>OY986965.1:29524140-29600750 GCA_963920575.1 Narthecium ossifragum
AGGACCCGACCTGGCTCGTGGCAGTCCTTGGAGCCCGACGCGCATTGGGCCCCAAGGCACCGGCTCGATGAGCCACACTGGAGGAGGATCTCCACGCGCACCGCCGCCTTCTCCAGCGTCGGTGGCCGGGGCCCACCGACGAAGGCGAAGAGGTGGGTCGCTTTGAACGGCGAGCCGTGTCTTGCCACGCGGCGGCGGAGGTTGGGTGGAAGTAGGAGGGGTAGGGGATGTCAAACTGGTGGCGCGCGCGGCCTTGCCAAGGGTGGTGCTCGACGGTGAGCACGGACATGTTAGTGAGTTCCGGGAGGAGGAGGAAGCAGTTGGCGCCAAAGTCGGGGTTGGCGTCGCTGTGCATGACGTCCCACGTGGTGCAGCCAATGGCAAGGAAGTGGTCACGCCCGCCGCGGCGGAGGAAGAAGTGTTGGTCGGAGAGGTGGGCGGCAAGGTCGAGGGCGAGGGTGGCGCGGGTGGCGCGGCGGCCGTGACCACTTCCTCGCCATTGGCTGCATGCAGAACGCCGGTGACTGCATGCAGAACGCGACGGATGGGTGACGTCACAGAGAGGTGGGCGACGAGGTCGAGTGCATTAAATGCACAAGAGTAAATTGGTCTCAAAAATATAATTTTTGCTTGAATTGTAAGAGAAAATAAAAATGAACCTGATCTGTAAAATCGATAATCAAATGAATTTAATATGAAAATAATACTTGTTACCTCCGAGATACGAGTTTTAATGAGCAATCTCAATCACTTCCACCTCATGAGCTTCCCAAAAACATACGATGCTTCCCGAGACCATATCCGTGGAAGGGATCGTACACCATATACCGACCGTGAGAAATCTGGTGAGCCCCATTACCAGCCTCTGCACCAACTGCACCACCAGCTAAGCATTGCTCCCATACCAGAAGGCCCGGAACTGTCCTGAAAAAAAAAAGCAGAGTACTGATAAAATGCCATGAAATATTACGCATGATTGCCAGCTTCAGTGATTCAGAAACTCTCTTTAATGCAGGTTTGTATTGAAGATCAATAAGTAGGAAAGCCGCTCACGTTCCAGGCATCAAACAAAAACGGCATGAAAGCAGAAAAAACCATGTGAAAACTGCACATTTCTATGACTGCATGCCTTGTTGAAGAACATTTCTTTCCTCTTGTTAGACTGATGATGGCAACAATGCCAACATCGAAAATCAGCAACCATGTCATCGAATTAAAATGTTTCTGATTAAGAGATCATGAATCATTTCCTATTTGATTGCGAATACAGCAAAGCATAGCTTTACAACTCTGGTTAGTCGCAGGGGAGGCTGGGGGCATGTCCCCAATACTCCAGCACGTTTTTTATCTCAATCCTTAGCAGGGTTGCTTAGCCCTCGGGCTCAATTAATCAAAAAAAAAAAAAACTCTGGTTAGTCTTGTCAGTCTATAATTGTTATCAAGGGGACTGACATAATAATACATACCTTGATATGGTGGAGCAGATGGATCAGGATAAGCTGCCAAAGGTGCCATGTTTGAGAAGAATACTCTGTCATTGGTGTCTGATCCCATTTATCTTGCCTGAGATGGCTGTTTCCATGAAAAAACAAAACAATAACTAAAGTGTAAGATTTCCAAAGACAGACACAAGATATGTGTTAGAATCAGAAACCGAAGGATGCCATTTTCAGTTCAGGAGAATGAAAGAATAAAACCTCCAGGAATGACTCAAGATTAACACGACTAAGTTATCGAGGGGATCACTCAAAGCAAACGCGTCTTTCTTTTTTTGAACAGTTCAGCCGAAGCTACAGACGCCACCGGCGTCCTACACTAAACCAACAAGAGGCATAATGCGCGCGCAGCGAGCATTACACTCCCGTGGGATATGTACAATTAAAAACTTAGCAAACCAACCTATGATCCACCAAATCTCCAAGCCCCCACAGCACAGCAGCTATATATATATATATATATATATATATATATCCCCAGTAGAACATGTCCACTGCTAGCCTAGCTGCAATGGCTCTCAACAAGCACAGCCGATACAGACCAAGAAAGATTGCTTTTCAACTCAGCCAGAAGCACCGAATCAGCAGGAGCAGTAGACGACGCTTCCCAGACAACTATTGATCGTGGATAACTATCTGTGTAATATATAAAATCTGCATCGCTCGTGTTCTTAAAAAGCGCAAGATGCCATTTGTCTTCATCTAATTGCTGTGTTAAATGTAAATAGAACACGAGTTACACGACCGCTAGCGTGATTCATACTTGCTAATCATCCAATGTCGCTTCCTTCTTCGTATCACATCAGTACGTTCTTGAAAGGCCAAATAAAATGCTGCAAAATAGACTAGATGCAAAGACAAGAATACTATCCATTGGTGAACAAGATAAACAATCAACAAAAAGCACACCGCGGAAGAAGCGATCGTATGCAACGCCGGCGTATCCCAGCTCCGCCGCCCGGGCCACCGTCCTCAGCCGAGATTCACACAGGGATTTGTATATGGGATATAATAATGGGAGGTGGGATTCGTAATCCCATGGGATCATTGGATTAATATATATATATATATATATATATATATATATATTTGATTAAATTTTCTCTCGTCTAATCTTTTATCTTATCAAAAGTGAGAGTTTAACTCATCACATCATCTCTCACGAGAATATATGTCAGATATATCCACCGATATCCCATCCCGTAAAACAAACATGATCTTTATATATATACTAGGCGGATAGCCTCCTGGTGAAACAAACGTGGTTTTCTTCTTTATTTTCAGTTGTTTTATTGTCATGTAATGATTTCCAGCCGATGAGAAACAGTCGAAGATGGGAAAGAATCTCAAGTAACGCTCTTCACAATTGGTACCTAATTGATGCACCTGGCTCAAATCACGCAAATGATTCTAGCTCTAACAGCTTACAAAGTACATATAGGAATTTCTTCAATAGCCTGTACAATAAGCAGAACATATGCATAATAGAATTCCAATATAGCAAATAAGCTGACAGACAGCAGCCCAAACATAACTGTGCCTTAAGGCTCCTGAAATAAGAGTCACGGCCAATGTTATCTCTAACATACGAGTTTTGATGAGCAATCTCAATCACTTCCACCTCTTGAACTTGCCAAACATATGGTGCTTCCCAAACATACCATGCTTTCCGTGATGAAAAATATGCTTCCCAAACTTCCCATGCTTAAATTTGCCATGGTGTTTGAACTTGCCGTGGTGGCCATATCCGTGGAAGGGCCCGTGTACCATATGATGACCATGAGAAAGCTGGTGAGCCCCATAAGCAGCCGCAGCAGCAGCTGCACCACCAGCTAGCATTGCTCCCATGCCAGAACTATGTCCTGGAAAACAAAAGCAGAGTGCTGATAAATGCCATGAAATATTAACCAAGATTGCCAGCTTCAGTGACTCAGAAACTCTCTTTAATGTTATGTATTAAAGCCCAATAAGTCAGAGAGCCGCTCACGATTAAGGCATCAAACAACAAATGGCATGAAAGCATAAAGAAATAATGTAAAAACTGCATGGTTCTATGACTGCCTTGTTCAAGAACTTATCCTAGAAGATAATATTCTGAACTTGGGCATTTCACTCCTAGTGTTAGACCATGATGATGGCAACAATGCCAGCATAAAAAATTGCAGCAACAATGTCATAGAATACAAATGCTTCTGATTAAGAGATCATGCGTCATTTCCTATTTGATCGAGCACAACAAAGTATTAGAGCTTTACAACTTTGGTTAATCTTGTCCGTCTATAACTGCTATCATAGGGACTGATATATGTTTTCACTAATTATAATACATACCGTGATATGGTGGAGCAGATGGACCAGGATAAGCTGCTGGAGGGTAACCAGTAGGCGGATAGCCTCCTGGTGGATACCCCGATGGCGGATACCCTGATGGCGGATACCCTGATGGTGGGTACCCATGAGGGGGATATCCTTGCGGCGAGTAGCCCTGCGGAGGGTATGCACCAGGTGGTGGAGGGTATTGAGGTGGGTAGGCCCCTGGTGGTGGAGGATAGTGTCCATGTGGATATCCAGAAGCAAGCCCATATGCCATGTTTGAGAAGAATCCCCTGTCATTGGTGTCTGACCCATCATGCTTGTCCTTCCCACCTCCCATTTATCTTCCCTGAGGGAGCTGTTTCATGAAGGAATAAAACAGTAATTAAATCATAAGCCTTCCAAAGACAGGCACATGAGGATATATGTTGAAATCAGAAACCGAAGGATGCATTTTTTTTAAGCTTAAAACTCCATGAATAACACAAGATACGGATATATAATCATCACACATCACAAAGGCGAATTCAACATGAGATTACAACAAAAACGAGATTCCACGAGTTATAAGTCCACCTGGTAGTGGTGGTGCATATCCAATTTCAGGACAAAACTTATGATTGAAGATGCAAGTTGCAACTAATAAAGAGCATATATTCTGGCACCTAACATAGATACTCTGATTTATTAAAATCCCAAAGTATCTGAGATCAATGCCAACCGTGGCAGGCATACACTACTCGTTCTTAATCGAAAACAAAAAACACTTGTCCCGCACAACTCCCAACATCTAAACATATCCCTTCTTCCCTTTCCTAAATCTCATTCATCAACAGACAGCTTATTGTAGTCCTTTGTTTAGACTTCTGGGTTTCATGGCGACTCAATTTGGCTATTATGACATCGGACTCATCAACAAGAATGCCCCTCGAAACATCATAGATATACATGAGAAGTTTTCTTGTAGTCTAAACACAATGGACGACACCAGCATTTGACCGACTCTTGCTCCAACATCAACATCAAGAACATGTAAAACTATGAACTATCAAAATTCACCCACTTCGATAAAATCTCGTCCAATGTTATCAAATTAAAAAAAATCAGTCCTCACAATCCACGGCTGAGTTTGACCTCCTCAATAACTTCTCCAATAGAACTCTTCGTGTTAATTGCCAAATAAAATACCTAGAACTAGATCTCCGGCATGCAAAACCAAGATTTCACATCATATTCGATCAGCCTATGAAAACGCTTTTTAACATCGTTAATAATCCCCTTATTAGCCATGTAATGTCCAATTCCAACCTAAAAACCTAAACTTGAAACCGATTCGCATACGCATCATAGAGAACAAGAACCCTAGAAGAAACCCTATCATTCTATTAACATAAAAAAAAACTTACCAAAAACACGATTAAACCAGAGATGGAAAGAGATAAGCTCGCCGTTTCCGATGGAGGCCGACGAGAGAGAAGAACGGAACCAAAAGAGAGGTTTTTAACGGAACCAGAAACTTTTGCCCGGGAATCGGCATATAAAGTGGCGCAAAGTGTCGCGTTCGATGAACGCGACGAAGTTATCGAGCGGGGATCGCTTACTTAAGCGCGTCGACGGATGGGTACGTGTGGCAGTCTAAGATTGCGTCTGAACCGTCGGATCTCCTATGGATTTCAACGTACATGGGTACGTGTCGAAAAAGCAGTGGTTAAGGCGGTCTCAAAGAGTTCAACCACATACAGGTGATAGACCGATATTTTGGGGACCATTTGCACAACTTATGTGGCGCCCGGATACGGTTGACGTGGCATGTCACGTGAGCACAAAAATACACTCTTTTTTGATGACATGTAATTTCCTTTTTCTTTTATATTTCTCTCTTATCCCAGTTAATCATGCGGAGGGATTTTATGCTCTTTTAATAAATCAAAATTTGTTGATGAAGTATTTAACCTATTTTTTGTTTGAATAACCCACCTTATCTCCAAACATAATGGAGTTAGCAAAATAGAGATAAAGTGGGTTAAGATGGGCCATCCTAGAAAGAAGGGATATCATTTATCCTATCCCCATTTAACTTCACCTTGATTGTATCTATATTTCTATTTTTTTATTTTTTTTTAAAAAAAATTGGTCCATTCCCGCTCATTATCCCAACTTTTTTAACCTCAAAATCCATTAATCTCGAATAGCTTATCCTTTTGCCAAACAATCATTTATGGACTCGAATTGATGAACGGGTCACGATTTGTGTACATGACCAGAGCCATGTATATTATACATGCCATCGAATCGGTAGTGAGATATCGATTAATTGATTTAGTGCATCGGTATAACACTACCGATGAACTAGATCAACCAATCGGTATCTCACTACCGATTGAATGTATCAATAATCGAATCGGTAGTAAGTACCTATCAATTGATCTAATCCATCGATAGAACACTATCGATTAAACTAGATTAACCCATCAGTATCTCACTACCGATTCAAGGACAATGCACATCTGATCATGTACACAAATCTTTATTCTTTTATGAATACTATGTTTACAGAGAAATAGCGTCGGAGAAATAACGCCGATTCCACGTGGGGGTTGCAATTTCCATGATTGATGTATCAGGTGGGCAGTTTTTTTTTGAGTTGAATCAACCTGACTAAGTATGAATAGAGGACCCATGAGTCAAGATACGAAAGGGAACTTCCAATCGTAACCAGATCTTCAATTTTTCTGTTGTAAAAAAAATGCTAAACTCATGGCTCGCGTGAAGTTGACACCATTCCTCATCACTCGAACTCATAGATTAAACGAGGACGACATCTTCTCCGCGAACAAATATAAAGGATCTAGATTATAATTAATTCCCCGCTCCGCTTCCATGGTGATTATTTGTGATTTGGGAGCTAGATAAACCCACCTTTATAATAATAAAAACCTACTTTTATTGATAAGCGTTCACAGAATCGAAATCTGAGGTTCACATAGCTAGAGCTGAAAACAATCAGCACTCTGACTCTCACACACTTGCGGACAAAGTGGCACACACATCGTACGTACGTCAAACATAGAAACTACATGATGGAAGACACGCAGAACATACAAATATAAATATTATGTGAGACCCCGTGTAACCTGGCACGGGTAATCATTCACTCTCCACTATTTTTTTTTTTTTCTTTAATCAATTATTCTTACTAATATGAATCTATTTACGTCACATATATGATCAAGATATATGACTCTTTTGCGGTCGGCTTAAACTAGAAGTGGTGTCCGGCAGGATGGATCAGTGCTAGTCACGAGTAACACGCTTGTAAAGCCTATAAAAAACCTCTGTAGCTAGTAGCATGGTGTGCAAGCTAGAACTGTCTCCTGAAAAACAAAAGCAAATATAGGACTGATAAGTGATATGACAATTATCAACAATGGCTACTTTAATTTTAATCACTAAAATCTCATATTCCTATCTATCTTCGAGCAATCATTAATAATTTATTCTTCACTTTTCAATCATTACTCATTATTTTTATTTTTTATACCCCAAAAGTTATTATTTATCCCCACTTTTCAATCTGTACACATTATTCTTGCTCTTTTTACCCCAAAATCCATGATCCCTATCTTTTTTATTTATACCCAAAATCTTTTATCCACACTTATCTTCAATTTTTTCTATCCCCAAACCAAACGAATCATTGATGTTTGCAAGTCAGTGATTCACAAACTCCTCTTAACTAACCGCTAAAGCTCATCCAAGTTTAACTTCAATTGCTGATAGTAATAGGGGGTGTTTGGTTGCTTGTATTAGCTGATGCATGCATTAGCTAATGCAGCATTTTGGTCTATACCAGTGTTTGGTTGGCCACTGCATTAACTAATGCATGCATCAGCTAATACAAAAGGCTGTTTGGTTGGTCATTGCATTAACTGATGCGTGCATCAATTAATGCAAAAAGGGCCTCAAATGCTGCATTAGCAGATGCAATGCAGTGCATTGAACAATGCACTGCATTAGCTAATACAAGCAACCAAACACCCCCTATATATATTGGACAGTGCTTTTGTCCATGAGCTTAGGGGAAGTTGATAGATCACATCCACTCAGTCCAGTCCACTCCTCAGATTGCCCGACCAGACATGCTCTTAATTAAATAAAAGTTAATCTAGACGGTTTTTTACAATTCAAAGAAATAGCTGTCTATATTATAAGCTCTCGTACCATCGTCTCCGTGTGTATGAACGACTCGGATCTATTTGAATCTCATCCAAGGGTATGATGGTACGAGAGAAGTGATGGTATGAGAGTACGGTGGTACGAAAGAAGTGATGGTATGAGAGATCATTAATACAATATTAACTGGATTCATATGCTAAAGATTTGAGCTGTTGAATGAGATTCAAACATATATAGACCATTGGTATGATGGTACGGGAAAAGTGTTGGTATGAGAGTAGTTCAAAAGACATACCATGTTGTGATGGACCATGATGGTCCGGTGGAGAGCGACTAGTAGTCTGAAACCCTATTGCCGGCGGTGGATTCTGGGGGTTGGGGTATCCTCCGGCCGGAGGGTAGCCCGGTGGAGAGCGACTAGTAGTCTGATACCCTATTGCCG
This sequence comes from Narthecium ossifragum, assembly GCA_963920575.1. Classification (NCBI taxonomy): domain Eukaryota; kingdom Viridiplantae; phylum Streptophyta; class Magnoliopsida; order Dioscoreales; family Nartheciaceae; genus Narthecium; species Narthecium ossifragum. Next base: position 29,532,568 of record OY986965.1, read on the forward strand.
GCGGTGGATTCTGGGGGTTGGGGTATCCTCCGGCCGGAGGGTAGCCCGGTGGAGGGACTGCACCATTTGTTTGAGGAAAGCGCTGGTGTGATTCCGCAGGATTAGGCCCATAGGCCACGTCCAAGTAATCTTGGCTGTAGGTGTCTGACCCATCATCTTCATATCTGCCCCTCCTGCCCCTCCTGTGTCTCCTGGCTGCCATCTATCTTCGCCGAAGTGGCAGGTCCTCCCATTAGGAAAGAAAAAAACAAGAAAAAGCCATGCAGCATGAAAATTAAGCAGTGACATACGTTAGAATCAGGAATGAAAGGATGCCCTCTTCTCCTCCGGCTACGATAGAGCGATCGGTGAAAGGAGATTGACTACCAAGATCTCGATTAATACGAAGCTCTCTAGAGAGAGAGAGAGGAGCAGGGGAGATGAGTCTTGAGCAGTGGTGTATGAGAGATTTATAGAACAAATTAAAAGCTTTTGGATGTTGATCGGTTGATTCTCTAAACTGGTCTAAGAATCGCGTTCCGTTGACGCGACCAAGTTACTGGTTAAGGTGATCAGAGAATCGTGTTCGATCTGATCATCCCGCCGGCCTAGATAATATATTTTATGAGAGAATGTAATCAGAGGAGAATATATGCATGGAGATGGTTAATTAATTGGCAGGGTATTGTGACAAATGAGTCTGTTTCACGTGATAAAATACCATGGGAGAAGAATATATTATGGAAGAATGATATGAGGTAAGCGATATGACAAGATGATGAGATAGGGTTTGCTCATACACCTGACTTGACCTTATTTGATGCGAGGTTAACTTTATTCCGATTAAGGAATTTTATTCTAGGTTTTGAAAATAACTTTATAATAATTATTTGAAATAAGAAAAAAATAGAATGAAGAATAGGAATAACTTTGTAATGATTATATGGAATAAGAGAAATGATGTTTGGGGTTAAGTGGTGAAATAAGTAGTGGATTCGGGACCCTTTTAATCCGGGTCAAGGGTTATTCTTGAAATTTATTCCCGTACCGTTTGGTTCGGGGTTAGAAAAAGTGGGGTTAAGAAGGAATAGGGTTAGAAAAAGTGGGGTTAAGGAATGGGAATAGGAAAAAGTAGAGTGATGGTGGTAGGTGGAATGGGGATAAACTCGTAATGATTATTTTTGGTGTTTGGGATAGGAATGGGGATAACCCCATTAAAAATGAGGATAACCCATACCAAACAACTAAAGCATTTAGATTTTTATATAAACTCCCAATGACATGATAAGAGTGCTATCCTGTCTTGTCTATGAACTATGATCCCATGCATTGCGATGCAAATCATTTTCCTTCTTTTAAATTGAACCCTCTCATGTGTTTAGTTTATTTAATTTTCGATTTTACAGAACTTAATTAACTTATATTGATAATTGATTACATATATTCTACGAAACATTACGTTACTTTCTTTTGTTTATAGCTTCAAATTTGACCACTGTCTAACAAAAGTGTGCAATGTACCAAGAATTTGTTCTACGAAAGAAAAGCCACTTTAAACACACAAGGTAGTAAGCATGTCTACCTCACTCTAACCATGTTATTCCTAATTTCAAAGGTAATTAACTGTGATTCAGGGAGTCAAGAAGTATAGGAAACCCACAGAATGAAATCTGATTGGGTGGTGAGCATTCAAGGACTTGAAATTTGTCGCTCACAAAGAGCTTAATACAATCAACAAAAGCTGAGAGGAAACCCACTACAATATTACCAGCTATACAACCAACTCATGGAGGAAGGCCAGGTTTTAAACCACTGTAATGTTTCCGCATGGCTGGATTCATGCATGAAAATATCGATGGCTTCTTGGGTTTAGCATTGCCGAAAAGAAACGTCCTCAAGGGTATTCTGCTCTTAGTTGAGAAATGCTTCAAATTGTGGTGATGGCCTCTCGATCCGGATAGTTCGAAACTCTCGTTTAACCTTGACAAAGCCCTCCCAACCTCGGCCTGAAGCCCCCTCGCGTGATCCAATCCAGCCTGAAGTTCGGACGCCACCTTGTTGTTCTCTTGTTTCATGTTCAACACCTCACCTAGGAACTTCGCCGCCTGGAAAGGGGTGAATTGGTCACCTTCAGCTTCACTGGACTTTGGAACTCTACATATATCTTCTTGAATGCTGCAGAGAGATGAGAACCTGCATTGCAGCTCTCCCTTCAGCAAGGAGTTCTGTTCCATCCATACTTGGAGTTCGGTGTTTAGTTCTCTAAGCTTTCTGTCAATAGGAGCAGATGATGGTTGTACTGCCTGCTCCAAAGCAGAACCATTGCCACCCTCTTTGGCCTTGACATCATTTAGTTTATCCATTTCAACTTCTACCTCCCCAAACGTCACTTTGAACTTCTGTATCTGATGATACGATGTACAGAATCTTAACCAGAAATCCAAGTTCTCCTCTAGCAGGGTGTCAATGTCCCGTCTGAACTTATCTTCAGCAGCTGAAGAGGGTTGTGGCTCTTTGACTTGGCATGACTTGATGTCTATATCGCTGTCACTGACATCCAAAGTGTTTGTTCTTGCTTTTGATTTCGCGTCTTGCCCATGTGATTTTTTGGACTTCAGAGCGACTTCATCCTCGGACATGATGGAGAACAACGTTCTCATTCGAGTCTTGCACTCAGATGCATGGCTAACTTCCGGTGGCCTTTTCTCTGCATTCGGTATAGAAGTCGTCTGTAAAGTGCTCAGTTTTTCTCTTAGGGACTGAAGCTCCTCATCTTTCCTGGCATTGGCACTCCTCAATTCCTTTATTTGTGATATTGTCTCAAAAAGTGAATCTTGGCTTTTCTTCTCCACTTCCGAGAGCCTTTTCTTCGTCTCTCTGTAATTTTGAAGAACTGATGCATACTCATCCAAATAAAATTTTTCTTGGCCCTCGACTCCATTGATGAACACATGATGCAAGTCTAAGGTATCCTCGTCAGCTTCAAGCTGGGCCAGGGATCCAATACTGTGACATATGTCATCAGTTGTTCTTGATGAACATGACTTCCTGACTTCGTCTTCCTGTTTTGTCTCACAGACTTTTTCTGAATCAACTGGAGACTGAGACACCGCCTCAGGAAGACAGGGACCAGCTCCCTGCACCCCATGAGCCTCCACTTCTGATGGATTATCCTTTGTGTACTTCATCGTTTCATCTTTTACCTTGTTCCCTGCAATCGGTTCATGATTCAACAGAAAATTCTCTCCCTCTTGGGCTGAACCTGCAATATCAGCATTGTCTCGACGTGTGGGTGACTGCAGCTTCTCTGAGAGATCATTGAGGCTGTGGCAGGCTTCAGTAAAATGTGTTTTAAGCATGCCCTTTTCATCATGCACAGATTTCTCAAGATCTTGTATTCTGTGCAGCTCTTCTTCTGCTTCCTTCAATTTCTCACTCAAAATATTTGAATCATCAATAAGAACTGTCTTATCTTCCTCCAAGACCTGCAGGTGCTTCTGAAGCTCGTCAGTTTCAGATCTTAACCTATCTATCAGTGCTGTCTGGGATGAAACAGTGAGTTCCAAGCCAATGACCTTGTCCACAAGCTCATCAATTTTTTCCGCAAGTTCCACCACAGATGTGTCGGAAGACATTTCAAGGTGTTCCTTGACCTTTTCACATATAGACTGCAACTCAAGTCTCTCGTTCAGACCACAAACATCCTCTTCCATGTTTGTGATGATGGAACTCGCGTCGGAAGTTCTATCACAGATCTCCCCTGGCTCCACCTCTGATCGACCACATTCAACTTTAAGAGCCTTCAGCTTCATTTTAGCCCCCCTGATTCTTTCTGATTCAATTCTTGCCTCTTCCATGTACTTATTTTGCTGTTCTTGCAGATGCACTAAGGTATCCTCACAAGATTTAAGGGCTGTAGCAGCCATTAGGGCCCTAGCTTCGTCATCTTCAATCACGGCACTGGCACTGAACTCATCTTGCAAGGAAGAAACTTCTTCTTGCATTTCTGTTACCTGCTTTTCAATGTCCAAGTACTTGGCCAGTCCGCTTTCATAAGAACATTTGACAAACTCCTTCTCTGTCTGTAGAACCAGGATTTCCTTCTGAAGCCTATCAATCTCCTCCTGTGCTTTGTCTTTGTCAATTGCTGAATTATGACTCCTAGGTCGTAGTTTCCTCACGGCTGCTCTGTTCGCACAGTTTTTGATTTTTGAACTCAGATCATGGATTTCTCCTGGTGGTTTGTGAAGTTTAGTAGCATCAACAGAGCCACCATCCTCGTCGTCATGCATAAGTTGGACCTGGTCCGGAAAGGCGGTCGCTAGGGTGTGGTTGGCCTTATGCAACTCTCCTGAAATATGGTCATATCGATCGGCCAAAGCTTTGTACGCCCTGTAGGTTTCTTGCACAAAGTTTATCAGCTCTGGCCTCCTCTTGTAGTACATCTCAGCCCGCTTAGCAAAGGATTCTGCATCTTCGTCTATTAGCTTGATCATGGCTTTAACCTTCTCCTCCATTTCTGCAAGACGAAATAGTTATATCAGATAATTAGTAGTCACAGCATTTGCCAGTAAGCGAGCAAAACCTCAATCACAGATTACTTACAAGGGAATTCATTTTTTCCACAAGTGACCATGGAGAATAACCGCCTTCGTTTTTTTTAAAAAAAATACCAAAGTTAAGTTGTACCAAATCAGATTTGCCATGTACAACCAGTACATCTTGCAACCAGAGAATTATACAATCAGCAGGAATTTTTTTCCAGATACAATTGTTCTAGAGGGATCATAAATGCAGCATTTCAAACGCTTAGATGTCTTACATATTAAAGTAGCTTAACTCCATTTGAGAACTAGTATGCTATTCTCACGGTGCTTTCAATTCTGACGTGCTATAGGCATCATTTCAACATATAGAATCAGTCAGTACATGGGTTATGAAGGTCATAATGGCAAGCCACGAGCCTTCTATAGAACTGCACAAATTCTGCTCAGTTATTTATGTATTTACTCTTTCCAAATGGATTAAAGAAGATCAAGATTACTGAACATCTTATCTGAGTATATACGCAGCAGTTGAGGAATTAATGATTCCTTGCAAATTTAAGGCTATATTTTGCCTGGTTTATGTAGGCGCACCTAATTTTAGTGAATCATTACTTTGTGCGATACTGATTTATGTAATTTTTTTGCAATCAAGACGGTAAAAGAAACAAGCTACACTTAGATCAATCATATGCTGAAGTTTTATTATATCTAGGCTAAATTTTCAATTAGTACCCTGTAGTTTGACCCATATTTTTATGTGGTCCTTATATTTCAAAAAGTTGCAATACAGACCCTCAAATTTAAGAATCTCTCTTATGTGGTCCGCCACGTCAGCTTCCGTCGAACGCCGTCAACCAGCTAACGGCAAACTAGCACGCGTGGCCCATTTTTATCCACGTGGCCATTTTTAAATATATTTTATTAATTTACTTGCCTTGTCAGCATCTCTTCTCCCTCTTCTCTCTCTCTTCTCCCTCTTCTCTCTCTCTCTTCTCCCTTTCTCTCTCCCGACCAGCTCACCGTCGATGCCCAGCCCCGACGGCGACGACGACGGCGCCGTCGATGCCCAGATCCCGTCCTCAACAGCGGCGATGCGGCTCTTGAGCCGGTGCTCCGGGCCGAATCGGAACAGGCGCTGGAGCTTCCAATATAAAATCCAAGCTGCCGACATCGCCGTCCCCGATGTCGCCGTCCCACCTCCATCCCACTCCATCCGAGCTCGCCTCGGATCCATCCCGCCGTCGCCGTCCCGATCTCGTCGTCGTTGTCCCGACATCGACGTCCTAGAGATTGGACGAGGTGGTGATGGGTTTGGCGGCGATCTCGCCGACCCACCTCCATTCCAGCTCGCCGCGGATCCATCCCAGCTCCATCCCGCCATCGCCAACCCGATCTCGCCGTCGTCGTCCCCGTCTCGATCTCGCCGTCCTGATCTCGCCATCCCGAGCTCGCCGATCCCGATCCCGAGCGCTCGCCGTCAGTCGCCGATCGGCCGATCGGCCGATCCCGTCGCGTCGCCTCCTCTTCGCGATGCCAACCGATCCGGTCGAATCCATGACGAGCAAGCCCATCCCCACCTCATCCGATCTCTATCGCCACCCCCATCCCCACCTCCGATCCCTATCCCCATCACCCCCAACATCCACCCGAACGCCATCATGACCTCCGACGACCTCCGACCTTATGACCTCCTCCATGGCGATGATGCCCCTTACAGGGAGGCCGACGAGTTCGCCGCCGCCTTCGAAGAGGCCATCGAGCTGATCGTCTGCCGGTTTTGGCACCCATTTATGTTCACCTGGAAGCTCCAGCGCTTGTTCCGGTTCGGCCCGGAGCACCGGCTCAAGAGCCGCATCGCCGCTGTTGAGGACGTGATCTGGGCATCGACGGCGCCGTCGCCGTCGCCGTCGGGGCTGGGCATCGACGGTGAGCTAGTCGGAAGAGAGAAAGGGAGAAGAGAGAGAGAAGAGGGAGAAGAGATGCTGACAAGGCAAGTAAATTAATAAAATATATTTAAAAATGGCCACGTGGATAAAAATGGGCCACGCGTGCTAGTTTGCCGTTAGCTGGTTGACGGCGTTCGACGGAAGCTGACGTGGCGGACCACATAAGAGAGATTCTTAAATTTGAGGGTATGTATTGTAACTTTTTGAAATATAAGGATCACATAAAAATATGGGTCAAACTACATGGTACTAATTGAAAATTTAACCTTATATCTATGAAGTTAATACAATATCTGATAGTAGTACCAAACTTATGTCTAATAGTACTATCTATCAGTTTTCGTTGAAATTGAAATGCTTACACTGAATAGCTTCCTAAAGACGTAAAGACCTTACCTTACTGCTGTAAATCATAAATGCTGTGAAATGGTACATGTAAAGTGTAAACATTGAGGGGGAATCATTTCGATAAATGGAATGATATGTTTTATCCGATTATGGAGTAAAAGTAGGATTTTTCTACGTGCAATTAGTCCTCATACAAAACAAGAGAAGATTTTTGGGCGGCGCATTCATGGATAATGCTCAGAGCTATCTTTCAAAGAACTAATGAGAGAGAATCCCTGATTTACTCAAACGATGTCCACGTATAAATTGTCGACGAATTAATTTTCCGATAGGCCAAGCTAACAAACACCTATAGTGCAATCTTTTTTTCAACTATTGACAAAGTGGTGATTAAAAGAAAAAAAAGGAAGAACCTTGGAGGTTGTTGTCGAGCCATTTGGACTGCTTGGTGCGGATGTTGCTGGCCCACCACCAGGAGTAGGCGTTGCTCGCCGCCCTCTGCAACATCGCGTCTCTCTCTCTCGCTCGCTCGCTCGCTTTCCGAAGATCTCTCTATCCCCCGACCACCCCGCTCATCATCTCTTTATGCGTCTCGACGCTTTGAGGGTGGTCGACCGGAACCCATTGGAGGAGGCGAGGAGAAGAAACGAGAGAGCCGTGGCGATAGGGATGGAGATGGAGGTGGTGGTAGTCGGCATGACACCGGGGTATGATCGGATTTGGTGCTAAATTTGGGAATCGAAACGTGAGGGTGAAGCTGTGGGGGAAAGCGCTCGCGTCGGGCGTGGTGGCAACGGCAGAGGCCGATCCCTCCATAGGTGCTGCTCCAGCTGTTTAAATTGGTGAAGCTTACTATGTTACCCTCCCAATAGCGTTCTGGCCGTCCAGGCCAACTGTACAGGGCTCGGGCCGAACAGGGCCTGGCCCACGCACTTCAATGAAAGGAAAATTAGCAAAAAATCAAAGTAAGAAAAAAAAAGTGCTTCTTTAAAAATCAAGTTCTCAAAAATATATATATATATTAAATATTTTTTCTGTTTTGTTGTAACCTGAGAAGTAAAATTTTTCACAATCTTTGTTACATTTTCCTTCTCACATAACAATACATATTATGTCTTTTTTTTTTTTACCCTTATTCCCGGTTTGGACTTTGATTATGTTTTGTTTATGCATATTCCAAGAATGAAAAATTGTAAAGCCAATGGCGTAGCCCGTTGATGCCGTCACTCACAAGTGCCGCTGTATTGGGCCTTGGAGGATGGCGTCACGGATTTGGATCGATTTATATAAGAGGTCATAGTCCTCATGGCTCATCTAATCAAACAAAAAAAAAACACCGGTGTGATCGAATTGTCATAATTTGTTTGATTTGCTATATCTCGGAATGTAATACCGTCTTATATAACATTGCACCTTTGTTGCTAAAAAACTATAGTATTTTCCTCGATAACAATCTTATATCATTATCCAAGTGCACGCTGCTTCAAACTCATGATACACTACTCTATTCTATTTATCGGCTAAAAGGAAATTCATGGCCCGTTTGGCTCGTCGGAATGGGAGCGAATGGGAGTGATTCTGACGGATTCTGAAATCCGCGAATTCTGAATTCTCGGATCCCGCCGTTTGGCTCGCAGTGGATTTCGAAAAACAAAATCTTCCTATGGATATTGCGGATGCCATTCGGGATCCGACCAAACAGGCCCTCAAATGCATCACGATGTGGTATCACACTATCGTAACACGACCAAAATGGATATACTGCTTGATGCACCGATGCACTACACTGCATTGAGCCAGATTCGCCCAAAGTCAAACGAGAATGATCGAGCCAATTATTATCCAGCTGATGGTCATTGTCCAACACATTCTAGACGCACAGCCGTCGATTTTTGAAAGGACGCATCCTAGCCGTCCAAAGCATGTAAAGAGCTCTTCCGACTTTTATATATATCGAGGAGAAGTCATCCGCCCAAGCTAATCGCGTTTGCAAGAAAGGGGGCTAGGGTTTCTCGCGTTTCTCTTCAATCTCGCAGGTATGCTATGTTTCCGAGGTGGATGTAGGGTTCTCTGCTACTTTCGTCGCTGTAGCCGTTTGAAATCTTTTTCAAAATTCTTAGCCGTTGTTTTATATGGAGGTTTTTTTGGATAGATCTGAGTGTTTGTTCTTGATTGTTTCCTTAGATCTGATTGATGATGTTTCCTTTGTCAGTTTTTTCGACCGATGTAGGCTCTTATCTGTTCTGGCTTTTATTTTCTTAGATCTTGATTGTCTCATCAGACTATGTGCGTCTTTTTCACTAAAAGACCATGTTGCTTATTGTACCTGTAAGGTTTGCTTTCCACTTTTCGTTAGGATTTGTAGTATTTAAGTGGCTGTATCAAGATATTGTTTTTCTTGCTGTAAATTTTGTAGTTGATATGGAAAATCAACTTATTATTTGATATGTTCCTGGTGTGAGTTTGTTAGATCATGGTAGTGTTGGGGCCGCTTTTCTCTCTTACAAAGGTTGGTTTTTTGACGGGAAGTCGTATTTTTTTAGAGATAATTGGAATTTGTATTTTCCCTAATTCCTATAGCCGATTTATCCAATATAAAGATACCAATCACCTTCAGATGGCTGAATATTTTTATTTCCCTTTGTTTTGAACAAGAATCTACTATTAGAGTACATGAAAATCTAGTATATATTTTGCTTTGGATATGAGTAATCACGTTGAGTATGCACAGTCGTTCGAGAACCACATTTTCCATTTCATTTATTTTCTACTTTTTTTTTGTTTTTTTCCTGATGGCATTTATGGTTATCTTGTCCATGTTTGAAGTTCTCTATAGAGGCTTTGGTGATTTCCATCACTTGAGTTTGCTCCTTCTGGATCTTTAGATTCATTTATCACTTGGCATTGATTTCTCACATTATCTTACTAGAGTTTTACTGCGGCAGTACCAGAATGCCTCGCTATGACGATCGCCATGGAAACACACGGCTATATGTTGGCCGCTTGTCATCTCGCACTCGTTCACGGGATCTGGAAAGCCTTTTCAGCAGATATGGAAGGTAATTTATCTACTGATCTGTTAGAGTGGATAATTACTCTCATTATAGTTTTCGACATTGGAGAAAGTAGATTTGGTGAGTGTTCTCATAAGTACATGCTCGACCTTAAGTGCCAAGTGCTTATCAGGTGTTTCTTTTCCTTGCTTCTTTTGTATTCTATAAATTTATGCTCTGCTCATCTCTTTTCAACATATTCCCCTGCCTCTTCCCTGTGGTTAGATGATACTTCAATGTCCACATAATGTCTACCACATTTTTGTGTCCCTAGCAGTGTCTCCACCTTTGTAACTTGGGCTGGGTGGTGAGATGACTTGTTACAAATTGACACAGAGGGCTTTTTTTCTTTTAATTATTGTCTTCTTAGACCCCGTGTCCTTTGTTTTAACTTAAATGATCTTGTTGAAGGTTGTTGGGCTTTTGCCCAGCCTGGAGGTCTATATGGTGAGAGGCCCTTGGTGGAATTGGTGGCTATACTTGCAAAGTTTATAGGAGACTTTGGCGATTCTTTCTGTAACGTTATTGCATGTTTTTTAATGGAAATGGCCACAATCACAAAATGGTGTCTAATTCGTCTTCCGAGGGGCGAAGTATCATACCCTTCGGAGCTTAAGTCATGATGGCCTTACTATTTGTGGCAACCGTTTGCGCAGAGTACGCGATGTGGATATGAAGCACGACTTCGCATTTGTTGTATGTATCCCTCAGCTTCTATATTTCGATGCTCTTTGCTATGATATTTTGCAGCATATTCTATTCTGCATTTCGTTTGGCACTTTGATAATATGATCAACTGTGAAATGATTTCTTTCACTCTATCCTCTCTGTGCTATCTTTTTGTTTGTTTGCTTCTCACACCTTTCCACAGGAATTTAGTGATGCCCGGGATGCTGACGATGCAAGATACAGCTTAGATGGGCGAGATTTTGATGGAAGTCGTATCATAGTGGAATTCGCCAAGGGGGTAAAGAAATTTTTTGCACTTACACCAGAGAAAGTCTACAAATGTTGGAGCATGTTCCAGCTCTTTCGTCCAAGGGCCAATTTTGACTTCTTGGTCAGTTGAGCTCTAGATTGATTTCTTAGCCAATTTCCTTGTGAATGTAGGGTCCGCGTGGGCGAGGCGGTTCTCGAGAGTATCTCGGAAGAGGCCCTCCTCCAGGATCTGGTCGTTGCTTCAACTGTGGAATAGATGGACATTGGGCTCGAGACTGCAAAGCTGGGGACTGGAAAAACAAGTGCTATCGATGTGGAGAAAGGGGTCACATAGAAAGAAACTGTCAGAATAGTCCAAAGAGTCTGAGGTTGCTGACTCTTCTTTTTTCCTTGGAGGATATTTAACCTCAGCATATACGATACTCTTTGTTAAGTTGGTCTGCTTGGTTGCAGGCGTGGCCATAGCTATTCTCGTTCACCATCACCCTACCGTGGTAGGAGCCGTAGTAGAAGCTACAGTAGGAGTCGCAGTTATAGGTAAGCTGAATCTTTTGAACTATCTCAGATGACAAGCTGATAGGTAGCCTTTCTATTTATAACCATTATCCTTTGTACTTTTGCATCTATTCTTTGGTATGTTTTTATTTGGCATTTATCTTCTTGAAATTTTTTTCTCTGGCATTTATCTTCTTGAAATTTTTTTCTCACAAACAGGATAGGCTGTCAAACCCAACTTTTTTTTCCTGTATTTAGCCGAGTAAAAGCCAGAGCTGTCTGTAGTACACAGGAGAACTCTATCTAAGGATTATTGATAAAATTAAGCTCATGATTGTTGAATGACTGAGGAGATGTCGATTAACATAAGTGTAATAGTAGTTGATGGAAATAATGGGGAAGCACACTAACTTTATTCCATTTTCTAGATAGATGGAAGTAGCAAATGAACTGCTTTTCTATGAATCAAGATACTGTTGACCTTTTTTTTAGTATAACGAATCATCTCAATCTGTCAATTCTGAAAGGATATTTGATGGTTTTTCGCTTCTGCTTATATCTTCATGACTGGTTTTAGTGTCAATTTTTTGGTTGTTTTGTTTTATTTGTTGACTAATGCCAAGAGAAGTGCTTATATATCTTCATGTGTGTGGGACATGGTGGTTATCTCTTGCTTTGTTTCCTTTTGGTAGTCGATCTAGATCTCCTGCTCCAAAGAGAAATGGGCGCAGTGCAGAACGTGAAGAAAGGAGATCTAGGAGCCCTGCTAAGTACAGCAGGAGCCCAAGGTCCAAGAGTCCGCCTCCATCCAAGGGAAGGATGCGCAGTCCCTCTCCTGGTGGTAGCAGGAGCCCGGCTAGCCCGGCACCCAAGGAACACAGGCAAGATGAGGCAGATCGCAGGTCAGATTATAGCGGGAGTCCTCGAAGGGAGACTAGCAGGAGCCCAGTGAATTACCGAAGCCCTGAGACTAATGGCCGTAGCCTTAGTCCTAGGGGTGAGAGGGATGAGAGGGATGATGCCAACCATGGTTCTCCTAGAGGGAGTGAATCTCCTCGAGACTGAAGATCGCTGATCAGTTTTTGAGTCGGACTCTTTTCTTGCTATGCTCTTAAGAATTGCTGGTATACCAGGATGCTTATCTTGTATTTCTTTTGCTGAGTAGGGGACTGATGAACAGTGTCTTGTCAACCTTCCGGATGTTGGATTGTTTCATTTAAGGTGTTTTTGGATGTTGTGCGTTCATGTATTTTTCGTTGCTGATGTCTACCATGGCTTGCGAACACACCGGTTAAAATTATCAGTGCAGCTTATGTATCGACCGGAGTTTATGCCCGAGGGTGAGTTACGAATGCTTCTTTCCCAGTTTTAATGGGAAATTATGCAGGTGGTGGTTTGATGAAACACCAACGTCAACTAGTCTTGCTTGAAACTCTGGGAACTAGCGGAAACTATCAATTTGCCACTAATCATAGTCAAAGTACGGTTGAGCAATCGACGTGATATATTTGCTCACATCCCGGGCGAACTTTGTGCAAAATATCGTCGAAATTTTACATACAAGTCAGATTTAATATAGTATTTTATCAACCTTATAAGGAGCAAAAACGGTTACAATCGTTTACCTCATATTAATTTATTTACATGTATATTTTTTTAAGTTAACTTTGTATATTTTTATCATCTTTTTTAGGTTAGTTTTAAATATACATCCTTATAATCATAAGTCAGGAGATTAGTTTTAAATATACATATTTATCTACCTTATAAGATTCAATGGTAATTACTTTTATGACTTATCATCTGAGTCATAAACTTATAAAAATAGTGGTTGATGTGGTTTAAGTTATAATAGAGATAGTGGGGGCGGGCAGTTAACCGGGCCCACCATCTAGTAATCTTATAACGTTGAACATATACAAACTATATGAGTAAGATGGGACTAATCCTGGAACAACATAAAAATTTATGATATGATTTTAAAAAATTATACAGTAAAATATAAGATTTAAGGTTTTTTTACAGTAAAGTAAGTCATTTATCTATTTAATTAACATCACCGTCGTTGGATGCACGCACGGCAAGTGTTTGCCTAATTAAATGAGCGCCTCCTTGTAAACAAATATATACGGACTGATGGCCCCACTCTTTGTTTCTTTCTCCAGCTTCATCATATAAAATCGAGCCGGATCCATCCTCAATGCCACGCGCCAAAGGCGACGGCGGCTCACGAGAGCGGAAGCGGTGTAAATCGGCCGCGCCGGCACCGGCACTGGCGACGGAGGAGATGATGGTGACTTCGGCGGCGGAGGACGGGAGTGGGATGTCGGAAAAGGCTGGATCGATCGAGCACAGGGCGTACGCGCGGGTGGGGCTGTTGGGGAACCCGAGCGATGTCTACTTCGGGCGGACTATCGCCTTCTCCATTGCCAACTTCTTCGCCTCTGTTCTGCTGTGTCCATCCAAAGATCTCGTGATCCAGCCTCACCCCGTCCACGATCTCGTCTCCTTCAGTTCCATCCACCACCTGGTCTGATCTCCTCTCTTCGCCTCTTGCTTAGATCTCGTCTGCATCATTTTCTGTTTCATCATTCGAGTCGATCTATAATCATTTCTAGAGCGCATGATTATATTCGTGAAGAACGTGTTGGCTTTTGGAAATTTTGAAAATACCGTTTTGGTTAACAGTCAGTCGTATGTGGCTAAGACTGAGTGTTGTTGTTGGAACTCTTGTCCAGTTTGCAAATTACAGTGGTTATTTTAGACAATAGTAGTGTTTTTGGAAGACGTGGCTCATATTTTCAACTCAGAAATCAATGTGGACATCTTCAAATCCGCGGATCAATCTGAACCGAAATATAAAATGCAGATTTTTTTAGAGATATTGAACATCGTGCTATCTGAACATTAAAGGCAGGAGCCGTGGTAATACTTCACTGGTTGATCTCTTCCCTGGTACCTCCCAGGCTCCCACAAATTATAGTCATCGTACACAGTCTAGAATACAAAGAACATGTCTTTTGTGCCTGTAAGAGCGCAATACAGCTCAAAATAATTGCCTGCAGTCTGAGCGCCATAAGTTTAGTGCTTGTATCCTGGTCCATCTGGTCTTTGATAGCAGGAAAAATTGAGAGATCAATTTAAATTGTGAGGGTCGCATTGAAGTGGGCATGTTGTACACTTTGGTTTCCTGTGTTCTGACATTAATTAGTATGTACTTGTTGTATTCATCTTTCAGGTTAACCGATTAGAAAATGGAGGTTACTATGGCGGAGTGCGCCTACTCATGGCAATTTGTAAAGTTTTTTACAAGTACTGCACTGAAAATAATATCAAGTTAAGGGACGGAAATTTCACACTGTCCTATGATACTAATATTCCACGCCAGGTGAGAATATGGAGGATTGATGCATATAAGTGCACAAATGACATGCTTCTGCTTTTAGTAAAAAGCAATGTTAGTTTGAAATGTTTCAGGTAGAGAAACTAAACTGCAAATGCTATCTGAATGTTTCAGGCAGGGCTGTCTGGTTCAAGCGCTATTGTTTGTGCTGCTTTGAATTGTATGCTTGACTTTTACCACATTAGGCACCTTGTAAAAGTTGAGATCAGGCCTGACCTAATTCTTAGTGCGGAAAAGGAACTCGGGATTGTTGCTGGTCTTCAAGATCGAGTAGCGCAGGTCTATGGAGGTCTTGTTTACATGGTATGCAATGTCAGGGTTATTGTGTTAAACCATAAGTAAGCAAGTATGCCCCAAAGAATATTTTCCATGTGCTTTTGTTAATTGGAGCGAGTTCTAATGAGATCGCCTCATGTGCATGTATCAGAATATCTGACAATCCACTGGGAAAATACTTTTTGATTTTTCAGGATTTTAGCAAGGATAATATGGAGATACTGGGTCATGGCATGTACACACCCATGGATGTTAGTGTTCTCCCCCCTCTTCATGTCATTTATGCTGAAAATCCAAGCGATTCTGGGAAGGTTGGTGTCGCTCAATTGTTTCCCGTTGTATTGTGAGTTAATACTTTTAACAAGCACCATGTTATGGCACTCGTAGTTATATTTTTATTTCAGTTTGGTCTCTGATAGTTCATCTTTTCTATTTGGTAGCTCTGATGTTCGATAGACAAGGAGGTTGCTGAGTGCAGGTTCAAGTTGGATAAGAAATTTTTGAACATGGTTAGGCGTCCTGATGCATAATTCTAAAAGTAAAATTGGGATCCCTGAGAAGAAATGTATGTATATACATGTGGGAAATATTTGAAGACAGCTATTAAGTTTTGGTACCTAATCTTGATATTTACTTTAAAGTTTGAAGGTAATGAAATAAATATGTTAGAGACTACAACTGCTTGATGCTACTTTAGATCTATTGAAAGGTTAGGTTCTGTCAAGACAGGCGAAATGTAAATTCCTGAATTTAACTCTGAACTTTGTCACTACTCTGAAATTTCCCTCTATAATTCCCAAAGTTGAGTTGCTTACCCTTTTATGTCAGACTATCCTGCATTGCATTCACTCGTTTTAATTATGTACATGACAATCGGGTTGCTAGTTTATTAGTTGGTCCGTCATTGTCACTGAACTGCACATGATTTTATTAGGGTGAAATAATTCAATATGTGCCTTACAAACTTGAACATGATCATTACTTTTGGCCTTAGAAAGTCAAGTATTTGATGATAGGTTTTCCAATTGATGTAACTTTGAAAGAATTTTTTTACCGGCTACAAACTAAATGTCATGCCCGTAGATCTCGTTATAGCAAATTTCACGTTGTTGATAGTGAGATTGCTCAGTTCTTGATTTTGACTGGGATTCTGCCAAAGAAGCTTGAAGCATTGGCTGACAATTCCAATTATTATACTTGTTGAAAAGCTTGTTGATCCACTTTTTATTGTTGATGGTGTAATAAATGATCCAGGACAGGATAATCATTTTATGGTTTCTTTGGCGCGAAAACCAGTGGTTATCAAATCAATTTGTAGAACATTGGCAGTTATTGGCTGGTTGGACATGAGTTAAAATGATTTTTGAAGATTTTTATGATTTCTATAGGCAGTCAAGAATCGAAGACTGCTCAGCAAGATAAATCTACCGACGTACATAAGTAGAAGAGCATGTGATTTAGACTCTTGAAACCACTCATAAGACTTCACTGTTCATGTGCTTCGTGCATTTCATATTTATGTGTCTTTGCATGTATACTAAGCAATTTATGCCATTGGTGAATTTGTAGGTACACAGCACTATTCGTAAGAGGTGGCTAGACGGTGATGAGTTTATTAGAACATCTATGGAAGAAGTTGCGAAGATACCTCTTGAAGGTCGTAGAGCATTACTTGAAAAAAATTATTCTGAACTTGCAGATCTAATGAACCGCAACTTTGATCTTCGAAGGTAAATAAAGTTATACACAAAATGTGGGTTTTAAGCTGGATTTCTTGTAGTCTTCGCTGTATTCCATCAATATCATTTTGTAAACGAGTTTCAATTATTGATCATAGACGCAAAGACACGTGATATTTTTCTTCATAAGTATGCGTGAGGTGAGGGAATTGAACTGTTAATCCCCTTCATTTTGCATGAGATCTTGGGGACCTTGAGAAGGGTTTGAAAACCTGTTAAAACAACAGACGCAGCAGATGATAAAGACTATAGGTGACTCTTCCTTGGTTGAAAAAGTGTCCATGAAGTGTAAGTATGTCCTTGGAGAGTGCATCCTTTTTCCATCAATAATGTAGCAGTTAGCTTGACTTCCCTGTTTCATTTCACAGAACATGTGGAAATAAAAGAGTATGATTAACCTAAGGATTGGGTGTAGGTAGAAGAACATAGTCAGCAAAATTTATGACTAAGATCTATCAATTCCGAATAGTAGATCTTCCATTCATCTGTAAGCTATTTCCTTCATCATTGTCAATCATAGGTGATTACTTCGATATATCCTTTATCATTGTCGGACCGGAGTATTGACTGAATCTCCTTTTTTTTAAGGCCTGGACCAATTTGCACTTACATTGTGCTTGTGCATTTTGATACTCTGCAGGCAGATGTTTGGAGATGACGCGCTTGGCTCCTTGAACATCAAGATGGTTGAGACGGCTAGGAGTGTAGGTGCTGCAGCAAAGTTCACCGGCAGTGGAGGGGCTGTTGTTGCTTTCTGCCCTCAAGGTCCTGATCAAGTTAAACTTCTTGAAGAGGCCTGCAGGGAGGCAGGCTTCATCATGCAACCACTAGAGTTGGTCCCTTCAGTTCTCACAGAAGAGGAGCTCAGCACCCTTTCTGGCCAATGAAGTGCTTAAATTTCAGTTTTTTTTCTTCTTCTGAAGAGTTCTCCATATGTTCCCACATTGTCGATGTTGGTTTTAACTTTTAAATACTCTAATGAGGTTGTCAAACAAACCATGGATACGATCCTGGAATTTAGATGTTTATGATGCCTGAAATCAGCATATAAGTTATGACACATGATTCATCTTGGAATGGTATTATTATCCTACGGTTTCTGCCTCAAATAGAGATGGCAGCAGGACGGGTTAGCATAATCTCAAACCCATTCCATATAAAAACATGCACCCCAAATCCGTCCTGGTTTGTATAGCCCATCCCATCCCCGTTAAAATCCAATCCACATAACCCATTCCCGCCCAATCCCATATAATGTCATTGGAAAAACGACAAAATGTAATATGAAAATTAAAAAAAGGGGGATTTGTTGTTTAGTCTCTTAAGTGACCCCTACTTGTCATTTAGTCCCCTCTAACACTCTTTAAGTGTTTTACTACCCTAATATAAGGAGGGGACCAAAATACCCCCATAAACCCACCCACCCCCCCCCCCCAATAAACCCCCCCTAATCACCACCCATAAATTCCCCCTAACCACCACCCATAAATCACCCCCCCTAAACCCCCCCCTTCCCACCCCCCCCACACCCCGCAGCACCCCGCAGGCCGCAGCTGTCGGCGATCATGAGAGCCCTCCTGAGGGTTCTTGGAGCTCGGAGGGGTTTACAGCATGCGGGAGGCCGCTTGGATGCCTATTTGGGTTATTCTCGTGCTCTGGGAACGAGTGGATGGAGGGATATCCAAGAAGATCGAGATCCGAGTGGGTTGAACGGGTTGAGGAGCTGGAATCCGTCCGAAGGATTCCGGTTGTATGATTGCAGTAGGATGGATTTGAGAGGAGTTAATGGTGTTCTTAGACAGTTGCGTGGAT
Organism: Narthecium ossifragum; assembly: GCA_963920575.1. NCBI lineage: Eukaryota > Viridiplantae > Streptophyta > Magnoliopsida > Dioscoreales > Nartheciaceae > Narthecium > Narthecium ossifragum. Next base: position 29,551,105 of record OY986965.1, read on the forward strand.
TTCGATCGGTTTCAGAGTCTTTTATGTTGATGGGGAGCATAAATGTTAAAGAATCGGTACTTTCATTTGCATAAGTCTTTACCATCTCTATTAATCTGTCACCATGCTACGGTCTTCTTCATAAGCTCTGCAAGCTAGTTAAAATTTGTGATCTTTTACTTCTTTTTTTGATCGGCAAATGGTCATTCTCTTTACATACCAAAATTGGTAGTTACTTCGCATACAAGTTGTAGTTACTTCGCCTCCAGCCGCCACCGGCGTCCCCGGGTCCGCTCCAGCTCCGCCACCGGCGTCCCCCGCCACATTCCCTGTTTTCAAAACTGGAAAGTAACTACCAAAATTGGTAGTTACTTCGCATAAATTGTAGATACTTTTTCAAAAAATTATAGTTACTATTCCCAAAAATAGGGTAGTAACACTTGGAAGTAACTACCAATATTTGTAGTTACTTCCCACAAATTGTAGATAATTTTCATAAATTGTAATTACTTTCCAAAAAATTTTGTAGTAATTTTTGTAGTTACTTATCAGAATTTTTTTTTATATTAACTATTTGTAGTTACTTCCCAGAAAATTATAAAGTAATGACCAATATTTTGGGAAGTAATTACCAATTAACAAGTAACTACCGATTATAAGGGAAGTAACTACCATTTAACTAGGAAGTTACTACCAATTTTATTGGGAAGTAACTGCCATCTAACCACCTACTATCTCCCATAGATAAGGGAAATAGCTACCAATTATCATTTGGGAAGTAACTACCATTTATTTCGGTAAGTAACTATAACTTAAAGTGGGAAGTAACTACCATTCAAACTGGTATTTACTTGCCAATTAAACTGGTAGTTACTTCACAGTTAACTGGTAGTTACTTCTCATATAAATTGGTAGTTACTCCCCCCAAAACTGGTAGTTACTTCCCATCCAAACTGGTAGTTACTTCCCCATTTAACTGGTAGTTACTTCCCCCATTTAACTGGTAGTTATTTCCCAGTTTAAGCGGTAATTACTTTACAAAAAAAACTATAATTACTTCACACTTCAACTGGTAGTTACTTCCCATTCAAACTGGTATTTACTTGCCAATTAAACTGGTAGATACTTCACAGTTAACTGGTAGTTACTTCCCATATAAATTGGTAATTACTCCCCCAATTTTACTATTAATGCCCCCATTAATGCATGCATCCAGCCATAAAGTGGATGCATGCATGCCTTTCATGTATTGGGAATAGGTGTATATATTCCCAACCACTACATTTAATGTCAACCACCTAATTCAAAACTATTCATTCATCTCTCATTTAAAAAAATACATAAAGGGTATTTTAGAGATAAAAAAAGTACAGCTGTCCAAAAAGGGACTAAAATGGCTTAAAATCTTTCAAGGAGACTATACAGCAAATAAAGTCTCCAAAAGAGACTAAACACCAATTTCCCGTTAAAAAAATCACATATTATAAAAAAAGAAGGAAATCCTCATTTTCGTCTCTCACGTGTAGATAGAGTCTTAATTTTAAGAAAAGAAACAGAGATAGAGTCTAAAAGGGAAATGAATCGAAAAGTCGAAATATTATATGATGCATTTCTATAATACTTAATTGTACATATATATAATACAAGTATTTAATAAATAAATATATAATCGGGGCGGGTTCGGGTTTTATAAACCTAAACCCAAACCCGTCCCAAACCCATTCGGGTTTAATTTGACTTCTCCGTACCCGCTCCAAACCCAATTAGCCTTACCCCAAACCCATACTATTAGGGATGGGTCGGGTGAGAACCTGCTTAATCCGCCCCATTGCCATCCCTCAAATGAGCATCTAATTATAAAAGCGCATACGAGTCACGTGCGTTGCACCCGCCACCTTCTCAGCCCTCGCTCGTTTTCAAATTTCGGTTCTCCCGAGCGAAACCAAAACGCACCCCCGCCCATTGCCACGTCATCGATCCCGGCGATCCCTGAAGAATCCATCTGTACCGTCCGTTCTCACAGCATCGACGGCTGATGCCATCTCAGAGAACCCACTCCCGGATTCATCCGCGCCTCCATCCCGCTATAAATACCCACCCCGTGTTCTCCACCATCTGCATCTTATCAGCTCCGGCGCCATCGAAGCTTTCCCCATCTTTTGATATTACAAAGGTACGACACCAAGCCCTCTCTTCTAGGGTTTCTCTGATAGGTTCTGGGTTTCAATCCCATTCCTTAATTCTTCATCCATCTCCTCGCAGGAGAAGCTCCTCTCCAGAGAAGGCCATGTCTGGGCGCGGCAAAGGGGGCAAGGGTCTCGGGAAGGGCGGGGCGAAGCGCCACCGCAAGGTGCTCCGTGATAACATCCAGGGGATCACGAAGCCGGCCATCCGGCGTCTCGCCCGGCGCGGGGGCGTCAAGCGCATCAGCGGCCTCATCTACGAGGAGACGAGGGGCGTCCTCAAGATCTTTCTTGAGAACGTGATCCGCGACGCTGTGACCTACACCGAGCACGCCAGGAGGAAGACGGTGACGGCCATGGATGTCGTCTACGCGCTCAAGCGCCAGGGACGCACCCTCTACGGGTTCGGCGGCTAGGGTTTCTTTGTTCCAAAAGTCTTGCTGTCAAGAAACAAGCATCTCTTTCTTCTTCTCTGTTTTCGCATTGTATTTGGGTTTCTAGTCTTGTAGCCTTGGAAAACTCTATGCTGTAAATTTCCGGTTTATACTTCATTCCAGATCAACGCGATGCTCTCTTCTCTTTTCTTTTTCCAATTAGAATACTTCACTCCTTGTTTTAGTGGGCTCGTTAGGGCGGCGCTGTTCTTTGTTTGTTTATTTAATCAAATGTATTGCCCGCAAACCGATGCACGCAACGCTTCTCGGCATCGAAAGTTGAAACTGGGATTAAATAAAGGATGGCCTTCCGAAAAGGATTTCCCTTGTTTTCTCTTTTGCGAGCTTCCTGGAAGCTGCGTCGGCGACGATTTTTTTCTTTACTCTTTCGCTTCTCACTATCGCGGATTCGATCAGTTAATTTTATCATCGTCCTCTATTTATCTCCCGTTCTCTGGATGTGTTAATTAGCTCTTTTTTTACGTGAGTAGGTATAACGATTGAAGTAGAAATTGGAAGAGGGGCCTGATGATTGGGGTTCTCAAATCATCTGTGGGTTTCCAGTCTTCACCTGAAGTGATGTCTGGCGAATGATGAAAAGGTGATTTTTTTTTGTCTTTTTTCTTACTTGAATTATTGTGAAATTTGGAAGCTATATTGTTGAGTGAGCGTGGAACTGATGTTCTTGCTGGTGAATCTAGTGACTCTGTTGCTGGTGTGCCCATCAAGAAGATACCATTTATGCTGGCACAATCTCCTTTGGGTGAAACAAGTTTCTTGTGCTTCAAATGTTTGTGAATGGGCTGCTTCCGTTAATACTCTCATGGCTGACTTGTCCCACTTCGGCGGAGGCTCAATAGTGAAGGAAGGGGTGAACATAGTTGTGAAAAGTGAATGTCTTGAAGCACTTGGTGACCAAGTAGATCGACAAAATGCTGTGATTACTGACAAGGGGATGAGTAAATTGAGTTTTTTAATGCCCGCCAATCACTATGCATCGATGCAAATTGCTGGAAGCGTTAACCCGGTATCTGCAGGAAGGGAGCAGATTATTCCTGGAGGCGCGGGGAATAACAAGGCAAAGCTTGTTGAAACTGATGCTTAAAAGTTATGGAGGTTCAGGAAATATGGAGGTCCAGACTGGCATGGGAGGGCTGTGTAAACTTTTCAATGATCAGGAATCTCTGAAAATGACATCGGTGAAGCAAGAGAAATTTGGTATCTGCGCAGAGGGTGTTGTTTTGAATGATAAACTTAGCACTCCTCAGAGTTTTGGTGGAAATGTGGAATCAAGGGTTCATTGTATTGATGCTTGCCTGAACAGGTCAAACCGGGATCTGAATTCTCCGATGCACACATGGGACGGCGCCTGTGAGAATCAAGCTAGAAACTGTGCAACTATAGGAGTTGATGGTTTTGGGCTAGACAATGGAAGCGTCGTCAATAATAACCCTGACTCAGGCCCTGAACTACTGCTTTCCAGTGAACCTTATGAAACCAACTCAAGACTAGAAAAATTGATGTCAAAAGAAAATGAGGTTCATCTGAACTTAGCTAACATGTCCATGCCAGTGAATAAGCATCACAATGCTGATGCTTTTCTTGATCTGCAGCTTAAACAATCTTTCTTTTCTGAATCATGCTTTAACCAGGGAAGCATGTATTCTGATGAAGTAAATTCAGTAGCAGGAATCCCCTTTGAAGGCTTGTCCACGAAGCCTGCATTATCCTTTTTAGATCTGAAATTGGTGACATTTACAGATGTAAAGCTTGAGCATCATGGAGATTGCAGTGGAAAGGACCTTAAAAAAGCTATTAAGGGCTCTCAGATTTTGGGAGGATTTAGAGACATAAAATCAGAAGCTTGCGAAGGAAATGTGCATGAGTATCCTAAGGCAACAACTTCTTATGGTCCAATGCTATTGAGCACAGTTGTCAAACCAGAGCAATCATATGTTTCTAGTGAATATGTCATGCAGTTTGCTCGGGAGAATGCCAACTTAAACTTAGGTCTCATATCTGGTCCTCCGAGTAAAGATTCTAGTAAGCTGCAAAATGTGTCTGTGCTGCCTTGTGATCGGAGTGATTGTGGCGAAAGAGTAGGCAATGCTATAGCCATTGTACCTGAAGTCCCGATTCTTGGTAATGATGATTTGCAACAGATGACTACTGGCAGTATGATTACCCAGGACACAGAGAAGTATATCAGTAACTCCTTTAGTTCATTTTCAAAAAACCAAGCTGTTGAGAGTCCTGAAATGAATTTAACGAAAGGTAATCATTCTGAGGTTTTTGATAGAATAAAATTTAAGGGTGAAGATGGTTTGAGTCAGGTTATTGCCCCATTTGATTGTTCAGATAGATGCAATGGTAAGTTACTTGAAGTTGATCCGGCAACTGAAATTCAGGAAGGTTCATTTAAGACTTATGAGAGAGCTGAAAGTGTTAACTTGGGCAAAGCTGGTGAATCAGGAGAGATTCTACAAGACACCAGTGACCATGCTTCAAATGTTCCCCGTGACGCGGATGATTTGGTGGATGGCACTTCTCGACAGGATGAGCTTGATCATGGTTTAAATGGTCCAGTTGTGAGTTCGGGGGAGGACTAGAAGAAAAGGCTGTAAGTACAGTGAATGCTGATTCTGAACATCCTGGGAATGTTGGCATAATGGCATTTTGATGAAGAGGTGAATAAAGTGGAAACTTCCACCAAGTCTAAGGATGTTAATCACAATCCAGATTCTGGTGGTCATTCTTTTACAGAGAAGAATGATCCTGGTCCGTGTATAACAAAATTGCTTAAATCTTCAGATGCTGGCTTGGAGGCTCCTTGCTTAGGTAAAAAAAGACTTTCAAATGTCAGCTGTAAAATACCACCTGATCATTTGAAGGTGGACATGGACCGTGATAGCAAGGAAAGATTAAACAGGGGAATTGGTGGTGAAGCAGTCATCATAACAATTAACAAGTAAGTGCGAGGTTGACAACCAACAGAAGGGTGCTAAATCGTCTAAGCCGTGGCTTGAAAAACTTTCTAATTCCTCTAAAACGAAGTTGCCTGCAAAGTAGACTGAAGAGGCGAAGAAGTTTGGTTTGTTCACTATGGTGTTGGAATGTTGGCACTTGTTCTTAATACAGGCATCCTCATCCAGATCTCACTCTCTGCCTCGGCACGTTTATATGCGGTTGTCCTAACAGTATCACCTTACCATTGTAATTGAATCTTATCTAGTCGTGACACTTCTTTGGTTCGTTGAAGGCTGATTACTGGTTAGCAATAAACCCTGAGTTGGCGGATATTTGTTCTTGGTCTGCAGTTTGAACTCAGGGAAGAAGAAGACTAGGAGCACGTTTGTATGGATGTAAGATGTAACTATTATAAGGGTAATAATTAAGGGGGTAACATTTACATGTTATTTATGTTTGGATAGAAAGGATAAAATTTAACGTGTAATACTCACATGTTTAGAGAAAAATTTTTAACCTATATAAAATTATTTATAGGAAGTAGATCGAGAAAATATCAGAGAAGAAGCATAGGAAGAAAATAGAAAAGAGGAAGTAGGAGAGAGAAAGTAAAGAAAGAGGAACTAAAGAGAGAAAGTAAAAGAGTCAGAGAAAAGGTAGGAGAGAGAGAGAGCAGAGAGAGAAGGCAGAAGAGAGGGAATAGAGAGAGAAAGTCAAAAGAGATGATATAGAGGGAGAAAGTAGGAGGGAGAAAGTAGAAAGAGGAAATGGAAAAGAGGAAGTAGAGAGAGAATAATTAGTTAAATTATTAAAATAAATAAATCGATGGTTTGTTTTCAAAGAAAGCCAGAAAAACAAAGAAAATGATAAAAAATGTAAATATAAATAAGTCTTTTACATCCCTCTACTCTCCTCCCATGAGTGGTAAAATTCACTACTTCTTTACCCTCATATTAGGGTAAATATGAGGGTAAATCTTACATTCTTATCCAAACGTAAGGTTTTGTTTGTTTCATCGTATTATATGTGTGATATGATTAATAATTCTACTGAACCTATTTTGTTTTTAGGTTTGATGTGTTTTTAGGGATATGATAAATAATCCCGATGCTTTCCATCAAGCTAGGCAGTTCTTTTTTTTTTTTTTGGTTGTTGTTGTTGTTGGGGGGTGCCGTGTGTTTCTTTTCTTTGATAGAGGCCGCGTCCTGGCCTGTACGTGGGGGGGACTGTCGGTGTTCCAGGGTGGGATCAGTGAGGCCCTGCGGCGAGGTCTCATAACCCTAATTATGGAGTCGGACACTTTGCTAGCTATTAGTTACCTAATTGAAAGGTTTGCGTGGCCGAGGGAGCTGAGCTGGAAGCTGTCCTTCTCGATCTGGGGGATGTCATCATCCCAGTCCATTGCGATACGTTTTCTGCAAATCCCCCGGGAGCTGAACTCTTCGACGACGCATGGGGTGGTACCGTGTTAGTTGGGGCTGGGTGGCCTGCGGTTACCTGAGCCCTGGCATACCCCAAAACACACACACACACACGGCAAAGGCTTAACTGATGAAAAAAGATGAGGACCATGGAACTGGTGGAGGCTGGGGAAGATGAACTATTCATTGCTTCGTGCTTCGTGCTTCGTGCTTCGTATACGAAGCATCTGGGCCATTGTCTCTCCATTTATGTAACGTATTCAATGCTTCGTTGTCACTTGTCCCCTTCCCTGCCTGCTCGTATAGATGGAAAAGCATAGTTTCTTATGCTCTAGTCTTACTCAGCCGATGAATTCAGAAATCAAAACACCTCAAGCAATCACGCAAAAAATAGAAACACTTTTTTGAGTCCAATTCTCAATCATGAAAACAAGTACACGGAGGAATTCTGATTGTTTCTTTCTTGTATTTTGAAGGCTTCTCGGGTCCAATCGCATGCCTTTAAATTTGTAAGTGACGCGTAACATTTGTGTCCAAAATAAAGTAAAAGAATTAACTAACCAAAAAAGATAAGAAGCAGAAAATAAAAATGAAAAAAGAAAAGGAAAAATTAGACTCACGCTTATATATTAATTAGGTGGGCCCCTGCTACCTGGCAGGAACCATCAAGTTAATGAGTGATTCGGTTATAAAAATCGAATTTGATTAATGGATTAGTATGGATATTATATAAGACTAGTACTCATCTGTGCCCCTGGCACAGTTTTTACTTATTGTTAATATAAAATTTTAACAAACTCCATGTAGTTTGTCTGGTTAGACGGCTGTGTTGACCCGTAGGTGGTCCAGGGTTCGAAGGTTGGTCATAGCTTTTTTTCACTGCCATCATAAAACATAGCCTATAAAATAAAATATTATAAGTCTAACTTAGGGTATATAAAATAAATATAAATATATAAATCTTTGCATATTGCATAAGATAATATTAATAGAACTTAGGTTGATATGAATTAATGCAGGTTTATATAAAACAAACTTAGAGAATATATATAAAGAAACTTAGGGGATATGAATTAATACAAGTTAACCGTTATTGCTCCTTATAAGGTTGACTAGTACTCACATGTGCCCCTGGCACAGTTTTTAGTTATTACTAATATAAAATTTTAACAAACTCTTTGTAGTTTGTTTGGTTAGACGGCTGTGTTGACCCGTAGGTGGTCCAGGGTTCGAAGATTGGTCGTAGCTTTTTGTTCACTGCCACCATAAAACATAGCTAATAAAATATAAAAATATTATAAGTCTAACTTATGGTATATAAAATAATATAATATATAAGTCTTAGCATAAGATAATATTAATAGAACTTAGGCATATGTTATATTTAGAAAGGATTCAGTTACTAATATAAATCATAATACAATAGTAATCTAATCTTATCTAATCTAATTATTTATAATCATAAATACTGTTATAAGGTTTTACGAATAAATGTAGTCATCAGTCGTGCTTTCTCCTCCGCTAAAATAGTGTAATTTGCTTAAACACAGTAATATATTTAAAAATAGTTTGGCGTGACGGTGGTGAGCACATGCGGTGAGTTATTTATGTGGTGGAAAGCAAGTGCCGCCGAGTGCGTGTGTCTTACGGCACTATTCTCGAACGTGGGCATCCCCGTCATATAAACCAACTTGCAATAAAGAATAGCGTGATATTTATACTCTCCGGTCTGCAGTAACATTTTCCAAAGGCCTATTACCGATACTAAACTACTGTTTTGGACCCGTGGTTTGCATCAATTTTCATGGCCATGCGGTTTTAAAGCTTTTAAATAAGATCCTAATTTATAGATTTCATTTCAAATAAGACACTGAGCATCTAAGCTGGTCTTCTTCGTCCCCCCCCCCCCCCCCCCCTCCCATCACCCCCTATCCTCTAGTGAAAATTTTCAACGGTGATGTTTCAATCGAAAGGAATCATGCGCTGGACACCAATAAGAACATGATAAAAACCCTAATGTTCCGGTAAAAACGATTAAAAGTTGGAAAGGAAATTAATCACTTGATATCAGCTAATGACGTTGATACCTAGGGTCTAATTTGAAATAAAATCCAAACATCATGTCTTATTTAAAAAAAAGTTTTAAAACCAAGGATCTCAAACGAAATTTGACGTCAACGCGGGGCCTATAATTTATCCTAGGAAGGATTCATATGGCCCCAGAGGGTTAAGCCCTTGTTTGGAGTCCCCCTTATTCCCAAAGAAAAGTAGTCGTTATTAGTTTATTCCATCTGCCATTATTATTCTAGTTGTTCTTATCCTCATTAGTTAACCCTGCCTTTTCTATCCCCAGTATACCAAACCTCCTCACCCCTTTAACCCGGAATAAGCTGCCCCCACACCAAACGGCGGCCTAGTTTTCTCCTCTTTCGCGACCTTCGCGGAAGCTGCGTCTCCGACCTGCTGGTTCCTCTCTTCTTCTCACTTTCGCTTGAGGGATTGGGTTTGACTTCTTCTTCTTGTTGGAGATCTTGGTTTGGATCAGGTAATCGATCTTCTTTGTGTTCCCACTTCCCAGATCTCTCAGATCTTTTAGATTCAGCTGATCCGTTCTCTAATAGTTTAGATACTTTTGTTTGTTTGTGAGTAGGACGAGATCTATGTAAGAGGGGGCTTTGAAATTTGAGTTCTCAAATCATCTGTCTGGAGTGATGGTTGTGGCTAATAACGAAAAGGTGTCTTTTTTTTATCAGCTTTCTTGGTAGAGTTCTATTGGATTTTGAAGTGAATTGGTTTGATTAGTGGGTTAAAGGTGATTAATTTGTGATATTGTATTGGCAGCATGTTATTGCTGGAGAATCCAGTGACTCTGTTGCAGGTCTGCCCATCAAGAAGAGACCACGCATGTTGGCACAATCTCTTGAGCCAACTTCGTCCCAGGCCCTGAATATGCCGTCGGATGATCGTGAACTTCCCCGAAAGGATCCTGGTGATTTAAAGCAAGTTTCTTCTGCCTCAAATGATCCCGAGGAGGCTTCTTCGGTTATTACCAATTTGGTCGACTTCAGTGGAGACTCGGTAGTGAAGGAAGGGGTAAATATAGTTCTTAAAAATGATTGTGATGATGCTTTTGGTAAACAAGTAGATCACGAAATGGCTGTGATTAATGACAAGAGAATAGGTAATTTGAGTTTTTTGATGCTTGACAACCACTGTAGATCGACACAAGTTACAGGAAGCATCGATTCGGTATCTGCAGGAAGTGAGCGTGTTGTGACTGGAGGTGAGAGGAGCAGCATGGGAGAGCTTGATGAAACTGATGTGCCTAAAAGTTCTGGGGCATCAGGAAATCTGGAAGTCCAGAGTGCCATGGCAGGGCTATGTAAACTTTTCAAGGATCAAGAATCTTGGAAAATTACATTGGTGAAGCAAGAGAAACTGGATAGCTGTGCAGAGGATGTAGCTTGGAATGAAAAACTTGGTACTCACAGTTCCTGTGTGAAGGCGGAATCAAGGGTGAATAGGTTTAACTGGGATCTGAATACTCCGATGTACACATGGGAAGGCTCCTGTGAGGATCAAGGTACAAGCACTGGAACTATAGGGCTTGATGATTCAGGGTCAGACAAGGGAGACATACTCAAGAAGAACCTTGATGCAGTCCCCGAACTACTGCGTCCTAGTCAAGCCAATGAAACCAACTCAATACTAGAAAGATTGATGTTAACAGAAAATGAGGTTCAGCTGAAGTTATCTAATGTGTCCATGTTGGTGAATAAGCATCACAAGGCTGAGGATTGTCTGGATCTGCAGCTTAAACAATCTTTCATTTCTGAATCATGCATTAATCAGGGCAGCAGATATGCTAGTGATTTAAATCCAGGCGACGGAGTACCTTTTCAAGACTTGTCCATGAAGCATACATTATCCTTTTTGGATCCTAGATTGCCCACATGTAGAGATGTAAAGCCTGAGCCTTATGAAGATTGCAGTGGAAACGACTTCCAAAAAGTTGCAATAGGCACTCAGATGTTAGGGGGTTTTGGAAATATAAAATTAGAAGCATGCGAACGAAAGGTGCAGGAGTCTCCTAAGCCGACAACTTCTACTGGTCCAATGTCAAGTAGAACAGATGTCAAGCCAGAGCAATCGGAAGATGTTGCTCAACAGTGTCCAGGACATTTAAAAGGTATGCTATTTGACAAGGAACCAGAAATCCCCTTAAAACCTCAGGGTGAAGGTGTGGAGCCTAGCAACCTAAAATTAGGTCTTGTGTCTGCATCCCCGAATAGAGAAAGTAGTAAGCTTTCAAATTTGCCAGATTTGCCTTGTGATTCCAATAATTCTGGTGAAAGAGTTGACAATGCCGTAGGCTTTGCATCTGAGGTTCCAATTCATGGTAAGGATGAGTTGCAACTTGGATGTCAGATGCCTATGGCCTCTAGTATTGACCGGAATAGAAGAAATTATGTAGGTAACTCATTTAGCTTGTTTTCGAGAGACCTAAGTGGTGTGAGCCCTGAGCTGAAATCAACTAAAAGTACTCAATCTGAGCTTTCTCATGGAAGAGGAGATAAGGGTGCAGATGGTATGACTCGAGTCACTGGCCAAGCTGATTTGTTAGATGGTTGTACTGGCAAGTTACTAGAGGTTGATTCAGCAAGTGAGCCTCACAAAGGTTCATATAAGACTGGCAAGGTGGCTGCCGATGCTAACTTGGGGGACATTGGGGAGTCAGGAGAGATTATGCAACGCATCTGTGGCCATGCTTTAAATGGTTCCGATGATGTGGATGATTTGGTAGATGCCACTTCTCGACAGGATGAACATAATCATGATTTACATGGTCCAGCTGTGAGTTTGTCTGGTGTTGGACTACAAGGAATGTCACTGGGTACGATGGATGCTGATTCAGAACGTCCTGATGGTGTTGGCATTTCCATGCCATCAGCAGATCAAGAGGCGATTAGAGTAGAGAATCTCAATGACGCTAAAAATGAGCATCACACAGCAGATTCTGACGATCATTTTTATAGTGAAAAGAATGAACCTGGTAATTGTGCAAAAAAGTTGCTTGAATCTTCAGATGCTCAGCCGGCGGCTGCTTGCTTAGGTAAAAAGAGACTTCCAATGGCCAAGCATAAAATGCCACAGGATCATCTGAAGGTGGACAAGGGCCTTGAAAAGAAGGCAAGCCTAGGCAGGGAAATTGGTGGTAAAGCAGTCATAAAAAGTAAGATAAAGAGTAAGTGTGAGGTTGGCAGCCAATGGAAGAGTGTAAAACTGTCTCAGTCGCCGCTTGAAAAACTTTCTAACTCCCCCAAAAGAGAGTTTCCTGAAAAGTCTGATGCATTAGAACATTTTACTGGTAAGCATAATCTTATTCAGATAAAAGATCCAGGTCCTGCTTCCAAAAAGATGAAACCAGTATCTGGAAAATTAATCTCATCAGAAACCAAGTGCGAAATGCCAATGGAGGTGCCATCAAGGCGACAAGGACCATATTATCAAGGGAGCAGGTGGTATTTCTATCCTCATTTGATTTATGCCTTTTATAACTAACTTGTCATCATTTTTCACTTCATATTTTGCCTCTCAACGTTGTTTACTAACTCAGAGAAGAGAGCTTGAAGGGAAGATACCAAAAACTTGAAAGCAAGAGGAATCTTGATCATTACACTGGTAAACATGGATCAGATATGATGCGCAATAGGAGAGGAGCTGACAGACGGCTAGATGTTTTAAGTGGTGCTATGGACATTGTGCCCATAGCGGAGAAAGTTAATTGTTCTACTGGCTTCCGATTTCCAAACTCTGTAAATGCATCAGATAAAGCTCTCGGGGATGGTGGTTGGATGGCTAGAAATCTCGCAGACGATGAATTACAACAATTGCCACGAGTGCCATATAGAAGATGGTCTCCTCCTGTTAGAGGACAGAAGCCTGTTGATGTTAAGATGGTCAACCGTCGTACAAGAGGTGTCAGCCCGAACAGGCACATTGGTCGGGATTTTGATTTTGTGTCTCATGAAGAAGATTTCATGAGGAGCTTGCCAGGTAATTGTGTGGATCATGTCATGATGCCACGCTCACATAAGCAATATGGACATATAAGTGGTGCAATCATGCATACAGAGAGGAGGAGCCCATCCCCCATTCTTCAAAGAGATCATGCTTTTTCGCCCCAATTTTACTCTAGATCATCCCGAAGGTCTCTTGATCGCTTCCAAGGACATCCCGAGCTAGTCTCCAGCAGATCTCCCCCTATCAATAGGCTTGATAGGATGATATCACCTCGAGAATCTCCTTGTGTGGCAGAAGATATGCTCATCAGAAGGCATGGCCGTCTTGTTGAACACCTACCCAGTGATCTGATAGATGCTGGTCCTTCCAGGGAACGGGAGCTTCCGAGGCTTGTCAAATGTGGGCAGAGGATCATTCGAAGGCGTGATCTTGATTCTCAAGATATTGCTGATGTGGAGTTTGCTGAACCTGTGGTCCGTGGTAAATTCCGTGAGCTTGCAGAAGATGATCATATCGAGCTTAGAAGGGAGCTTGATGAGAGACGTGGTTATTCTTTAAAACAGCATCAGAATTATGTAGAAAATTGTAGAGAGGTTTTCCATTTTCCTGTTGACGATGGTCACCCTAGGCCTTTTGGGGTTTGCCATGAAGCAGATGATGAGTTTCCTGTAGGAATGTCGGTGGAGCATGATGGACATATTAGAAATTGGCCAGGGAACACAAATAGAGGAAGATGCATCGAGGAAGAAGAAAGATACAGGCATCCTCGTCAGCAGGGATGGCATAATGGTGGATTTAATGCTGATAGACTGAAGAGGCGAAGAAGTTAGGTTTGTTCACTATGGTGTTGGAATGTTGCCACTTGTTCTTAATTCTACCAGTGCAGTGCCTAGGTGCCTGTATAAGTTTGGCCATCTGCTGATATCTCATGCTATAGATGCACAATCACAGGCTATCTGGCAGCAGAATAAATGATTCTAACCTTCTCCGAAGGAAAAAAAGGAATACATTTGGACTGTTAACCAATTAACTTATAAAGACACTTCTTATGCTCATACTCTGTGCACGTCTGACTTTCTTCAATGATCATTTCCGACAGAGCGTTGACTTCTCATAATCATGTGATATGGGTGCCTGACATATACGACCTCCGAAGTCATGATCTTCTGGATTCTGTGGGAAGCCAGTAATACAGGCTTGTCAAAGCACTTAATCACCTACTTTTGCATTCGTCACTCTTCAGCATAGTGAACTTCTGGCAATCTGGATGCCTGTTTGAAATGACTCAGAATGACCTTTGCAACAGTTATCCAAGGTTGATGCTTGTTGTTTTAGTCAACAAGTCAATCTTCATAATTATGTTGGCAAGTTGATAAACTCTTTCTGAACCAGGGCCCAAAAATTTCTTCGATGCTGACGACACAGCTAATTTACATCGGATGATTGGTGAGAGGTGCCCCTTTTCCCTCCTGTTGCCTCATTGTGGGCCACTTGTTCGTCTGTGTTATCTTCACTAGATCTCACTAGTTGTCTCGGCAGGTTTCTATTGTCCATACCATTGTAATCGATTCTGATGTGGTAATGTTGCTGTGTAGCTGAAATTCTTCGACAGTGGCATAGTTGTGTTTGCTCTGCAATTGGACCCCCAGAAAGAAGGATAAGAAGGATGTAATATATTTGTCTGTATCCTTTTAATTTAAGACTTTCCTTTTGTTTGGATCTAGTGATAAATGGCAATCAAATTGCTTGTTACTATTAGTAAACCTCATTTAGGAACTGGCGAAGATGAATTCTGATGCCGCTGGCTCATTGCATCTCAATTTGATTATTGTGAAAGGACTTTGATCAATACTATGTGGGCCTATCATGGATGCTTTCTAGCAGCTAGCTTTTTCTTGGCCGGAGATGGTGATGGAGCAGGCAGGAGGGGACAATGGAGGTTTTTTTGGTATTCTCTGGTCAATAAGATATGTTGGATGCTGTTATGCTGACAGAACCTCATTTGGGTCCCATGACTCGAGTTTTCTTTAAAGCCAGCCGGCGGCCATCCATCAGATGGACGTACGGAGCATCTAAGTTGTAACTTTTCGTGTATAACTTGATTGAATGTTACGGAACGTTTGATTGTCAAAAAGTAGGGAGGGAAATGAGTTTTTAACTTCCACTTGTGCGAGTCATGTCTCATAGTGTCTCGGAGTGGATATCATTTTTAGCACTTGGTTGTGCATGAGCATGTTTGGTTCGGGGATACGGAATTCATATCTAAGTTCATTTTATTCTGGCATAGTAGCCAAACACTTTCTTATTGTCATTTTTATTCCCCTTATATGCACACTAGATGGGCCCTCCTGTCACATGACAGGGTAACCATCAAGTTAATGGGTGATTCGGTTATAAAAATCGAATTTGATTAATGAATTAGTATGGATATTATATAATGTTGATTATATTAGATTAATCAATCTTATAAGGAGTAAAAACGGTTACAATCGTTTCCCCTTAATAAGGCTGTTTAGATGTACATATTCCATAAGTTAGTTTATATATCAACTTTAATTTGATTTACATATACATATTCCCTAAGTTAGCTTTACATATACATATACATATTCCCTAAGTAAGAGAACTGCAAAACCGTGTCAGGGGCACGGATGAGTACTAGTATACTATAACTATAGAATATATATAACTGTATGAATTAAATCAATTTTATAAGGGGTGGTTATGCATAACCGTTTTTGCTCCTTATAAGGTTGATTTTTATTTCTATTTTTTAACCAATTATTTTTTTTTCTCTTCTTTTCAACCGATCATTATTATTTTATCCTAATTTTTTTTCATTTTTAACTGATCGTTACTACTTTATGCTAGCATTTCAATCAAACATTACTATTTTATCCCTCATTTTCAATCAAATATTATTATTTTATTCATATTTTTCAATTAAATATCATACAAATCCCACTATTTATCTCATACTGATCTATATGGCTCAATTATTAAAAAAAAAATCTCATACTGATCTATATCCTCTCGAATCCCGGAGTTGGTTAAGAAAAGACACGTGCATAGCATGGCCACGCTGGTCATAAAAATAGCACGCATATGTTCGACGGCATTTATCGCTTTCTCACTGTTTGGAGCCACACATGGAGATCTACAAGAATCATGACTCCTTCCTTGATAGGTGTCACTAACAAGTTTCAAAGTTTCTTTTTTTGCTGGTTGCTATGTCAGCATCATAAAAAAAAGTCTTCACCTCATCTTACATCCTACTTTTTCCTGATTAAATGCTGATCGTCTCCGGATATTCCACCCAACACTTTCTCTCTATAGACCGAATTCCTCCCAACATGCATGCCTATATCTCAATTAGTTATTATGATGGGGGTTGTCATGCCATCCCTATTACTACGATCATACGTCCCATTCCATGTCAATCTCCTAAGCAATCAATCCATGTCTTGAAAAATGAGAGAAAGTTACATGATTTCTCCCCCTCCACACACTGAGTGAGCTAATTCAGAGCTATTCTTTACAAAGCCCCGAAAGCTACAAGGATCCATTACCAACCTCACATATTTAATTAAACCATGGCAATGATGTGAGTGTCGTATGGTATTTATTGGTGGGTGGCCTTCCTTGGATATCTGATCTCCATGGGCCCAAAGACTAGCCAACACCCATCGGAAAATAAATTTAGCCGGCGATCGTACACTGTGTATATGTTTCGTTTCTTTCTCAGAAATCCACCACACACATGGTTGCGCCAGTCATGGAGCTTACTTAGGTAAGGGTCAATTTGTTGGACCAATAACTCCAATGACTTCTTATGCTGGAAATAGCGACGTTGCATATTGTCAGCACAAAGGCTAGAATAGTGTATATAGTCTATGTACAGTACTCAGGATTGAACTCTATCCTAACTTAGAGAGGAAAATAAAGAATGTGTTTTAGACGTAAGTGAGGCATGAGAGTCGGTTAGTCAAACGTAGACTAATACTTATCTGCTCACCAAGTCACCGTCCCATCTACGTACCACAATTAATTAGCTGCTAGACACATGTTCAACGAAGTATGCAAACAACATGACCTGTGATACTTTGCACAACTTAAGTCATGTTTTTTTTTTTTTTTTTGATTAATTGAGCCCGAGGGCTAAGGAAGTAAATAAAAACCTAAAACAAATGAAAAGTAATAGAGCCTAGCTACATCACATCAGGGGCATCAAAGGCTTAGTCCAGGCAGCAACCGTCAAGACATCCGCGACAGAGTTGAACTCGCGCGGAATAAGAACAAAACAAAGCGAAGAGAACTGAGATGCAACTCTCCAGATAGGAAGGAGAATTCCAGCAAGATCCTGCAGCCAAGCCATACGTCCCGAAACAAAGCCGATCCCCAATAGTGAATCAGACTCCAGAACCACTTTATGAATCCCCCTGCGCTTTGCTTCCCTTAACCCTCCGAGCATAGCTAAAATCTCCGCTTCGACGACGGATCCGACGTCCTTCCTCGCAGCCCAGCTCCAAGACGGGGAAGACCCATCGGGGAAACAAATCGCCGCAAGCCCTGCCCTCCTACCTCGAACCGCCACATCGCACCGAATGACCGGAGAGGCCGCCGGGATTCCAAGAATAGACAAAGCCCGAGGAAAATTTGAGAGGTTAAATTCTTTGACTTGCCTGGAAATGAGGTGAGCAAGCCTATCAGCCGGAAGAGGATGCTCGTTGAAGACCTTAATTAGCATTGCGATTCTTCCAAAGCCACCACAACGTATAACCCACCCATGTCTTATCCTCCGCCAGCCGACAACGCGCCGACGATGAAAAAAGAGACCAGCAATCCTTAAGTCATGTTTCCATGATAAATGATACGACGACACATATATATACATCATATGTGCATGGCAAAACTAAAATAAAATAAAAACACGTTTATTTTGTGTTTGGTACGGGGATAATTTTATTTCGATGACTTTATTTCAGGTTTTGAAAATAATTTTATAATGATTATTTAGAATAAGGGAAAAGTAGAGTGAAGAATGATAATAACTTTACAATTATTACTTAGAATAAGAGAAAATGGTGTTTGAAGATAAAGTGTGAAATAAACCGTGGATTCATGAATATTTCAATAATATTTTCAGCCTTAACCCGGATCAAGTGTTATTTTCAAATAAAAAAAAAATTCCGTACCATAAGCTCTATGACGTAAATTCCTGCCTAACTATACAAGAATGAGTCACCAATTCAGGTAAGGAGAAAAATTTCGGAATTTGTGATTATATGTCACATAGGATGTCATGCAGCATGTCACATTGTTAGATAGTTAGACAGGCAATGATTGTGCAAGCGTCACTTTTCTTATGCTAGGAGAGCCTAGGACTAGCTTGATTAGGAATATTAGTAGTTGAAGTTCTATTATTTCCCAGATATATTAGTCCTGACATCTATCATTTATCATTTAGATGGCCAAATACTATCAACCTTTGTAGACTTCCTGGCCTCTAATGCAATTAATTGTACTCTTGATGCCTCTCTACCTGTAGACAAAAAAAAAACCTAAAAGTAGATGGATAAGTAGACATAATTCTAGGTAGGAGCAGCAGGCTTAATTAATTTGCCAACCGCTTAGACTTTGGTGTGTCCTCACTTATGATCACGTATCAAACAAAAAAAAAAACATGCGAACAAAAAATATGTTCTCGTTCAATGATTTCAACTCTTTTCTTTTCTACAATGGAAGTTAGAAATTAGCAAAAGCTTCGATTCTTGATAGAAATCCTTTGACAAGAACACTAGTGTTTGTAAGTACGTAAAGCAAAGATAACAATCATGAAAGCAAACCAAAAGAAATGAAGATGGGAGTTTAATTAGTTCTTAAATCCCATGCATGCATGCATCAACTGTAGTTTATGACCTAGTTATATCTTGTATGTGTATCTATTTCCTCTTGTTCTTGCTTCCCAACAAGAGAGTCACGTAGAAGAGGATCCTGAAGAAGAAGCCCCAGGCCACTGTCACCCAGAAACAGTTCCACTTGCTCAGGTCAGTGATGGACTGCGCCTGCAATATCGCCGACCCCGTTGTCACGCAGGTGGTGTCGGTCAGGGGGATCGACAGAGCTCCGCTGATGGCCTTGAGCACCTTGGACTTGGTGGCGGCGGGGAGGGCGCCGAGCGGCGTGGTGTCGAAGATCTGAGCGCCTGTGACGAAGCACTTGTTGGTGTGGCTGAACTCGTTCTGCAGCACTGCTTCGTAGGGGTACTTCACCAGAGAGAGGTAGTGGAACCAAATCCAGTAGTCGGGGATTCGGTCCCGGGTGATGAAGAAGCCACTGAAGAGCAGGTAATATGCTAGGATGGCCACCACCACCACGTAGCCGATCATGACCTGGGACACCACGCCGGAGAGGAACGTCACGAAGGAGCTCCCAGCCCAGAAGGAGGCGAGGATAATGAGGAAGAAGAAGAGGAACGCCGAGTAGCCGCCGGCGAGGCCGACCGCGAAGAATGTGGTCACCGCGAAGGTGATGGACAGGAGGACCAGAGAGGGGAGGCCGACGATGGAGTTGGAGAGGACGTAGGACGACCGGCGGTAGGCGTTGTGGGCGGTCTCGCGCATGAAGATGTAGCGCTCTTGGAGGAAGACGGGGAGTGCGTCGGCGCAGGTGTAGAACATGGTGGACATGGCGAAGGCGAAGAAGCCCAGGCGCTCCTGGACGCCCTTTGGGGAATCGTCGAGCCGCCAGAAGATGGTGGCCAAGATGAACCCGGTGATGACCACCGTCCCCACCCGCATGAAGAAGAGCTCCGGCATGCGCTTGGTGTTGGTGAATGCCCGCTTGGTTAAGACCAGCATCTCCACCCAAAAGGGGTTAGCGAACGTCGGCACTGAGGAGGCTGGGCTGATCGTGTCGGTCGCGCCGGAGACTAGCTTGCCGCGGGAGATGCTTGCGCTGATGGCGGCCTTCAGGGAGGCGACGCCGGAGTAGGTCTCGGTGGCGGCGTCGGCTTTGCGATGGGAATTCTTGGCCTTCAGCTGCCATGCTTGGTGGAAGTCGACGAGAGCTGTGGTACCGTCCGGGGAGCCTTCGAGCTCGCGGATGAGGTCGAGGGCGTACTCGGTCCAGCTCTCGTTCTCCGGTATGGGGCGGCCGAACTCTTGGAAGAAGAGAGGGAGGCTGTTGGGTGTGCCGCTGTAGACGGTCTGGCCGCGGGAGAGGAAGAGGAGGTGGTCGAGGAGGCCGATGATCCGAGAGCTCGGCTGGTGGACCGACATGATGACGATGCTCCCGCTCTGAGCGATCTTCTTGAGCACGGAGACGACCATGTAGGCGGAGGTGGAGTCGAGGCCGGAGGTGGGCTCGTCGAGGAATAGAATGATAGGGTCGTGGATAATATCTATGCCAATAGACACGCGCCGCCGCTCCCCGCCGGAGACACCTCGGTGCCCCTCATCCCCAATGATGGTCTTCGCGGCGGCCCGGAGGCCGAGCTGGTCGATGAGGGCCTGGACGCGGCTCTTCTTCTTGGCTGCGGAGAGGGAGCGGGGCAGCCGGAACTCGGCGGAGAACATGAGCGTCTCCTCCACCGTGAGCATCGGAAAGAGGAGGTCGTCCTGCATGACGTAGGCGGAGATCACCTTCATGAGGCGGCCCTCCAACGCCTCGCCGTTGAGGGTCATGGCCCCCTTGAGGCTCTCCCTGGAGATCCTGTTCGCCAGCGCGTCGATCAGCGTCGACTTCCCGGACCCGCTGGCCCCCAGCACCGCCAGGATCTCCCCCTCGCACGCCTCCCCCGATATCGAGTCCAGCAGCGTCCTCGTCTTCACGCCGCCCGGGGTCAGCATCGCGCCTGAGTTATCGGTGTCGGCGGCGTTCGTCGCCAGTCGGTGGCAATCAAAAGGGTTCGGCAGCGACATCTTACTCCGCACCTTGACGCTGTACGTAAGATCAACAAAAGAGAGCACGTACGGCATGGCCTGGCCAACGCCACCGCCATCTCCACCGATGTGATCGAGCTCCATAACATGTTGATCACCGACGTGCTTCAGGTGGCTGGTGTCAACGTGCAGTCTTTGGTGGCGAGGGAGGCGGCTGTTACTAGAGCAGCCATCTCCGGCGGCCTCCATGGAATCAGACGATCTTCTTTGAAGGAAGGAGAGCTTTGCTAGGAGCCACGACATCCCGGCGCCGGCTATATATAGAGATCTCGACGACAACGACGAGGGTGGAGGTGGTCTTGCCCCCTCCGCTATACTCTTCTAGTGAAGTTTAAAACCCTAATATAAGTTTGGTTCTTGGTGGCCATTTGTATATAAAGTACGCACGGTGGGTGAAGCGCAGCGGTGCGCCGGAGAGACCAAGGAATCGAGGTGGGAGGAGACCCGTTTGGTGACCCGTCCAATCATTAGATGCCACGTCGGCGAAGTGGAGGAGTTCTATTTTACCCGGGGCTGCGGACGAGTCGTTGCGTGCGGCGATTTTAATCTCTCGCAGGCACGGCTCCATGGCTTGCTGTTGAAGTGAGTCGATGACGTGGAGGGATATGAGACTGACACGTAGTCAGATAAAGTTGAGGGGAATTAGGTGCCGGTGGTTATCCCAGTGACTGGGTCGCACCTGACATAAATTTTGTGGAGATCCGATCGTCCGAATAGTCGGGTTGAATCCGATAATGGATCAACAGATTAACTACAAACTACCTAAGTTGGGTTCGGATCTTTCGGAGTTAGTAGTCCATTAGACCATTAATGAATTTGATTTACATAGGAAAAGTAGGCGTGACCGATGTGAAGTCCGATGTTTTAAGGCATCTCGTAGGTCGTAGGGACATATGCTGCACATGGAAATGAGAATAAGCTGATAATATATGTTTGCACAAGATGCTTTGATTCTACGTGTATTTTCTTCGTGGGGCACCAATCACGAGGTTTCCCCAATTCCCCATTGATTGGGAGATACGTGGGTAGTATGGTGTTTTGGTTTGGATGGGTCGAATTCTGCACCAAATTTTCGCCCGGGGGCGGCGCCTAAACAGTCCTCAACGTGAAACATGCACGCGCTAGCCTGCTGTGCGCGCCCGTGGCAGCTGCTTACTTCTATATTTGGGTTCCTACCTTTGGCGACCATCCTTTTTGCCGCTGAGCAGCATACATGGATTTGGGTTTCCGTGTTACCTTGTGATTCTCTCAGTACAATCCAAAGCGACCAGTTTATGTATCGCAGGGACTCAATATTTAGTACGTAAGTTGAGTGACATGTAACAGCTCGTGTGGTGTGCCATAGGTCGGCCTAGCACGCATCAGCGAGCTTGATGTGAGATTGTCTCTATCCTTGAATACTTCTTCTCAATGTCGGGTTTGGCTGTGAATCAAGCAAAGTCCAAAGTAAGATTCTCCCCTTGCACCAAAGAAACCCGACGAGCCAACATCTCTCATATTTTGAGTATTGCAGAAGAACGTGGGTCTTTCAAATATCTTGGAGTGCCGTTTGATGGAGGAAGGCTCAAGATTGACGCGTTCAACTACCTCATTGATTCTTTCATTGTCAGATTATCACAGTGGAGTGCTCTCAAGCTAGCGGGCGTTGGTCGAGTTACTCTTATTAAATCAATTTTCCAAGCTCTTCCAACCCACACTTTTAAAGCTACTCATGTGTCGATGTCTGTTATTAATAAACCGGAATCCTTTGTTAGGAACTTTCTTTGGGATGGAAAGAAAGGAGGAAGAATTGCTTGGGACTTGGTTTGCAGTCCATGGGAAGTTGGGGGTTTGGGCCTTCGACGTTTCAGCTCTTGGCAAAAAGCTCTCCGTATGAAGCGAGTCGTAGATCTCTACAAACAACCAAACTCAATATGGAATCAAATCACAGGGGTCAAATACAAGTGGGTTGGTATCATCCCTACAAGCAAACCACATTACCGGTCCTCAAGCCATTGGCGGCGGGCCCTGCTATGCTGCATCTGAGCTACAATCAAACATCCGCTAGGTACCTGGCCCTCACAGTAAGATCAACGTCCTCCATGACGTACTATTGGATTGCCGATTTTCCGCTGATCTCCTCCCCCTTTATTTTTTCGTCTTCTTTACTGGTTGAGACGATGGTTGGCGACTTGATACTGGAATCGGGGTCAGGAATGTAGCCTTAATATTCTCTCCTCCCCTGTTTTGAGAACGGATGCGGTAGTTCATTCCGGCCACGCTGGTTTAGTAGCCATCCTTTTCTCTGGTTCCTCTACATCTTGGTGCTGGTCTTCTTGCCTACGGGTTCACTCGATTGTTGAAGCTGAACTTCTAGCTATCCTGGGTGGTTTAAGCCAAGTGCACCACCAGCAGTTTTTGAAACTGGTGGTTGAGTCATATTCTAAGATCGCCGTCAAGCTTATATTGGGTCGGATGGAGTGGCCAGGTGACCTCTTTTCTATCCTCTGACAGATTTGGGGAATTTGTTCTCTTTTTGTGAATGTTTTGTTCGTTCTCATCCTTCGCGAATTTAACACGGATGCAGATCGTCTAGCTGGTTCAGCGAGAGGTGGCTCTTTAGGACCGACCTTCGTCACCATGTAATCGCTTCCTTTCTTCCTCAGCCTTCTGGCTTATCTACTCAAAAATAAAATAAAAAAACATCAGCGCGCTTGATGTGTTTGGGCCGCTGCGGTACAAATCTAGCCATGGATATCCTATTTCGAGTGGCCGATGTCTAGAGCCCACCTTGTTATCCAAACCCGGCCACAGCTTTTGCTGTACCAAAATCGGACTTGCTGGCCTGACTTGGTGGGCTACTGTAGATGGGTCGTTGCTACTGAACCCGAGCTCCCCATGGGCTTGTCGTTGTAGTCTTTTCTCTACTTTTTTTATTATCTGTGTAATATACCTAGATCATTGGCTCCATTAATCAAGAAAATATATACGAATTTATTCAAATGTTTTATCACTCTATTTTTCTTTTTTATTTTCTTTTACATCCACGTAATTTGTACAAATTTTATAATGCAGGCCTCTTCATGGTCTTACGGAATCCTACAAATGGGAAGAGTAGAAGAATGACGAGCATAATCATTAATGCCACACCAGCCGTCCCTTTGGATTGCTACCAATGGCGGAACCAGGATGAGACTTGAGGGGCGACGAAATTTAAAGTAAAATGACCAATTTTTTTATTATAAGTAATGCAAAAAATATCTTAGAATTACAATATCAAACATTAAGGAATAAAAACAATATAAATATTAAAATATACATACCGTACTATGTGCTACGATTGAGAGGTGGAAGTTGGATCCTACGCATTTGCATTTTTTGAAAACGTTGTAAAATGATTTCGTTCTCATATATTTTTCATATTTTTTCATGAGGAAATTATGACCAAACGGTTGACAATGGCCTTTGATCAAGTATCCCTATGAATTTCATCCCTAATACTAACATCATATGTTTTAATGGATTTACGCAACTATGGGTCACCAACAATATCATTCAAGTGATTCAACCCCGGGTCACCAACAATATCATTCGGATTAATTAAACTATTTCGGAGTTCTTTTCGAACTAGTATTATCTGAGGTAGTATGCAAGTCATGAGCATTAGACGATTCACCGATTGGTCCGCTTCGTGGTTTTTTTTTATCACAAACATAACCATTATCTAAATAAAACAAAACAAAAATAAAAATAAAAATAAAAATGCGACAATTAGAAATCAAACTAATCAATTATAAATATTTTATAAATTATCAAATAATTAACTAAATCCTAATAAATAAATAATTAACTAAATCAAACTAATAAATTATAAATCCTAACATTAACAAATAATTAACTAAATCGAATATAATTTTTTTATTAAAAATAACATACCTGTCTACTCTGGTTTCGCCACTGGCAACATTGATTCGCTCCCACCACTTGCCTGCCAGCTTCTTCAGTTTTCTATGGACATTATATTTGTAGTTCTCTCTCTATATATACCTATTTCTTAAAGAAATCTAATGGAAACATGGGATCTTCCATGGCTGCAACCTATAGAACATCTTAAGATTGATTTTTTTCCCTCACCTCGTGGTCGTGGAACGAAATTAACCAAAAGAGAATATTTATATATATATATATATATATATATATATATATAACTCTTTTGAACGAAATCACCGAGAGTTATATTTTTTTTATAGGCTGCACCAAGATATCTTTTTTTCACCGAGACTCGGTCAAAATCAAAATCCAAGATCACTGCCTTTTCTCCTTCTTTTAGGTTCTGAACTCTAGATGTGATAGGTGGGGGTGGTTTCCGGCGTTGCCAGGGGGGGCGGCCCCCCCTGGTTCCGCCACTGATTGCTACCGCCCAAAATTCAACCGGCCACCAAAACAATCAGCCCGGCCCAGCTCATTGGCACCTTCAAACAAATTCTGATTTCAATCAAATTAACAGAGGATTCCAAGAAAGAAATCAAACACACTGCATAATTTACAAATTACAATCACAAGAAACAGAAGATGAATACATTAGAATCATCAGAGTTTCAGCAAAAGAATATGGCCTCCACAGCAGCAACCGATATATATGACAAACCACAACCAATCTCTTATCTCCCTTCAGAACTGATCAACTGCGAGAAAACTTTGCTCGTGGAAATATCTGTGAGACTTTTCAAACTGTAATCAAACTCCTGTAGCTCAAGACTATCAATATCTCGATCAATTCCAGTATCCTGATCAATTTGATTGATACCAGGCGCACCTTCCACATGTTTCAGTTCATACTGCACTGTCTCATCATCATCATCATCATCAAGAAGGTTTTCAGCGATCCTTTTCTGTGGAGTGAGCTGAGCAATTTGGTTGATGCTATCCATGTCCAGATTAGCAGAAACACCTTCCTGAAGCTGCAGTGCATACTCTAAATTCCACAGGACGTCGCTCATCGTCGGCCGCTGGGCGCCAGTCTCGGCCAGGCACTGCTCAGCCGTCTCTCCAAACTTCCTCAGGGAGTCGGTATTGATGGTGCCAGCGATCCGCGGATCGACTATCTTCTGCAGCTCTCCTCTCCTCTGCCAGTCCAGTCCCCACTCTGCCAAATTCACCATCTCTCTTGGAAGTGTAGGATCTATGACTGGTCTGGCACAGAGCACCTCAAGCAGTACTACTCCAAAAGAGTACACATCTGATTTATAGGTAAGTTGCTGCCTTCTGAAGTATTCAGGATCAAGGTAGCCAAAGCTGCCCTTCACTGCAGTGCTGACATGGGTTTGATCCATTTCCGGCCCGGTTCGCGACAGGCCGAAGTCTGCGACCTTCGCCATGAGGTCCTCATCAAGCAGTATGTTGCCGGATTTGACATCTCTGTGGATGATGGGCTTAGCTGAGCCGGTGTGGAGGTAATGCAGTCCTTTCGCGGCTCCGATGCAGATGTCCAGCCTCTGCTTCCATGTCAGGTGCGGCAGGTCCTCGCCGTAGAGATGATTCTTGAGACTCCCTTTCTGCATGTACTCGTAGACGAGGATCATCTCGTTCTCTTCGTTGCAGTAGCCGATCAGCGAGACTAAATGGCGGTGGCGCAGCCGGGAGAGCAGCTCTATCTCGGCGTGGAACTCGTTGAGGCCTTGCCCGGACCATGGATTGCCTCGCTTCACCGCGACAATGGTGTCGTCTTTCATGGCTCCCTTGTAGACCTTGCCGAAGCCGCCCACACCGATCACCAGGCACTCATCGAAGTCGTTGGTGGCTTCTTGCAGCACGGCGAAGGAGAGCTGAAAGCTCGCCGCGCCGTTGCCGTGGCTACTCCCAGTTCTATAAGAAACCGGTCCTCCTCCATCAGTAGAGAAAGGCAGCAGCCAGCTATCAGCTCCGAGTAAGCCCGCAACTCGCCGTCGCCTGAGAAGTATGTAAAGAAAAGCCGCTACGATCAGCACGGCGACTGCCCCGAAGACAGAGCCGAGGACGACGGCGAGGCTGGTCTTCGAGCCGGAGCTCCCGGCGGCGGCGGCCGGTCTGTCATTTGCAAAGATGTTCGTCTTCATGATCTCAAGGCCGTTTAAGATAGCATTCGGCGGAACAGTAGCATCCACCGAAGGGCTGATACTGACACGAAGCTTGCCGGAGGGATCGATGGCATCTGAAACGAAATCCACGAAGTATGGTACACGCAACCTTTGTCCGCACCGCGCCGAGAGATCGAGATCCACAATCACGGTGGAGTTGCCGATTGCCACGTCGAAGTAAAGTAGGTTGATAGCTTTGCTGACTATATCGCAGAAATGGAATCGGATGAAGTAAACGGAGCTCGATTCGACATCGAATTCCCATATCACCTTGAAGCTTTGAGTCAGTTGATTCGGCCTTCCCAGCTCCGTCGCCGTGCTGTAGACCAACTCCGGCGCTGTTTCTTCCGTGGCTCCGCCGGGCCGATAGACAATTGGGTTCGTGGTGACGAAGGCCAAGGATAAGTTTTTATTGAACAAGAAGGTGTCATCGGACTGCCATGTTCGCCCGAGAGTATCACCGGCGGAGGAGATGTTTGGCCCTCCCATGTTGATCCTGTAAGTGGTCTCCAACGCCTGAGCTGAGAGGCCACGGTAGAGTCCGCTAGGGACTAGCGGGGCAGTGTCGACGATCAGGTCGTCGGGAACGGAAACAACTTCGATGGCATTGACGAATGCCAGAGAGGAGTTCGCCGCCGGAGTGAAGGATAGAATGAGAGTGGCCGAGGTGATGTTCATGGAGAATTCCTTGAAGACCGCAGCAGAAGCGTTGTTGGGCTGGAAATTGTCGAGGAGGACGAAGCTTTGGGTCGAGACGGCGAAGCTGGCGGCGGTGAGACGGTAGGATTGGTAGGTGAAGGGGAAGAAGTAGAGGCGGATGAAGTGTCTTCCTGGCTGCCGGACGGCGAAGGTGTAGGAAGACGGGCCGGTGAAGATTCGGGCTGTTTGGTAGAGAGCAGAGTTGTCCATGGCGATGACTGAGTTCGGGGTGGTGGTGGTGGCCGCTGAGATGTCCACAGGGGTGGATAGCATCGGAGACGTGGAGGCATCGGCGGCGAAGGTCCTGCCTCCTATGGTTGTGTTCGTCGGCGAACCGCAGTTGATGAGGTAGTTGTCTTCAGGGGTGAATGCACTGCCGCCGGCGAACCACAGAGAGATGGTTATGAACAGAAATATGGGCAATCTAACATCCATGAAACCTGGAGTTTCAGGATGAATTTGCTGAAACATTTTGAGCGGAGCTGTTCAATCTGAGATTTGATGGAAAGCAAGTTATCCTCTGTTCTGAAACAATCTGATCTGGGACAAAAAAAAAAACCCATGAAGATATTAAAGTCAAACTCATCAAAAACAGAGATCAAGATAAACATAAATTGGAAGATAAGAAGGCAATCTAACATCCATATTGAAGAGCAGAAACTTTTAAATTGGGCCAACTTGTTTGATCTGAGAATTAATGGGAAAACCAACCTTAGCTATGTAACAATTTGGGACAAAGAACACTATTAACACAATAACAGAGACCAAAAAATCATAAAGAGGAAGATAGAAGGAATCATACGCTGAAAGCTCGAACAGAATCGAATCAAGCCGCAATCAAAGTAAAATAGGAGCTTGGAAGAAGAGAGATTTCCATTATTCTCAAAGAACTCAGCAGCCGAATACTAGTTGGTCGACATCAAAGCCTGCATGATTGCCATTTGAATTGAAGAATATAGTATTAGCTGTGGTTGTTGTAGAACCACTGTATTCGTAATAATTGTCGAAGTAGCCGGCCAAACATCACGAAACTCTTGAATTTGTTTTGTCGGGGGGCAATGACCGAAATCCATAAACAAGAGGAGTTTTTTTATATCTTATTACATAGCATAGAATTGATCATTGCATCGAATACATCAGCAGCTTAAGGCTGAAAGTTTAATTTAAACGCATTCAGATTTCTACTAGGGGGGGAATGGAGCTGACGCAAAAGATTCTACAAGGAGGCCTCATATCCAACGGTTGAGATTCTCAGCTGCAGGCCCCCTGAGTTACCCCTATACCCCCTCAGGGACTCGCCAGTTAGGCAGTGGGCTTTTCCATTGCATCAGGGGCTTTGTTCAGAAGCTCAGATAGCCGTGAAGCGATACTTTGTTTTGCCGCTGGACAGACTCCATGCTCGCCGATGATGGACTCCAAGACCGCATCGCAGAGAGCTTTGCTCTCGATAACTGCAGCACTGGATTCCGGGATCGAGCCATCCTTTGAGAATGCAATCTTTTTAAGCATGACATGTAGAAGTTAGCAGCTGAGACATATTAGTCTGTTTCAAACGCAGATTTTATCACTGCTGACAACAATGTATTATGTAACTCACAGTAAGAGAACCAGAAGCTGAGTGTGTGAAGAAGATTGAGGAGCCAGGCGGAAAGTTCTCTGGCTTGAAAACCTCCTTAAACTTCTTGACAGCTGCAGCCTCTGCCTCAGTGTAGGCTCCAATGGCCTTCCAATAGGCCTCACAGTTCTCCGTCACCTTTTCCGAGTATTTTTCGCCGGTCAGTGGCAAGATCATTGTAATTCTACTCAACCTCTCAAATGGACCTACGACCATAGGAGAGTATAGTCAACGAGAGAAGCTGTCAATAATATTTTGACCAGTTTAGATATCATGGGAATCTTGCAATCGTAGATTGAATGATTGATATGGAAAAATTCGATTACAAGAGTACAGTGATAATCATCGTGCCGTAAAGGCAATCAAAATGGTAGACATTATTCCTCTTCTCGATAAATTGACTAAATCATGTGATATCATTGCAGTTTTTTACTAGCATGATCTCATTCTTGAAGGCTTCTTTTTATTGGCTATGGTGCTGCTTCATCTCAAATGGATATTTTCAGGACAAAAGATGCATGAATATATCAGAGTCAGTGATGTCATTGCAATTTTTAATCAAGCATTACCTCATTCTTTAGGGCCTGCATTCTTTGACTACGGCACTGCTTCATCAAAATTGAAGACTCTTAATTCGTTAAGCATCTTTTACAAAAGATTCTTATGAATTTACGCAAGTCTACCAAATATTGTTCCAAGTCTAACAACCCCTAATGTTCAATCCAAATGGAAATCACGACTTAGAATGGGCACGAGTCAATTCTTCCTCGTGCACCGATTACTAATTAGGACCGACGGTCAATTCTTCCTCGTGCACCAATTACTACTTGGGACTTATGGGCAAGCAATTTAGCGTGGATCCAACACCAATACCAAACAACCACGCATAAAGGATCTTCTATCTCTCGCTATCACAAGAACTTGATCCCTGTTCTCTACAAAGTGAACACAGGTACTCCAATACAGCGACATGTTACCGATTATCGGCATGTCCATGACCAAAAGCCGCACAATTTGCAATCTGCATCCAAGACTTGTTAAGATGTGTAGCAGATTTGCACTACAAGCTTATTATATTTCGCAAAAATCGCTAATTGTGCACTCAAGAACTATTAGTGCAGGAATGGGGGACATTAGGGAGAAAGCTAATCATAGTTTGTCCTTCTAACCACCATGATCCTCTCCTGGCGGATTGTTTAATCCACTCGTTTCCAGTGCATCAATAGTTAGAAACCAGCCACCTATTTCACTATTGTGAATGAAAATGGCACAATTTTCCTAGATTCATTGAAACAAGATGGTTTCATTCATTTTTGTAATTGATTTCTTTTTCTTCAAAGTGGGTTGTATACTTGTATGTTGATTTAGGCTGTGATGGAGGTTTGACTAATAATATATAGAGTGACTGACCTGCATAGATATCCTTGAAGAAGTCGAGGGAGCCCAATAGCTCGTCGGCAGTCTTCCCCTTCCACTTCCCGGCGAGCACCGCCACCACCTTTTCCTCGAGGTAAACGCCGATGGCCGTGAACTTGATGAACTTCCCTCCGATCTCCAGCCCCCTCACCCCTGCCACCACCACCACCACCACCATTACACATATAACAGTGACAGAAGCAAATGACACTAGGAACAACACTAGCTAGAAACATAAATAGGAGCACCCCTACCAGCTCCGGCGAGGAAATGGGTAAAGGAAGAGCCAGGAGGCTTGGCGAGGCCGGAGAAGACGACCCCATCGATCTCCATGTTAAGCGAGTCGACCTCTGCCATAGTAAAATCTAGCTCGAAATCTAACAATTAACAAACCAATCTATCTATCTACGTATCTATCGAATCTGGGTGGCGTTGTGGATGTCGTGATGGCCAAGACCTTCGCCTTAAATCGCGGAGCAGCGATGCAGCCAGAGAATCTTGGCCCCCATTTCCACCTCACAATCACCAAAACGCCACCAATTATTACTTGCATGAACCCCTGTCATCTTTGGATTTATTAGGCATCAAGGCAGGCATGTGAATTCTCTATCTAGACATGGCTTTGTTCTATAAATCAAGAGACAACGTGGAAACACAGGCCCAGTAGCACTTTTCGTCTATGCTAGAAATGAGGAGTTTTGTTAGAGTTGGAAGATTGGATTGGCTTTGGCTGTCAAAGTCTTGGCTGATGCCCATTGATTGCAAAACTTTGCGATATTTTTGTTTGTGTGGAGCAATGAATGGAAGAGATACCGGTAACCGGGGAGATTTGACCCCATTAGTGGCGGTTTTGTAAATTATTGCTCGAGAAGGGGTAGTTGGGGTGGTAGGTTTGAGCAATACGGGTCGGCAGGCAGGTAGCTACCGAGATACGTGGGCCGTCGGTGAGAACCTGGATTTGAACGCTTTGCTACAAGGACTGACTTCCCGTGGAAAAAATGGGTGTCCGTTGACTTTACATTTGGATTCGTGCATGCATATGAATTTAGACATTGCCTATATTGTTTGGATTATACAATTAAAATTAGACAAGTTTAGAAATATGTTTAATGTGTTAATGTAATGAAATCCCACTAACACAATTCCAAACAATATCACCAAACCCTAAGATAACGTAGGATCATCTGTTGCAAAAGATCATGTTTTATGAGTCACAATCTGACTTAATGTATTCTCATACGTGACAGCTGAGTGATAAAAAGAGGGGTGATTTTGTCAAATGGTCTCTTACTAGAGACCAATTTGTCATTTGGTCCTCTATACAAGTCCTTCAGTATTTTGGTACCACTGTAGGGGGAATAAAGACAAAACTACCCCTACCTACTATCTATATATAACCTACTAACCCCCCCCTAACCCCTCGTCCCCCCCCACGACGCATCCGACACCCCGCAACTGCCCCGCCGTAACCCCCACCAGATCCCGAGGTCGTCGCCGATCCAGCCTCCCCCGTCGCGGATCCGCCTCCCCCACCGCCGATTCGGTCTCCCCCGTCACGGATCCGCCTCCCCCACCGCAGATCCGGTGTCCCCCGTCGCGGATCCGCCTCCCCCCGCCGATCCAGTCTCCCCCGTCGCCGATCCGGTCTCCCCCGTCGCCGATCCGCCTCCCCCGTCGCCGATCCGGTCTCCCCCGTCGCGGATCCGCCTCCTCCGTCGCCGATCCGGCTCCCCCGTCGCCGATCCGGTCTCCCCCGTCGCCGATCCGGTCTCCCCCGTCGCCGATCCGGTCTCCCCCGTCGCGGATCCGCCTCCTCCGTCGCCGATCCGGCTCCCCCATCGCGGATCCGGGCTCCCCCTTCACCGATCCGGGCTCCCCCGTCTCCGATCCGGGCTCCCCCGTCGCCGATCCGCCTCCCCCGCAGCCGATCCAGGCTCCCCCGTCACGGATCCGCCTCTCCCGTCGCGGATCCGCCTCCCCCGCCGCCGATCCGGGCTCCCCCGTCACGGATCCGCCTCTCCCGTCACCGATCCGGGCCCCCCGTCACGGATCCGAGCTCCCCCGTCGCAGATCCGACTCCCTCATCGCGGATCCGACCTCCCCCATCGCCGATCCACCTCCCCCGTCACCGATCCGGCTCCCCCGTCGTCGATCCGCCTCCCCCGCCGGTGATCCAATCTCCCCCCTCGCGGATCCGCCTACCACGTCCGATCAATTTTGTGATTTATTTTTTTTGGTTCTTTTTCAATTTTGTGCCGCCTTTTCTATTTTGTTTAGGTCATTTTTCAATATTTTTGTGGTAACTTTTCAATATTTTTGTGGGACCTTTACATTTTGTTTGTGGTAAGTTTTCGATTTCATTGTAGTAGCTACAAAAAAGGAATGGAGAGTAACGTCCAAAGGAAATGAAAAAAAATCCACCAATCAAATGAGATTTAAGTATCAAATGGTGGTGGTCATCAGACTAAAAAAAGAAATGAAAAGTTACTATAAAATGAAAAGTTACTTCCAAATAAACTGAAAAGTTACTTTTAAAAAAACTGAGAAATAACTTTCCAAAAACCTGGAAAGTTACTTCCAAATAAACTGAAAAGTAACTTTCAAAAAAACTGAAAAGTAACTTCCAAAAAAACTGGAAAGTTACATCCAAAAAAAACTGAAAAGTAACTTCTCAAAAAACTGAAAAGTTACATCCAAAAAAAACTGAAAAGTAACTTCCCAAAAAACTGGAAAGTTACCTCCAAAAAAACTGAAAAGTAACTTCCCAAAAAACTGGAAGGTTACCTCCAAAAAAACTAAAAACTTACTACAAAAAACATGTAAATTTACTATATACAACAATGAAAATATAATTCTTCCTCTTAACCCGGGTTAAGGACATGATAGTTTGAGTAGAATTTCGAGATGGTGCGAGATGCGCGAGATGTGCGAGATGAGAGCTCACCACCGGTGCTAGGGCCGGATATTGACACCGGCCAGCCTGGAGGGAGAGGAGACCCCAAGCGGCCTCCTGGTGGAGGGGGCAAGGGATGGGGAGGCAGAGCAACTTATGCAGCTGCGGCTGGCCTCAAGCCTAGATCATCTAGGGTGACGGAGGAGGAGATGGCAACCCTGGGTCCCCTGTATGCTGAGGAGGTTGTGTTGGAGGATGAACTCCTTGACAGGTGCTGCCGGAAATGGAGGTTTGCACTGTTTGGAAGGTTCCTTGGGAGGAGGCTACCCCTCGCCATATTGAAGCAGAAACTGGCATTGCTGTGGAATACCACGGATGACTTCCGGGTGATCGACATGGCTAGGGGAGTGGTTGTCCTCCAGTTCTCTAATGAGATGGACCTCCATCACGTTCTCACTATGGGGCCATGGTCAGTTCACGGGAAGATGCTCTCGCTCCTGCGCTGGAGGGAGGATTTTTGCCCGGTGCATGAGGACTTCACCATGACGCCGGTTTGGGTCAGGCTACC
Organism: Narthecium ossifragum; assembly: GCA_963920575.1. Classification (NCBI taxonomy): domain Eukaryota; kingdom Viridiplantae; phylum Streptophyta; class Magnoliopsida; order Dioscoreales; family Nartheciaceae; genus Narthecium; species Narthecium ossifragum. The sequence goes on from OY986965.1 coordinate 29,585,342, forward strand.
GGAGCTGCCGAAGGAGCTATTTGACAGAGAGGCGGTGATGAGGATTATCTCATCGATTGGGCTACCATTACAAGTTGATCTCTATACAGAGGATGCGGAAAGGGGCAAATATGCCCGAGTCTGTGTGGAGATGGACATTGGTAGGATTGTGAAGTTTGGAGTGCCGGTCACAACGAGATGTGGGACAAGATTGGTGGAGTTCATCTATGAACATGTGAAGATTTGTGAGTTTTGTGCCAGGATAGGCCTTGGAGCCGGGTCGTGCAAGGCCCTAAAGGAGATGAAGGAGAAGGAAAAGATTGACTCGGAGAAGAGAGGTCGTGATCCGGAGGAGATGGAGGAGGAGCCACTGGGTTTTGAGAGATGGGGTACTCACAGTGAATTGCCGTTTCCGACTCCGGTGATAGCGGCGGCGGCTGGGGAGTGGCACGTCGTTCGGCGGGACCGCCGGGGACTGCGAGGGAGACAGAGACAGCTGGAGGGAACCAAGGAGAGGCCGGCTAACTCAGCTGAGCAGAGGGGTGACGCCTGTCAGAGGTTGTCGGCTAATGAGGGTAGGCCACGTGGCGTCTGGCAGCCGAGGAGTCCGTTGGATGATGGGCGGATAGGACAGCGGACGCAGGAAGGACGGCCAGGGCAGGACGAGGTAGAGGCTGGGGTGATTGTTGACGGCGGCATGATGGCGAGGGAAGTGACGCGAGGGAAAGGGACGAAGGGGACGGCGGAATCCTCTCGCGACAATGCCCTAATTCCTAGGGCTTCAGCTGCTTTTAAGCTGACCCATCCGTTGGGCCCAGGTGGGCTGGTTATTAGGGGCCCGAGTGCCAAGTTGAAAGGGGAAGTAGGCCCTAACCGGTTCAGTGGGTTAGCTGAGGATGGGCTGGATCGGACCGGGGAGAGACATGAGGAAGTTGCTAGGGGGCCTGGCCTGCATCATAACTCAGATGAGATCCATGAGGAGAGCTTTAATAAGCTCGTTGCCGCCATGGGGTCTGAGACCCCTGTTCATGTGTCTGCGATGGAGGAGGAGGTCAGTCCACTGGAGGACCGCCTGGATGAGGATAGAGAGGAAGCGATGGAGGACGCGGGCCTGAAGCTGGTCGTGACTGGTCCAAGGGTGGCGAGGGAGTCTGAGCTGGATGGGCAAAGGAAGAGGGCGTGTTTGGGAGCACCGGGCGAGCACCTGGACATTGATATGGTGACCTCATGACCGTCTTCTGTTGGAATTGCCGTGGTGCTGGCCCAGAGCGTGTGGTGAGCACTTTTTTTCGGCTACTGGGGGAACACGCTCCTTGTATGGTTGGCCTGGTGGATGTGCTGGTTCGAGGGGATAAGTTGGAATGGATCAGGGAGAGAGTTGGGACGCAATGGGGCCTCTACCTGCTCCCTGCGATAGGTAGGCGTGGGGGTATTCTTGTGCTCTGGAAGCTTGACAGCGGACGGGCTTCTTTTCTCCACTGGTCTGCTCAAGCTGTCCATGGGGTGTACTCGTCCCAGGCTATGGGGCACGTCATGATCTCCATTGTATACGGGTTGACAAGGGATCTGGAACGGAGGGAGCTCTGGGAGGCACTATCCAGGGCTGAGTCGGTTGGCCTGCCACACCTCATGTTGGGGGATTTCAATGCTGTGCTCACTGCGGAGGAAAAGCGATGAGGTTTGCCGTTCTCTTTTGGGGTGGCTGAACGTGACTTCCTTTCCTTTCTGTGCACTAATGGGCTGCAGGAGCTGGACTTTACTGGGAGCAAGTTCACGTGGACTAATAGGCAGAACGGGAGTTCGCGTATTCTGGAGAGACTGGACAGGGCTCTATGTAATAGGGAGTGGAGTCAGTTGTTTCTTGAGGCCTACATCAAGCACCTGGCGCGTGTAGGCTCTGACCCGCTCCTCCTATGTCTACATAAGAGTAAGCTGAGAAGAGGCCCTACAACTTTCCGGCTGGAGCACACCTGGATGAAAACAGAGGAGTTCAAGCAGGCAGTGGTGAGGGCTTGGAATGCACCATGTGAGGGGTCTAGCCAATATTGCTTCACAACGAGGCTGAAGGCAGTTAAGCGCATGGTGAAGGGCTGGGATAGACGGCGCAAGACTGGAGATCTTTTTGGTCTGGGCAGGCGTGTGGAGGGCCTCTTATCTAGCTTGTATGGGCTGGAGGACAGAGGTGAGCTGGTGGAAGATGATGTAGCATTTTTGGTGGATCTGGAGAAGCAGTGGGAGAAGGTGATTGCCCTTCAAGAGGGAAGAGTCAAGCAGCGTGTGAGGCAGGAATGGCTTGAAGCAGGGGATCGCAACTCCAGTTTTTTCCACCAATTGTTGACAAGCAGAAGCCATAAGTCCAGGGTAACGCAGATGGTGGGAGAGGATGGAACCTATGCCACCGATCCTGAAGGAATTGGGCGCATCCTTCAGGACCACTATACCAGGGTGTGGGATGATGGGGGCCCTGTTTTGACGGAGTGTATGCCTGAGCTCCCCAAGCTTCAGCCCCACTGGAGGGACACCTTGACTGCGGAGGTGACGGAGGAGGAGATTAAATCAGCGGTGCACAATCTTGGGCGGAACAAGTGCCCTAGGCCTGATGGCATTCCAGCGGAGTTCTACATTTGGTTCTGGGACGTTGTTGGACCACAGTTTGTGGAGATCATACGAGGTTTCTTTCAGCATTCGAGACTCCCTCCTGCATGGCATGAAACTTTCATCACGTTGGTGCCAAAGTGCAAGCTGCCCAGTCGTGTGAAGGATTTTAGGCCAATTAGCCTTTGTAACGTTGGGTATAAGGTGATCACCAGTATTATGGTGAAAAGGCTCAAAAGTCCGCTGGAGGAGCTGGTAAGCTTGGAGCAGTCTGCGTTTTTGAAGGGAAGAAATGTTTTTGATAGCATAGACGCAGCGCAGGAGATCGTTCACTCAGTGGAAGTTGCCCCCAAGACCAGAAGCCTTATGGTGCTCAAGGTGGATCTGATGTCTGCCTATGACAGGGTCCGGTGGTCCTTTCTTGCTGAGGTCCTGCGGAGGATGGAGTTCCCGCAACGGTGGATCCAATGGGTGATGGCCTGCGTCCAAGGAGGTATGTACTCTTTCATTGTGAATGGAGAGGTGCAAGGGAGAGTTAAGGCGCGGCGAGGGTTACGCCAAGGGGATCCCCTCTCCCCATATTTGTTTCTGTTGGTCCAGGAAGCTCTGTTCTGCATCCTGAAGAGTCCGGGGTATGCGGTGGAAGGCATCAAGTTCAGGAATTCAGCCTTCTCCATCTCCCACTTGCTGTATGCGGATGATTGCCTGCTTGCTACCAGAGCCACCTGCTTGGAAGCGAGAAGACTCCGCCAAAAATTGGTTATGTTCCATGTGCTTAGTGGGTTGGAGATGAACCCAAATAAGAGCAGCATCCGGTTCTCCAGGAGGGTGGATAATGATAGGCGGATTGCAATTTGCGGCATCCTTAAGGTGAGACAGAGCGATGTGGGTTGGCAATACTTGGGTGCGCCCATCAGTGCAAAGAAGCTTTGTTCGACGGATTTCTCGCCAGTGCTGGAGAAGATGGCAGCTAGAATCACGGGGTGGCAAGGGAGGAGACTATCTGAGGCTGGCCGGGTCACTCTTCTTAGGTCGGTACTGCAGGGCATTCCGGTACATGCTATGACCTGTGGTGCAATGCCTGTGAAGGTGATTAGGAATATGGAGAATATGTGCAGGGACTTCGTCTGGCAGGGGAGGAGATCGGGTATCAGTACAGTGGCTTGGAGGGAGGTATGCTGTGAGGACCTGCCCCTCTTTTCCCTTTTGGCTTGTGTTGACCCCAAGGGCAAATTGGGAATTTGCGCCTTGGCGGTCGTTCCACACTGGGTGTGCACACACAGGCCTTGCTTGATGGTTGTGTTTGTTAGAAAGGTTAGGTGGGACCTAGTTTTGGAGTTTTGGGCTTGGGCCCGTTTTCCAGCCCAAGTTTGCACTCCTGGGCAGGGAGGATCGATCCTTTGGTCGTGGAGGCTCGATCCTGCTTGTGCCTGGAAGTCTCTGTCGGTGGCTTTCGAAGGACGGCCACCGCGGTGGCCGTCGCTTCCCCTGTCAGGGGAGGGAAGACTTTCCCTCCCCTCCCCCAGCTTTTCCCCGCCTTCGCCGGCTTTCCCCCGGCCTTACCCCCTTCTCCTTCCCCTTCCTTTCTTTCTCTTCTTCCCTCTTCTTCCTCCCGGCTCTGTTTTTCCCCTGTTACGGCTGAGAGCTTCCGCTCGCCGTTCTTCCTCCTCCGGCCACCTCTCCTGGAGCTTGAAGGCTCGTTGGGTTCGTGGCAATGCGAGGAAGATCCTGGGGTAGGACTTGAGGATCGAAGCTGCGTTGAAGAGGTAGGGATCCCACTCAAACTCCGGCTAACTTTGAAGGTTCAAATCCGGGTTTGGTTTTCGTTTAATCTCCTTGTGGAGTTGTTGTTCCCCGTTTTGAGGCCTTGAGTAGCCTCGTGGTCCTCAGATCTACCAACTCACAAAGTTTGGTGAGGTTTGGTTGTGTATTCCAGCGGTTCTCAGCCCGAAACACGCCGGAACCCATCAGGATCGATCCTCCTGGGAGGAAGGATCGGTCCTCTGGTGTTGGCTTGCTGCGCCCAGCACATGATCGATCTTCTTATGGGAGGAGATCGATCATGGGGCCTGGGTAAGCATGGTTACCCTTCGTCCCGAGAATGATCGATCTTCCTGGGAGGAAGGATCGATCTTCCTTGGTGCGACTGGAAGGGTGCCCTCTGTCACCAAAAAGATCGATCTTCCTGGGAGGAAGGATCGATCTTCTTTGGCTCGACAGTGAGGGAAGCTCACTGTTACTTGGATGATCGATCCTTCCCTTGGTGAGGATCGATCCTTCAGTAGCAGAGAGGGTTTTCAAGAGTTTTGCCCGCGGGGCTTCGCATGTATGTGGTTTTTACGATTTTTACCCTCGGGGTTTATCCTGTAATGAATTATGCATGAATGTTTATCGCTTTATAGTGAACCGAAGGAAGTCATGATCCTCGGGAGTGTTTAGAATAAATGGGCCGAAGGTGTGCCTTTGCTGTGTTGCATGTTACTGCTTTCTCTATTTATATCTTGCCATGCTCCTGTGCATTAGACATGCTAGGTCGGACTGGGTGGGGTTGACCCGTGGACTCCGGTGATCTAGGACTAAGCGTGGGATGCCGTTACCCCGGTAAGGGTGTCCTACAAGTATCGTCCGACCCACCCTGTGTCAAGGACCGTCGGAGGTAGCCCAGTCCTTGAGCAGTGGTTATCGGAGGGACGTAGGTTGGACAGGAACCCTGGGGGGGGGGAAGGACATCGATGGGATCGATGGACTCCCTGGCTAGGCTTAGTCTTGGGTCAGGAGTTAGGGGTCCTGTTGTCTCTGTGGCTTGGAGTACTGAGAGATGGTAGTCTTAACCTCGGTCGTTCCGCCAAGTGTGGAGATCCCGCTTGGGGAAGGGTGTCCTACCAGTAGCGTCATGTCCACCCTGTGTCAGGGATTGTCGGAGTTGCCCACCCCTGAGCAGTGGTTGTCGGAGGGGCGTACTTGGGACAGGAATCCTTCGGGTTAGTGACGGGATTTATGGGGTCCTTGGCAAGCCTCAGTACTTGGCCTCAGGGTTGGTTCGGTTGGGTTTTGCCTTCTTAGCAAGGTGGTAGAGTAGGACCCTGCTGAGTTGTTGCTCATGCTTACCTGGACTGTGTTGTTGCAGGTGCAGGTGGCCGCTCTGTTCCTGTGTTACCTCCTCGGTCGTCTCGTGGCAGCGTGCCGGATCCTGACCATGTCTGAGGGTCAGGATGGGTTCGTTTGTGCGTTCGCGGAGACCCCGGTGGGTAGTGTAGCTTCTTTTTGTGGACTGTTGATCCCTTGTAGCTTGTTGTACTAAACCTTTGTTAACTCTTTTATTACTGTTTTGTAATAATTGTTAATAGCTGTTGTTTAGTACCCTTGCTTCCGCTTGTGACTGTTGGCAGCTGTTTCCGCCAGCTGGCCGTAGTCTCAACTGTTTCCGCCAGTTGAGGCTGTAGTTGTAGGTCTTTTACCCCTCGCGTCCCCGGCCCGGTTGCGCCCTGCGGGTCAGGAGACAGCAGAGCATGCTCTGTTTGAGTGTGGTTTTGCCTCTCAAGTACTTGACATTGTGCTAGGGAACGATGGTGTGGGCGGTGGTGAGTGGAGCTCTGAAGCTTTGCTACAGGCCATAGGACGATCGTCCAGCCATGAGGGCGTCCAGCGCCGGCAAGCTCTCCTTGGCTATGCGGTGTGGCTTATCTGGAAGGATCGTAATGGTCGGGTGTTTAAGAATGGAGGGGAGCCGGCGGAGCTGGTTGCGAGGAAAGCAAGGAGGATGGTGGAAGAGTTCCTCCTGGAGGGACACAGAGGCCGGGAAGGACGAAGCAAGGAGGACCGTCTGGGCGTCACGATCATGCAGGTTGATGCATCGCGAGAGGTGGATGGCGACTGGGCAGCAGTTGGAGTGGTGGCACTTGGGAAAGGGGAGGAGCCAAAGTGGATACAAGGCATGAGGATCGTGGCTAGGTCTGTGTTTGAGGCGGAGATGGAAGGAGTATGTAAAGCTCTGGAATGGGCCAAAGAGAAGGGGGAAAAGCGCATCGTCATTGAGTCTGATGCCAAAGAGGTTGTGGAGGTCCTCAGGGGGCAAAGGGTCTGGCCCAGGGAGGGGGAAAATTTAGTGAGGGTTGTCTGGCGTCTATTCATGGAGTTTGAGTCCGTTTGTATGTTGCATATTTGTAGACATGACAATGTTAGGGCTGATAGGGTCGCCAGATGGTGTCGAGCTGCGGACACCAGTTTTGCCTGGCAAGCTGAGGAGGGGTTAGATTCCCTCCCCCTGACTTTGTAAACAACCCTTAGCTTTCGAGCTCAACTAATCAAAAAAAAAAACAATGAAAATAAGTCATTAATGCATACAAGTCATTAATGCAACAGAAATTATCACACCCACTTATGCATTTCTCAAAAAATTTCATTTTCCAAAAACCGCACCCACTTACGCACCCCTTTAGTTTGGATTTCAGAAAATGTCATTTTTGCCCATACTTTTTCTATCTTAAAGGGTATTTTGGTCATAGAAGTTACCATAATAATCCTAAAAAATACTAAATGCCTTATAAATTTGTTAGAAGACTGCAGAGCAATAAAGATATCTAAATGAGACTAAATGACAATTATCTGTAAAAAGAGTAGGAGAAAAGAAGACACATGGCACCTGAGTCATAGAGAGAGAGGAGGAGAGAGGGGGAATGGGGGTGGGTGGTTACCCGTCCCAAATCTGGCACGGGGTGCACCTAGTCACATATAACCTCTTCTGTTTGCTTAAGAGAAGATGCTCTTGAGCATTAAGACCAAAGTTTTAAAATATACTCATTATTTTTGTGGTTAGGATAGTAATTTCATCTATATTTGCATTAAGCTAACTCAAAGGTTTTTTTAGAATAAACCTATGTTTTTGGAGGATTTTTGTGATGTTTAGTATATTTTTCATGAGAATTTATTATATTATTTTTCAATTAATTGAGCATATTATGAGACATAGAATTGCAGTTGTCCAAATATATCAACATGTACTACAATTTATGATCGGGTAGGTCACAAGTCATACGAGTTTTATAAAGTTCCTGATCAACGAATGGAGAGAACTGGTCTAGAATTCTTAGATGGCCCCTTGCTATGGATCTGTCACAATATTAGAAACATTCACAGAAGGCAGAAATTACAAGGAAACACTTACAAATACAACTTTAGTGAAAATATAAGATGAGTATCCATCAAACTAATTGCATTTGTTTCACATGTAATCCTATAAAAATAGATGGAGATTCGTGTGGGGGAAGAAAGGGGCTGGAGCCCAGAGGAGGTTCTTCGTACGGTCTTGGTGGGTTCGTCGTCCTCACCGACGCTGGCATGCTCAAGTTCTACATCGACTTTGGGGTGTGGGAGATCTGGAAAGATAAGAACATGATTCTCTTTGGGGATGGTGGGGAGGCAGCGGAGATGGTTGCACGGAGATCTTGTCGCTTGGAGCAACTCAGTGTGTCACGGCGGCTCGACGAGGCACGGCGCATACGAGAGGATGGAGCTTTGGTTGTTCAAGGGGACGCGTCGTGGGATCCGCGCTCGAAGGCGGCTGCGGTGGGTGTCGTGACAGTGGAGGAGGAAGGTGGGCTACAATGGACAGTGGGTGAGGAGGTCGCTGCCTCCTCTGCTCTGGAAGTGGAGTTGATGGCGATCTCTCTAGCGGTGCGTACAACGGTAAGTAAAGGGAGGATGAAGGTGGTGGTGGAGTCTGATTGCATGGCAGTCGTTGACATCCTCAATGGAGGGCGACTATGGCCGGATGACGTTGCGTTGAGTGTGCGAGCGATTTGGTCTATCGCTCTCTGTTGTAAGTATGTTATGTTCATACATGTTCCTCGATCATGTACTGGGCGAGCTGATGCTCTGGCAAAATGATGTAGGGTTAACTCGACGGGTTTTAACTGGGTCCAGGGTGATGGACCCAACGGGGTGGAAGGGATCATGTAGTATGTTTTACATGTAAGCCGATGGCTCAACTCCTTGAAAAAAAAAAGAGATGGAGATGGAGAGCTCCTCTCCAACAATGATTGTGGGATGGGAACATATTTATAATGAGATAAGCTCCTCTCCAACAATTTATTATATTATTTTTCAATTAATTGAGCATATTATGAGACATAGAATTGCAATTGTCCAAATATATCAACATGTACTACAACTTATGATCAGGTAGGTCACAAGTCATACGAGTTTTATAAAGTTCCTGATCAACGGATGGAGAGAACTGGTCTAGAATTCTTAGATGGCCCCTTGCTATGGATCTGTCACAATATTAGAAACATTCACGGAAGGCAGAAATTACAAGGAAACACTTACTGTTAGAGAGGAAATCTGACCGTTGACCGGTCAAATAGTCAAGGTCAAAACCTATTCCACACTTAAGTATCAGATGATTGAAGTTGAGTTCTACTCTTTCGAATAATCAAACCAGAGATGTCAAGTAATACGGAAATCTAGATTAAACCTAATTTAATAATCTAATTAACAGTAAATATCAGGATTAACTTAAAGTAATCTAAATTAACCTAATGAAAGCCTTAAATTATCTAAGGTTACAGAATTAATTAAGTAAAGCATATAGATCAACCTAAATCACTAAATCCAGAAAAACACATCTAAACCTATTCATTAACTTAATTTAATCTAAGAAATAAAACTCCTAATATTAAATTAATCTACGAAAAAAGCAGTAAGGAAAACTCTAAGTTAAGAAACTACTTAAACCTAGATTATCCATCTAAAACAGTAATCTAACTACTTAAAGCATATAAGATTAACTAAGAACTGAAGAAACGATGATATTATAATAAAAAAATCAACAACTTACAGGAACTGAAAGCATCATAAAAGACATAATGAAACCAGGCGCACATGCTCTGTTGAAGTTTGCGAGAGAGGTTACATGGTGAAAGAAGAAGACTATTTATACTAAAGCAGTTAGACACGTTCTCTACTGTTTTCCATCTTTCACTCTGGATGAGCCGCGTGTCCCATGTTCTTCGACATTTCCTCGTTTCTTCACTCTTTGCTTTGGGCGATGGCAATTGCATCTGGGTTTATAAGCTTCTGGCCGATGACGGTCACGTCTGGGCGATAAGCTTCTGGCCGATGACGGTTGCATTGAGTTGGTGAGTTGGTGTTCTCAACATTATCTTCCTTGACTGATGCTCTTTCGTTTCTCCATTGTGTGAAGTTAACATTTTGTTATCTTTGAACCAAATCTTTGGCAGATAACATATTGTCAACTTTGGTCGATGAACTATGAGTAAGGAAATCATCGTTCATGGTCACAAATATCATCGTTCTTAAATCATTATCGCTCATGACAGATGTTTTCTTTGTGAGGATGATGATCATTCTTGATCATAAAGATTTTATCTTTTTGGGCGATGAACGTGTCTTTGAACGATGTTGTTCATTGGGCGATGATCTACTACTGAGTGATATTGTTCAATGGGCGATGATCGTATAGTGGGCGATATCGTTCATTGGGCGATGAATTTCTTTCTGAACGATGTCGTTCATTGGACGATGATTTACTACTAAGCGATATTATTCAATGGGCGATGATCGTATAGTGAGCGATATCGTCCAATTTGACTTGAAAGTTTGTCGGCCTTATTTTATTATGCTGACATGTTAATTAATTAGTTAGCCATTATATTGGCTAACACTTACAAATACCACTTTAGTGAAAATATAAGATGAGTATCCATCAAACTAATTGCATTTGTTTCACATGTAATCCTATAAAAATAGATGGAGATTCGTGTGGGGGAAGAAAGGGGCTGGAGCCCAGAGGAGGTTCTTCATACGGTCTTGGTGGGTTCGTCGTCCTCACCGACGCTGGCATGCTCAGGTTCTACATCGCCTTTGGGGTGTGGGAGATCTGGAAAGATAAGAACATGATTCTCTTTGGGGATGGTGGGGAGGCAGCGGAGATGGTTGCACGGAGATCTTGTCCCTTGGAGCAACTCAGTGTGTCACGGCGGCTCGACGAGGCACGGCCCATACGAGAGCATGGAGCTTTGGTTGTTCAAGGGGACGCGTCGTGGGATCCGCGCTCGAAGGCGGCTGCGGTGGGTGTCGTGACAGTGGAGGAGGAAGGTGGGCCGGTGAAGATTGCTGTTTGGTAGAGAGCAGAGTTGTCCATGGCGATGACTGAGTTCGGGGTGGTGGTGGTGGCCGCTGAGATGTCCACGGGGGTGGATAGCATCGGAGACGTGGAGGCATCGGCGGCGAAGGTCCTGCCTCCTGTGGTTGTGTTCGTCGGCGAACCGCAGTTGATGAGGTAGTTGTCTTCAGGGGTGAAAGCACTGCCGCCGGCGAACCACAGAGAGATGGTTATGAACAAAAATATGGGCAATCTAACATCCATGAAACCTGGAGTTTCAGGATGAATTTGCTGAAACATTTTGAGCGGAGCTGTTCAATCTGAGATTTGATGGAAAGCAAGTTATCCTCTGTTCTGAAACAATCTGATCTGGGACAAAAAAAAAAACCCATGAAGATATTAAAGTCAAACTCATCAAAAACAGAGATCAAGATAAACATAAATTGGAAGATAAGAAGGCAATCTAACATCCATATTGAAGAGCAGAAACTTTTAAATTGGGCCAACTTGTTTGATCTGAGAATTAATGGGAAAACCAACCTTAGCTATGTAACAATTTGGGACAAAGAACACTATTAACACAATAACAGAGACCAAAAAATCATAAAGAGGAAGATAGAAGGAATCATACGCTGAAAGCTCGAACAGAATCGAATCAAGCCGCAATCAAAGTAAAATAGGAGCTTGGAAGAAGAGAGATTTCCATTATTCTCAAAGAACTCAGCAGCCGAATACTAGTTGGTCGACATCAAAGCCTGCATGATTGCCATTTGAATTGAAGAATATAGTATTAGCTGTGGTTGTTGTAGAACCACTGTATTCGTAATAATTGTCGAAGTAGCCGGCCAAACATCACGAAACTCTTGAATTTGTTTTGTCGGGGGGCAATGACCGAAATCCATAAACAAGAGGAGTTTTTTTATATCTTATTACATAGCATAGAATTGATGATTGCATCGAATACATCAGCAGCTCAAGGCTGAAAGTTTAATTTAAACGCATTCAGATTTCTACTAGGGGGGGAAATGTAGCTGACACAAAAGATTCTACAAGGAGGCCTCATATCTTCGCTGCCATTTGTGTCGTTTTATTCGGATAACATCCAACTGTTGAGATTCTCAGCTGCAGGGACTCGCCAATTAGGCAGTGGGCTTTTCCACTGCATCAGGGGCTTTGTTCAGAAGCTCAGATAGCCGTGAAGCGATACTTTGTTTTGCCGCTGGAGAGACTCCATGCTCGCCGATGATGGACTCCAAGACCGCATCGCAGAGAGCTTTGCTCTCGATAACTGCAGCACCGGATTCTGGGATCGAGCCATCCTTTGAGAATGCAATCTTTTTAAGCATGACATGTAGAAGTTAGCAGCTGAGACATATTAGTCTGTTTTAAACGCAGATTTTATCACTGCTGACAACAATGTATTATGTAACTCACAGTAAGAGAACCAGAAGCTGAGTGTGTGAAGAAGATTGAGGAGCCAGGCGGAAAGTTCTCTGGCTTGAAAACCTCCTTAAGCTTCTTGGCAGCTGCAGCCTCTGCCTCAGTGTAGGCTCCAATGGCCTTCCAATAGGCCTCACAGTTCTCCGTCACCTTTTCCGAGTATTGTTCGCCGGTCAGTGTCGAGATCAATGTAATTCTACTCAACCTCTTAAATGGACCTACGACCATAGGAGAGTATAATCAACGAGAGAAGCTGTCAATAATATCTTGACCAGTTTAGATATCATGGGAATCTTAAAATATTTTATTACAATAATATTTTAATATTAAAATATATAATAATAATATCTTGACCAGTTTTGACAAGGTGTCACGTGACACGTGGGATCCATTTATATTAATATTTTATTACAGTATGATATTATTAACATTATTTGCCACTTAAAATATTAAAATTAAAAAAATTAAAAAAATATTTTAATATTAAAAAAATTAATAATTTAATAACTTTAAAATTAAATTATTAGAAATAATACTATTTTGGATGACGTGTACCAATCACAAGGTGCCACGTGACATGTGGGATCCATTTATATTAATATTTTATTACAGTATAATATTAATGATATTATTAACATTATTTGCCACTTAAAATATTAAAAGTAAAACATTAAAATAATATTTTAATATTTTAATATTAAAAATTTAATAACTTTAAAATTAAATTATTAGAAATAAATATTATTTTGGATGACGTGGATCAATCACGAGGTGATACGTGATATATGAGACATACTTATATTAATATTTTATTATAGTATAATATTATTAATATTATTTCCCACTTCAAATGCTACTTCAAATGCCAATTTAAATGACTTCATGCCAAAAAGACCGGAAGTTGAAATGGGAAGTGACAGCTTTGGCTACAGTGACTGGGAAGTGGGGTTGAAGTCACTTCAATTCCACTTCCGAGCAATCAAACACCTGAAGTGGCTCGGAAGTCACTTCAAATGAAGAAGCAAACATGCCCGAATAATATATAGAGAGTGACTGACCTGCATAGATATCCTTGAAGAAGTCGAGGGAGCCCAATAGCTCGTCGGCAGTCTTCCCCTTCCACTTCCCGGTGAGCACTGCCACCGCCTTTTCCTCGAGGTAAATGCCGATGGCCGTGAACTTGATGAACTTCCCTCCGATCTCCAGCCCCCTCACCACCACCACCACCACCACCACCACCACCACCACCACCATTACACATATAACAGTGACAGAAGCAAATGACACTAGGAACAACACTAGCTAGAAACATAAATAGGAGCACCCCTACCAGCTCCGGCGAGGAAATGGGTAAAGGAAGAACCAGGAGGCTTGGCGAGGCCGGAGAAGACGACCCCATCGATCTCCATGTTAAGCGAGTCGACCTCTGCCATTGTAAAATCTAGCTCGAAATATAACAAATAACAAACCAATCTATCTACGTATCTATCGAATCTGGGTGGCGTTGTGGATGTTGTGATGGCCGAGACCTTCGCCTTAAATCGCGGAGCAGCGATGCAGCCAGAGAATCTTGGCCCCCATTTCCACCTCACAATCACCAAAACGCCACCGATTATTACTTGAATGAACCCGTGTCATCTTTGGATTTATTAGGCATCAAGGCAGGCATGTGATGTGAATTCTCTATCTAGACATGGCTTTGTTCTATAAATCAAGAGACAACGTGGAAACACAGGCCCAGTAGCACATTTCGTTTATGCTAGAAATGAGGAGTTTTGTTAAAGTCTTGGCTGATGCCCATTGATTGCAAACTTTGCAAGATTTTTTTTTGTGTGGACCAATGAATGGAAGAGATACTGGTAACCGGGGAGATTTGACCCCATTAGTGGCGGTTTTGTAAATTATTGCTCTAGAAGGGGTAGTTGGGGTGGTAGCTACCGAGATACGTGGGCCGTCGGTGAGAACCAGGATTTGAACGCTTTGCTACAAGGACTGACTTCCCATGGAAAAAATGGGGAGCCGTGATATATAGCCAACCCATTAATGGGTTGGCTATCAGCCAACCTTACGTGTGGGGTCTCTGGATTGTCGCCACCTGGCAATTCAGATTTCACATATTTCAAAGCAAACGCCCTTCTCCTCAATTCTCCATGTCTCTGAACACCTTCTCCTCCATGTCTCTGAACACCCGCATCATGGACGCGATCCTCCCGGCTTCACCGAAGATGTCAAGCATGGTGGTGTAGGTGAAGTGGTCGTGCTTGAATCCGAGTAGGCTGGTTGCGGCCCAGTTGAAGAAAAGCCAAGCCATCGGGGGGTGAGACTTGAAGACCCTGCCCACGGTGTAGGAGTTCCAATGCACGGGGAGTTGGGGGAGCTGCGCGAGGGCGGCGTCCCAGGTAGCGTAGCGGAGGAGGTTGGAGATGGTGGCGACGGTGGTTTGCGTATAGGTGGGAGTGGTGGTAGTGGCGGCGGGTTCGGCGAGGGGTTTACGGTGGTGGGGTTTGGGGAAGCGGCGGCCACGGCCAAGCGAAGCAGTGGTTGTGCGACATGCCTCGCCGACGTAGAAACCTCGATAACTTCTTCCTGCCCGGCAAGCACGGCCGCCGCCTGGGCATGGCACGTCGACTGCTTCATCCGCTACGACTCCAAAATTTTCATCGGACACCAGCGAGTGGGCAACTAAAGATGGGTGAAGCACATTTCCTCCGCCTTTGTCTCCTCACCGTCGACATGGTCGGTATTCCTCTGTTGCTCGCATGCAAGGTTGAGCTCGAGGTCGAGAGCCATTGGCGCCTTTCCGGCCATCTTGTTTTCCTGCGCCTCCTCTGTTTTTTTATTTTTGCTCTGTTTTCTATTTCTCCAACCTGGCGATGCGGCGATGCGGCGAGGGTGGCGATGCGGCGAGGGGAGAGGAGCTCGTGGACGCAGAGGCGGCGGGCCTGGCGACAGTAGGGGCCGGCGGGGGAGAAGGTGACGTCGGAGAGGCCGAAGGAGAGGAGCTGTGGGGTGGGAGGAGAGGGCGGCGTCGTGGGTTGAGGACTTTGCGAGCGAGGCGCGGGGAGGAGACCACGACGGTGGGGGACTTGGCCGAGCTGGAGGTGGAGGATGCGGCCCAGGCGGGAGGAGAGGTGAGCGAGGACGTGGTGGGGAGGAGAGGAGGAGAACAAGAGGTGGTGGAGGTGGCCGAGTATTGGAAGGGAAGTGGGAGAGGGGGGTAGGCTGCGGCGGCGACGACGACGGAGGACGAGAATGGTCGCGGCGAGTGGG
>OY986965.1:29600950-29732073 GCA_963920575.1 Narthecium ossifragum
CGGATCCGCCTCCCCCACCGCCGATCTGCCCTCCCCCGTCGCGGATCCGCCTCTCCCGTCGCCGATCCGGCTCCCCCGTCGCGGATCCGGCCTCCCCCGTTGCGGATCTGCCTCCCCCGCCGCAGATTCGGGCTCCCCCGTCACGGATCCGCGTCTCCCGTCGCGGATCCGGCTCCCCCGTCGCGGATCCGGCTCCCTCGTCGCCGATCCACCTCCCCCGTCGGCGATCCGGCTCCCCCGTCGTCGATCCGCCTCCCCCGCCGGCGATTCGCCTCCCCCGCCGGCGATCCAACCTCCCCCCTCGCGGATCCACCTACCACGTCCGATCAATTTTGTGATTTATTTTTTTTTTGGTACCTTTTCAATTTTGTGCCGCCTTTTTTATTTTGTTTAGGTCATTTTTCAATATTTTTGTGGTAACTTTTCAATATTTTTGTGGGATCTTTTTATTTTTTTTGTGGTAACTTTTCAATTTCATTATAGTAGCTACAAAAAAGGAATGGAAAGTAACTTCCAAAGGAAATGAAAAAAAAATCCACCAATCAAATGAGATTTAAATATCAAATGGTGGTAGTCATCAGACTAAAAAAAGAAATGGAAAGTTACTATAAAATGAAAAGTAACTTCCAAATAAACTGAAAAGTTACTTTCAAAAATACTGAGAAATAACTTTCCAAAAAATTGAAAAGTTGCTTCGAAATAAACTGAGAAGTAACTTCCCAAAAAACTGAAAAGTTATTTCCAAAAAAATTGAAAACTTACTACAAAAAACATGTAAATTTACTATATACAACAATGAAAATAAGTCATTAATGCATGCAAGTCATTAATGCAACATAAATTATCACACCCACTTATGCATTTCTCAAAAAATTTCATTTTCCAAAAACCGCACCCACTTATGCACCCCTTTAGTTTGGATTTCAGGATATGTCATTGTTGCCCATACTTTTTCTATCTTAAAGGGTATTTTGGTCATAGAAGTTACCATAATAACCCTAAAAAATACTAAATGCCCTATAAATTTGATAGAAGACTGCAGAGCAATAAAGATCTCTAAATGAGACTAAATGCCAATTATGTGTAAAAAGAGTAGGAGAAAAGAAGACACATGGCACATGAGTCATAGAGAGAGAGGAGGAGAGAGAGGGAATGGGGTTGGGTGGTTACCCGTGCCAAATCTGACACGGGGTGCACCTAGTCACATATAACCTCTTCTGTTTGCTTAAGAGAAGATGCTCTTGACCAATGTTTTAAAATATACTCATTATTTTTGTGGTTAGGATAGTAATTTCATCTATATTCGCATTAAGCTAACTCAAAGGTTTTTTTAGAATAAACCTATGTTTTTGGAGGATTTTTGTGATGTTTAGTATATTTTTCATGAGAATTTATTATATTATTTTTCAATTAATTGAGCATATTATGAGACATAGAATTGCAATTGCCCAAATATATCAACATGTACTACAATTTATGATCAGGTAGGTCACAAGTCATACGAGTTTTATAAAGTTCCTGATCAACGGATGGAGAGAACTGGTCTAGAATTCTTAGATGGCCCCTTGCTATGGATCTGTCACAATATTAGAAACATTCACGGAAGGCAGAAATTACAAGGAAACACGTACCAATACAACTTTAGTGAAAATATAAGATGAGTATCCATCAAACTAATTGCATTTGTTTCACATGTAATCCTATAAAAATAGATGGAGATTCGTGTGGGGAAGAAAGGAGTTGAAGCCCAGAGGAGGTTCGTGCGGTCTTGGTGGGTTCGTCGTCCTCACCGGAAGTTGGCATGCTCAAGTTCTACATCGCCTTTGGGGTGTGAGAGATTTGGGAAAGATAAGAACATGATTCTCTTTGGGGATGGTGGGGAGGCAGCGGAGATGGTTGCACGGAGAGCTTGTCGTTTGGAGCAACTCAGTGTGTCACGTCGGCTCGACGAGGCACGGCGCATACGAGAGGATGGAGCTTTGGTTGTTTAAGGGGACGCGTCGTGGGATCCGTGCTCGAAGGCGGCTGCGGTGGGTGTCGTGACAGTGGAGGAGGAAGGTGGGCTACAATGGACAGTGGGTGAGGAGGTCGCTGCCTCCTCTGCTCTGGAAGTGGAGTTGATGACGATCTCTCTAGCGGTGCGTACAACGGTAAGTAAAGGGAGGATGAAGGTGGTGGTGGAGTCCGATTGCTTGGCAGCCGTTGACATCCTCAATGGAGGGCGACTATGGCCGGATGACGTTGCGTCGAGTGTGCGAGCGTTTTGGTCTATCTCTCTCTTGTGAGTATGTTATGTTCATACATGTTCCTCGATCATGTACTGGGCGAGCTGATGCTCTGGCAAAATGTTGTAGGGTTAACTCGACGGGTTTTAACTGGGTCCAGGGTGATGGACCCAACGGGGTGGAAGGGATCATGTAGTATGTTTTACATGTAAGCCGATGGCTCAAGTCCTCAAAAAAAAAAAAAAAAGATGGAGATGGAGAGCTCCCCTCCAACAATGATTGTGGGATGGGAACATATTTATAATGAGATAAGCCCCACACAAGTGAGGATGTGTTCTGTAACATATGGGTCGGCGATCCTATTGGTTAGGCAAATAATCAACCGAATTGTAGGGTACGCCATGGCATATATCAGCTGTTGAAAAAAAAAACCTTAGATCGAAAAAGATTGAAACTTTTTATGAGTTTGAATGATACTTTAAATCATTGGAAAAACAGTATGTACGAGAATACAGATCTGTAAAAACTTCAAATCATTAAACAGGGTAAGCAATAAGATCATACAGAAAAGCAATGTTGTCAAAGCCTATGAGATTTCAACCAATTTGACCAAAATCAAAATTTTGATTGTTAGCTCCACCAAGGTTCTGAGATGGCTACATCACTAGAGCACAGCAAAGAGGAAGGATCAAGAGTAGTCATCTAATATGAGCAAATAACAAATTCACTTCCTACTTCACTTCTTCATTGAAGTTCCAAAACAATTGCCAAAGCCTCCAAAATATACAAAAGGGAAATAACCCTTTTATGAAGCACAAAGAAAGACCATATCGTCCCTAAAGGCTTCTACAATTACAGATCTCCTAGTAGTTCTCTACTTTTTGAGTCCTCACTTGAAATATTAGCACATCCATTAGATGCTAAAGTTTCAGGCATATTTTCTGCTCCTTTGTCATTCCCTTCCACAGGTACAGATTATCCCAGGTGATATGGGATATTGATTATAGCTTTCATTATTGATCTCCTTTGTACCTTTATTGCTTGGAAATCAACATTAAATAATACAAGAATCACCGAATTATTTTCCTAACCAATTGTGAATTCCCCTTCCATACACTCCATATACCATCGGACATCGAAAACACTTGTAACAATTGAGGCATATCTGCTATGGATAGTAATGGTAATCAGAAACAGAAAATTCACATAGCTAAAGAGGTTAATCTTTTACTACAGTTTGGTGAAAGGCAGAGCCTGAAACTGTCACATAAGCCAGTTACAAAACCAGATTTCTCAAAGGCTTGAAATGCATGCAAAGACTTACGAGTTAGGTCTTCCTAAACACATATCTATAGAAGTACCCAGCTAAGTTCCATGGCAGAAAAAAGCGCAACTTGCATCATCAGTATGCTTTAGACTCTCTATGAAACAGTATGACGGCAATATAACAGGGAACTGAAGGCGAATGAATAACTATAGATTCATCACAAGTATTATATATAAGCAACAACGCGATGTGGCAACATCAAATAAGCGTAGATTCATCAAGAAAGTAGAGCTTAACAAGTACAACTATGGCAGCATTTTAGTCCAGGATAAATAGCGTCAATAGCTGGATTTAATCCCCAATTTCCAGCATAAACTTCGCACAGGGAAGGTAACAATTCTACATATGACCAGGCAACAAAAAAATGATAAAGCTTTTCTCTATTAGAGGAACCAAAGTAAAAGGAAGCAGAAAATTAGCACACCCGTCAGCTCCCAGCTCGCTCAAAGTTCGAACTCTTCCTCACGAAGCGCCGCCTGAGCTGCCTCCTCCTCATCATCATCGATAGCAAAATACTGGTTCCTCTCCACCGGCCTGAACATATAGAACATCATAATGTAGAAAGCGAGGCTCACGGCCTCCTCCGCAGCCTTGCTCACCCATTGGTACTTGTAAGCGGAGATGGTCTTGAGCAAAAGCACCACGATCCTTGTGAAGTAGAGGTAACCAACAACAATGATATAAAACCGCCTAAAAAGTTTGAGCTTGGCAAGGTTCCGGGCCGCCTTGCCGTCCGTCTTGGATGTCTCCTGGAGGGATCGGATTGACCAAATGATGGGGAACAGTATCGCGAAGCAGCAGACGAGCTCGATGAGGAGGAACACCTGTAACCAGGTTCCCCAATTCGGTATGAATGGCCCCGTCTCGCCCATAACCGCCGAGGCCACATTAGCAATGACCTGGAGCGGGATGACGAACATCAGCACCTTCTTCTCGCGGTCCTGGAGGAAGGGCTTCGAGAAGGACCACCCGGTGCCAATGAGAACTATGACGGTGAACAGTAGCGCGGTGCGGAGGAACTGGAAGAGGTAGAAGAGTACGTCCCAGCCGTGGGGTGTTCCGGTAGAGCGGACGTAGTGGAGGTCCTCAGCGGCGAAGAGGAGATTGAGCGCCTTGACGACGAGGAGCCCCGCCATAAGGAAATGGATCCGGTGGGCAGTCAGCCGGTTCTTTACGGCGACGAGGTAGATCCAACCGGCGAAGAAGGCAATGTAGGCAATGGAGAACAAAAAGTTCAGGGTTGGCAACGGAGCCTGGCCTACCGAGAGGTAGTCCCGGGATTTATCCGGGCGAGCGTTGTACATCTCGGTGCGAACCGACATGGTGACGAGGGTCTCCGGCGCGCAATTGGCGAACAAGAGGCTGTACTCATCCGGCTTGACGATGGGGAACGATCGGCTGTAGTTGTTGTAATTGGGAGCGACGAGATCGCGGAAGGTGAAGAGGAGTTGGACGTAGGGGCTGGAGAGGACGCAAAGGGGGCTGATCCCGTCGCCATTAGGGTTGGAGTTAGCGCCGACGTTTTTTTGCTGCGAATCGTAGTGGGCTTGGATTAGGTTCTCCTCGGATAGGAGGAAGAAGCCGAGGAGGGAGGGGTCCGGGGAGGAGAGCGTGGAGGTGTAGGCGACGTCGGAGACGGCGATATCAACCATGCCGAACGGAGTGAACCCGAATCTCTCGAAGAGGATCATGGGGCGCGTGTCCGATGTGATCTTTAGCTTTTTGATCTCCGCGACGGCCGATGAGGCCATGGCTACGAGGAGGAGGATGAGGAGAGCGAGGAGGCGAGATCCCTCCATGGCGCGGTATATCTGGCTAGATCTCAGGCTTTCCAGATACGCCGGCGGCGGCGGAGGTCGTGGCAATAGATGTCTAGGAGCTCGGCCGGCGAAACTTTGGTTGGGAAGCTGAACTAATCCGGAAGCTATGTGAGATGAGTGCTGGGGTGTCGGTTGCTCCGCGGAGGAGGGTATAAACATGAGATTGTCGATCTTGGACCGTCTATTTAGACCGGTTGCATTTAGTTTCGGTGTATGCTAAGCGATGGCGTGATCACTTGAGAGGAGGTAGTGGGATAACATATCCTTTTTTTATGAGCGTGAGTCGGTCAATCAATTCGGGTGTGGACCGCTTGCTTACCGGTCAAATCGAAGGTGGAGATGTTGGATCGGACGGACAATAGATAGACGGGTGATCTTGACCGTCCGATTGTGGACTACCGAGTGAGCCGTGAGCGGACCCGGTTCGTTATATTCATGTAGCTAAAATTTCAGTCCGCTATCGGATCAAAATCCAATCCGTCTTACTAAATCAGAGCTTTATGTTAACACCAAACCTACTTTGTTATTGATATCATGACTCAGTTGTATGGATATGTAACAGTATACCACCCATTAGTACGTATGTGTTTCTGTTCTACATCCACCTACCGAATGGATAAGATTCTTTGGTTTACACCGTCGACTTGCTGCCGTCGTATTGTATTCTCCTACGCCATATTATGTAGGATATTTAATTTGAAAATATCATTTGATGTAGCATTAAAATTATATTAGATATTAATTTTAATAAATAACTCAAGACAAAGTATGACGGGTTGAAAACTTGAAATAGGAGCACAAATTCTAAAAACAAAAAACCCCACCACTTGCTTGCGCCGTTGTGCAACCACGATTAACGGACGGCCCGGCCCGGCCCGGCCTGCATTCGGCTTCTTTTGTTGACCTCGAAACCGACCTCTTCTTCTGGAAGGTAGCAGGCGATGCACGTGCCCTCGCACTTATTCCGGTAAAGGCAGCCAGAAGCGCCATCATCGTTTGTCTACGTTTCCGCTTTCTTTATTATGAGGGCTGCTTCTCCCCTCCCCCCCCCCCCCCCTGACACAATCCTCATTTTCCCCTTATGCCCCCCGCCCCCCTCCTCATTTACCTCCCTGGTTTCTCCCCTTCTTTTACCGATTTATTTTTTTTTTCAATTTTGTTTTGCTCTTTTTCTAGTTTTGTTTCTTTTTTTTCATTAGTTTTGTTTTTTTATCAGTTTTTGTTTTGGATAAACAGTTTTTTTATTATATGTTTGTAATCTTTTGTTTATTTTTTAATTGTAGTTTTTGGAAGTCATTATTTACAAATTTTTTAAAATATAAAAATATGGATCAAAATAAAAAAGTATATATATATGAAATAATAAAAATACTAACAATTAAAAAATACATTGTGTTTTGTGAAAAACCTCATGAGCTAATATTGAATTAGCCATGTTTAGTGAAGAGTACACGTAACAATACAAAAAAAAATATAAAAATATAAATTCTAATTTTTACTATTTTAAATTTAGAAATTTGAAATTTCTATGATTTGAAATTTGGAAATTTGAAAATTTTTACTATTTGAAATTTTTATAATTTGTAATTTTGAAATTTGAAATATCTACTATTTAAATTTTGAAATTTTGACATTTTTACTATTTGAAATTTTTATAATTTTAATTTTGAAAATTTACGATTTAAAATTTGAATTTTTAAATTTCTATGATTTGAAATTTTTAATTTTTAATTAAACAGAAGAGAAGAAAAAAAGAAATGAAAAAAAGAAAGACGAGGGTATAAAAGTAAAGGTCGGGAGGCAGGGAGGCGGTGTCAGGGCCGTGGGAGAAGCAATTTACCTTATTATAAGTTCTTATTCCCCAACGTGGCGGTGACAGGACGGCCGCTGATATTAAGCTGACGGCGGTCACCGGATCGCAACTTTAAGGGTAGAGTTCCTGCGAAGCGGATACATAACTGGGTGCGGTCACCGGCATGCCTATTATTATATTCGAAAGGGAGGAATTTCCGTAATATTGTAACGACACAAGGGTTATAGTGGAGTCATGTGGGAAGAGGGTCCATATAAATATAAACGGGGACTTACGACCATTATTATCTAATCGCCAGAGCTCCCAGACATCTCTCTCTCCTTCGATCTCAGCGTCTTCCACAGAGCGCGACGAGCACCTCTTATCCCCTTCCTCTCCATCTCGCTTGGTTTCTCAGCTCGGAGGAGAACATTGGTACCTCTCTCTATCCTTCTCTTGTTCTTTGTTTAGTTTCAAAGTTAATTCTTGATTGATTCGAGAGCGAAGATTCGATTTCCGCGCGTTTTGATCGGTTGTTGCGTTCTGAATCTTCTGATTGACATGTTACCTCGGTTCTAGGACATTTCTTGTAATTCTCGAGCTTCTTGATCGGTTATCTTTCTTGGACTTTGTAGACGTGTGCGTTCAAGCAAAAAGTTTCTAATTTGAGGATGGAAGCTGGGGAATTAGGAGTTTTCTAGGGTTTTCCTATCTTTCTTTGACTTTTGTTTTTTCTTGATTTTGTTTCTTGCTAATTGTCATTGTTTGTGCTGGATCACTGTATAGAAGAACACCCCGGATTTTAGGAGGGAAAATTTGAGTGTAATCTCGATCTTTATTGGATTGTATATGTGTTTCTGCCTTGGTTGATAACTACCGAGAATACGAGGCTAAGGTTGGATGCACTTTCTTCATTATTGTAATTTTACAGATATCCCAACTAAAGATCTTCATCCAGGGCAGGGCTGTTATTTCCAGCTATCTATTTAGATCGCCGAGAGAGCTTGTTATCAAGATTTTTTTAGAGTTTTTTTGCTCATCTTTGCAAGAAGAAAGTTAATGATCATGATTCAGACCGCTGTTAGTATTTATCTTAGCCTGCCAAGATGAACGTGATAGGCCGAGTGGGTAGCCTCATTTCTCAGGGTGTTTACTCCGTTGCAACCCCTTTCCATCCGTTTGGTGGGGCTGTTGATATAATTGTCGTCGAGCAACAGGATGGGACCTACCGCAGTACACCCTGGTATGTGCGGTTTGGGAAATTTCAGGGTGTTCTGAAGGGCGCTGAGAAGATTGTCACGATCTCTGTCAATGGAGTTGAAGCCGATTTTCACATGTATCTTGACAACTCTGGTGCGGCCTATTTTACGAGAGAAGTCACTTCAGGAGATGGTGGTGAAGAGGCCAATGACCAGGTGGTAGGTGAGTCTATTGCTGGAGAGTCGAGTCCAGGTGAAGATTTTGACAGGTATGATCATGATTACCAGAATGCTTATATTGAGGGCAAAGAGGAAGTTGGGAACGAGGAATGCGGAAATCAACATGACCGGTCTTCTCAGGAGAACGCCGCAGAGTCATCTGGGCATAATGACTACCATTATGGTAGCTTAGATGAGGTTGAGAATATGGTGGAGTCCTCCGAAGATGCTGGTTCTGAAATGGTGTTGGTGAGTGTGGATGGACATGTCCTCACTGCACCAATCTCATCGAATGATGAGGACACCGACAATGTGCAATTGACTACACCACAATTCCATCTGGGCCCTGGTGAAGGCTCCAGTGAAGATTTCTGTGGCAGGGAAGCTGGTCTCTTTGGCGATTTGGATTCATCTCCCTTGCCTTTGGATAGAGATATTTCCACACATCAGTCGGAAGGCTTTAAAGAAGTTCCGGGGCTTTCAGTTTTTGATCGAGAAGCTCACTCCATTGCAAATGCTGATACAGGTAGCAGCTCACCGAATGTTGGAAAACTGAGTAAAGAAGACACGTTCAAGAGTTGTTTGGACTTCAATTTAATGTCTCAGATTGAGGAGGGTGGTTCAGAAGACTTGGTTTCCCCTTCTGCCGGATTACAAACAAAAAGCGAATTGGAACAATCATCTTCTTTCAGTGACAAACCAGCTGGGGAAGAAGTCGCTGGAGAAAGATACAGCATGACAGCTGGTACATTTGCGAGTTTCACAGGTTGTGGTAATCCAGGCAATGAGGTTTTGCATCCTGGAAGCATAGAGGTAAAAATTTCTGAAACTAAGGTCATTACTGAGTCCGACGAGAAAGGAGATAAGCTTGAAGATAAGGTACTTGTTGCAAATTCTGATCTTCCTGGTTCTGTCAATAAGAGTGAAGTGAATGAGGCCATTGAAGAGATGACTTCGGATGTTAGAAATCTGGCTCAGGAAATTTCTGGTGATTCTGCAGTGCATTCTGTATATCGTGATCCGCCTGAAAATAATGAACATTTGGAAAATGTTTCAGGGAGTTCTGTCAGTATAGAAGAAGTTCGGGTACCTGAAGTTCAAGGATCAACAAGAAACCCTGGGTCTTTAGGTAAGTGCAGGTAGCTTTATTTTTCCTGTTATTTCTGGTAATTGTGGAATTTCCTTCTGATTGGTCACTCCTTGAAAAATTTTCATTAGGTTTTGAGATTTCAATGTGTGGGCACTTATTGCGGCCTGGTATCGGACGCAGTTCTGCTGAAGAAGTGTTCAAGACCCATCATGTTTCTGAGGAGGAGTTCAAGACTTCTGGAGCAAGCATTGTTAAAAAAGGAAACCTTATAGTCAGATTTAAAGACATGTACTTGCCATGGGAAAAAGCTGCTCATATTATTCTTGGGATGGCTGTATATGGGCCGGACTTTTCCATTGACGTAAAAGATTCAATATTTGTCAAACATGAGCAAACTGCTAAGGGCAGTGAAGACTCAACTACGATCCCCGAATCCCCCAGCCGTAGATGGAGACTCTGGCCGATTCCATTCAGGAGGGTTGGAACCCTTCAACACAGTAATAGTAGTTCTTCAAATGAGGAACTTTTTGTTGATTCGGAGCCTGGCCTGCTAAGTCCACATTCAGACGGAAGTGTCAGTAGTAAGGTTAATCAGTCACCCCGCAAGCAATTTGTCCGTACCAAAATTCCCACTAGTGAGCAAATTGCATCTTTGAACCTCAAGGATAGTAGAAATTTGATCACTTTCAGTTTCTCCACCAGAGTACTTGGGAAACAACAGGTTGGTCCTCATTTCTTTGACCACCGAGTATCTTAGTACTATAATGGCAGTCATCAGATTCAGCTTGTGAACAGGTGGAGGCACATATGTACTTGTGGAAGTGGAATGCTCGGATTGTCATCTCTGATGTTGATGGAACCATTACAAAGTAAGCCTTCTTCAGTGTTAGTTGCCAATAAGCTGTTTATCATTTCACTTATGCATATCAATTAGTGTAACTGCATTTAAAACATTTTTTCTGCTTTCTTGGTATATGGCGCTAAAGATAGAGTTAGTTCTAACTTATGAGAACTGGCTAGTACCTGAATTGAAGTGTGTGTGACAGAGAAAAGGGCAGGAAGATTTCCAAATTGTCTTGTTCTGTTTCATTATCATTGGATTCTGGTTCTCAAAGAATTTTTGGAATTTACTTTGCCTCATCCCACTACTACATCAATCCAACATACAAGCCGCTAACAAGACATTATTTATGGCATCATAACTTCATCATGAAACAAATAAAAGGATACACGTGGAGCATATTAATTGCTTTAAACACTTTCCGGATGTTTTTTTGTCAAGTACGTAATGCAGTATAACAAAAGAGAAAAATAATTTATCAAATAGAGATATGGAACGAGACTTAGATAACAATATGAAATTTCCCCACATGAAATTGGGCCTCTCCTTTTTTAGTGTGTGGTATCTTATTTGTTTATCAGACCAACGGGTGTAACTTTTATGGGAGATTTAGGTCTTGCTAAGTTCTAATGGATTGGTAAGAGTCTCGAATCCCTTTCAAAAAGAGATGTTTTATAATTTTCTTACTTTGTTGTTGAATTTTAGGTCTGATGTATTGGGGCAGGTCATGCCTTTGGTGGGGAAAGATTGGACCCAGTCTGGGGTAGCACGACTTTTTTCTGCAATCAAGGTATACCACCGTCCTTTTACTTTCAAGGTCCTGCACCGTGCATTTTCTCAACCTACTCTATTTTTTTCTATTGACTAGCAGTTTTTCTTACTTAACGTGTCATACATGAGTGTCCAATATATTGTACAGGATAGTTGAACCTATCCATTTGTCTGGAATCTTTTTGCTGCATATTTTGGTAGCATCTTGCATCATTAGCTCTTATAGACTCAATTGCATTCAAGTTATTTGATCAAAAAATGCTTAATGAGATTTTTGTGGTTTATCAGTGAGAGCTGTTTGCTTCCTGGCGGTCATTATTAGTGGCTTTATGCTTCTTATGCTCTCTTGTTTAAGAACCTAGATCTAATTGGGGCAATTTCTTCTATTAGTTTACTTTTCAAGTTTTTCCAAATTCATAGCACCTAATTGAGGCACATTGGTACCTTTTGCTTTCTGTAGTTTTTGTTGTTCATAAAGAATTATGGACTCCTACTATGCTTGTCATTGCTGTTTCAATTCTTCTGTTAGAATGACCATTGGTCCGTTTATTGTGAGATTAATATTGTGCTTGCTGCAATTTGAATCAGGAAAATGGATATCAGCTATTGTTTTTGAGTGCAAGAGCTATTGTTCAGGCATATCTTACTCGAAGCTTTCTTCTCAACTTGAAACAGGTGTCGGGTCATCCCTCTTTATAGTTTTGTTGCTTTCGTCTTGTTTTTGGGAGGTTCTTACTTGCTTTTTACTTGTGGAGTTTTGATTCAATCAGTTAAGTAGAGAATATGGGTTGGGAGAATAATGACATGTCTGCGCTTATATCTGATACTGGTGCAGACTTCAAATCCTTTACTTTGTTGTTCAAGAGCTTTTATCTCTTGCAATTTGTTTGCGTTTCTTTGTGCTCACTGGTGCTGTTTTACCTGGCTGATCTGTTCACACTGAATTTTGAGATGCTTGCAGGATGGGAAAGCACTACCCAATGGACCCATCGTGATTTCTCCCGATGGACTGTTCCCTTCCCTCTACCGAGAAGGTAATTCACGATCCTGATGGCACCTATGGTTGCTTGATCTATATTTGTTCTCTCTGATTGAAGGATTTAAATGGTACATTTATATTAAGAAGGCTACGGCTTCTTGTCCTAAGGTTTTAAGGTATCCTATGTCTCTTTCCTGGAAGAGCCTGAAGAACTGTAGAAAAAATCATAATAGAGTATAAATTTCAGGCAAATAAGAAGTGAGCTGGACAGTTGATTTGTATAATTTGCCTGAACAGCCTTTTCATTTATGTGGTAGCAACTTTAAGTTGGACATGATGCAATCATTCAGTTGTCTTTTGCCAATATTTCATGTTGTGCTAATTCGGATTATTTCAATTTTTTGCTTGCTGGTTAATCAGTATTTGGCTTCGGTACAGGTTACTTATGACTCTTTCCCTCCTCTCTCTCTTCCCCTCTCAAGGAGACCATTGAGCGAGAGCAGAATAGAATTCCTAAGTGGGAAAGTATAACTAATACTTGGGCATGATGCTTGTTATATTCTTTTGTATAGTTTTCGCATGGTGCTTGTTTGAATAGCTATCGAACACCATGTGCTTCTTGAAATTTTCATTTGGTGGTTCTTTTTTGCTGTGCTCCTATCGACTCTCGTATTTCTTACTAACTATTTCTTGTGCACTATTGGTGCAAAAAAAGAAACCATCCACAACCCCTTGCAACTCCTGTTTAATTTCCATGCTTGGGTTCTATTTACCTGCCGTTCGTCATTTAGAGTATGAAATCGCTTGTAGCATTTATTTGCTTATTTGTTTCAGATGAAACTGAATCACCATGTCTTCATTTTCTGAAAGAAGTTGGTTCTATATTTGGATACCTATTATGTTTGTTTGCTTCCATCTGGCTTTGGCTTTCTCATATCAGTTTTCTGATTGGACTTGGTTTTTTTTGGCAGTTGTACGAAGAGCACCACATGAGTTCAAGATAGCTTGTTTAGAGGTAGTTTTCTTGAGCTTTTTTTCACATGGAAAGTGTTTGTCGTCTTCACTTATTTAAGATATGATATCTTTTTGTGCCATTGCATAGCCTCTGATGGTTAAGCTTTGGGGATAATACATAACTTTCTCTATGTGTTTATGTAAACATGGGCCAGCAAAAAAAATTCTTGCTTAGCTGTTGGCAGTACAACTAAACCTTTTGGTGTGGTCCTTTACTATGGCAGGATATCAGGGCACTTTTTCCTTCTGATTACAACCCTTTTTATGCGGGCTTTGGGAATAGAGACACTGATGAGCTTAGTTACAGGAAGATTGGAATCCAAAAGGGGAAGATATTCATCATCAACCCAAGGGTACTGTCCATCTACTTTTCATGTTTTGATTAAACATGTAGCATTCTCTGCTGTTGTGTAAACTTAACGACGACACTTACAGGGTGAAGTCGCAATCAACCATTTCATCGATGTCAAATCATATACCTCTTTACACACGCTGGTTAATGACATGTTTCCGCCCACTTCATTGGTTGAAGAGGTTTGTTCTTTTCTAGATAATCTGTAGGTGTAGGCATAAGTTTGATGAAAATAACTTATGAAATCCTATGGTTTTCAACCTTTATGAGACAAAGTTTGAACACTTTATGGGGTAGCTAAATGATAAAAAAAACAAAGTAACTCAAACCTTCACATGGAATAAACTGGACGCTGCTTTTGAACTCTCAATAATGAAGATTCATACTATCTCGATGGAAAACAAACCTTAGTTTTGGCATTTTATTGTCAAAAAACTGGATGGTTTTTCTCTGGACATGTATGAAATGATTATGCTATATAGGAATTCAAGTTTATGAATCCAGCGCCCCATCATATTTTTTGCTACTTATGGTGAGTCTTTCTTTCGGTTGACCATGAGAATCGAATCAGGTAAATCGAAGTATGTGATAAACTGTGGTTTGTCCTGGAATATTATATGCCCAGTCAAGGTTTCAAGGTCCTGAGATTTTGGATTGAGGTGCTAAGATCAGTCTGGCCAAGATGGAGTGTGAAGGTTTGACGGAAAGGCCATAAAAGAAAGTTTTTCTGAATGATGACTTGTTGGCTACCTTCAACTTGAAAAGTCTTTAATGGATTATGACCATTTAAGAAGTAAAGGTGTGGGAAATCATGATAGAAGCTGCTATAATTTTTTGCATTGATCTGTACAAGCTCTTTCAAGTTTCAACACTGAAAATTCTGAACTATGGAGAAGTTTTTGACTTTCAGTCACTTTAAATCAGATACAACAAGCATTGACATCTAAATTCTTAAGCAACACAATTAAGTAATGGAACACTGTTTTGAGAAAAAGGAAGAAATGAAGCAAGACTACGGCGTCAGTTTTGCCTGTTAGAAACAATAATTTTGGGTGTTAAAGATCAAATATTTGCACATTATTGTCCTAAATTGTTAGGGGTTTTTCTACTCAGAGTAATTGTTTGATATCATGTGCAGGAAGAGTTCAATGACTTGAACTATTGGAAGGTGCCTTTGCATACTGTTGACTGATAAATCTTGACAATATGAAACAAGACCTTGTACACCAAAAACAGCTTACCAGATTTCCCGCATTGCAACAGCACACCCGATCGACCATTCATTCTTAACAGGTACTTTGATCACGTGCCTCTACTTCATCCTTATTAGTTTATTCAAGTGACAAGCAATTAGGTTGGTGAAAATATGTTATCAGGTGGTCTTTGTAAGGCTATCGAAGTCCATTACGATGTAAATGTAGACATTTGTAAAACAAATGTTCCCATTGACGGCAAGGCGAGAAAATGCATCCCTCTCTGTTTGGATACTTGGTAAGTTTCTTACTGCACAATTATGATAGCACAGTAATGAGATGGTACATCAGCAGATTACAATGGAAAATTACGACAGATACATACATAGGACTGTCTACCGCTTGTGTCAACAATTTCTTCTCGGATTTTTTTTTCAAACTCAAAAGCTTGTTCTAGTTTTTTTACTCCTGTTCAAGCAAAACCTTACACCTCTTCCTCAGCTATCTCACAATCATTTCCACTCTTTTGATATCATTTTTTTTTGCTCCTTGCATCAAATTCCTCTCGCGACACAAAATTGGCAAAGAAATAGAAAACCGATAACTATGTATATGTATGGTAATTCTTTGTATGAGTTAGATATATTCAGATATTAAGTAGAGTTACGCCAGCCGTTGCTGAAGCTCAACCCTTCTCGGCTTGAGACATGGTATCCTGGAATATGAAGAACTCAATTGAATCCATCTTCAGGGAAATCGATAGCCAATGTTTTCCATCCTCTGCGAAGGATATGTGACCCTGCCGTTTATATATCTCAACATGGTTATGGGAGTAGTGTGCACAGGTCTGGTGAAAAGCCTGCTTCTTTTTTACTGCGAATCATCTGCATATGGGTGGGAAGGATTCATATGGCCATCGTATCAATTGGATGATTTCATTGTGATCGAACTTCCACAATGATACAGAGAGCATGCTGCCAAGCCAAAGTTGACGGCGATTGTGTACATAGTAGACCCTTGAATTATCCTAATTAAATAACAAGTTCCCCTTGATGTGTGTCGAGGTAAAAGGTTGAAAGTTTTTAAACGAAAATATTTTGGAATAAGGCCCATGGTTGTCTCGCGCACTGTGGGCCAACGAAGGACTCTAGGTGGTGCAACCTGAACTGTCATAGTTTAGGCCCAGCTAGCTGGCCAGAGACTTGTTGGCCCACAGTGACTCCTCCCCCGTTTTAAGATAACTAGGCTTGAGTTTTCTAAGGAGGACGATAATTACCTTCAACACCAACCTGGCAACTTCTGGTTGGCTGAAGTGTTCGAGCTACGATTGCTTTTTATTCGGACACGTCACCCGTTCTAAGATAACTAACCTGCTCTCCCAGTAGCTATTTACCTTTGTGGTTTTCCTCGGACCGGGAGTTCCCATCTCTTCCACATCTACGCTTTGTTGGAGTAGGCACGTCCGACTCGCCGGCGGCGTTAGGCTTGCGAGAGACCCCAAGATCCCGTTGGTCCTGGTCCTGGTCCTCTAAGGTTCCAGATTCCTCCAATCTTGCAGGTTTGTCCTCGATCCTGGCCAGAAAGGTTCTTCCTTACCACGCTGAGAGGTTATATTCTGGGTTAGGGCCGCGAGAAACCTAATTCCAAGTTGATGTTTGCATGCTTGCTAGCTGCTAGTCTTGGTTTTTGAGAAGAGAACCTCTCTTTCCCTTTGTGGAAGGTTATATTTAGTATTATCAGGTCGGTGAGACTAATCCCTAGTGTGGCTTTTAATCTCTTGGTGGCTCATAGGTCGATTAATTAGGTTTCGAAATTTCTGCGTATTTAGAATTCAGAACTTGGGCTAAAGGTTGCTTTTTTCTGTGATTCTTCTGTCGGTCGTTGGTTTCGATTTGGTTGTTACTACAGAGTATGAAATGATATAGATTGAGAGATGAGTGAGTTGAGGGCAAGATAATTATCGTCGGCTAGTGAAGGTAATTATCGTCTCCTTCGACTCCCACCAAATAAGTCGCGATCAAATCAAAATTCCGTATAGGTTGAGTAATGGCTTTGGGATTGGCCTACATACATCAAACAAATATCTATTATAGGTTATCAGCAAAGGTTACACAACAAAGTTAAGTTGGAAGCACACCACACAACATTCGTCGGCTATTATGGGATCCTGATATGTTGATTGGCCGCATCCCAACCAGCCTCACTCAAAGCAAGCAATTCCTTGATTTCATCGAACATTGATCATATAAACATATCATGTGGACTGGCTACATGTTGATTAGTAAAATTTGTGCCACAAGTAGCATTAACCACTTCAACTGCAGCAGCAAAATGACTGGCTACATGTTGGTTAGTAAAATTCGTGTCACAAGTCATTTTGCAACGTTTTCAAAAAATGAAAAAGCGTAGGATCCAACTTCCACCTCTCAATCGCAGCACATAGTATGGTACATATATTTTAATATTTATATTGTTTTTATTCGTTAATGTTCGATATTGTAATTCTAAGGTACGTTTGCATTACTTACAAGGAATTTTTTTTTGGTCATTTTGTTTTAGATTTCGCCTCCCTTTTAAGTCTCATCTTGGTTCCGCCACTGCTACTAGATATGTAAGCAACACAGTTTCAGCTTCAAAACTCCCATCTTCTCGCAACTGTCATATTCTGAAATTGGTAGTCATAGTAAGGATATTAACATAAATTGCATGTTTTTGAAAGGATTGGTAAAAAATTAAACAAGTAAAAAAAATCTACCGGAAAGAAACATCTGGTTCCATAAGTGAGCAGTTTATCAATCATCTGGTCAAAAATTGTGGCCAAACAATATATCTATCTATCAACTAATTCGTAATATTTAATGTCACAAAGTTGTTGAGCAGTTTATGAATCATCTCAGAATTCTTTCAGCTTTGGCTATAATAGACCTCATCCTTTTTGTTCCAGTTTATGAATCATCTCAGATATTGAACTAATTCTTCTGAGAGAGTCCCCTTGATGACTGTACTAATTATTATTTTTTTGAAAAGATAAGCCGAAGTTACAGTCACATGGACTGATCTACATCCAACTGAAAAATCCCCAAGCGGTACAGGCTAACTCGTATGCTCTAACATTCAATTCACGGGGAATACTAACGATACAAAATCTTACAAGGTGACTGATCTCCCACCAAGCTTGTATGACATCATCCCTGCAATTTGGAACTGTTGGAATCCTCCCAAGTAGCATATCAGTCACATGCTTAGAATCACATTCCAGCATAGCAAAAGTCACCCCTTCTTGGCGCCCTTCCTGGAAAGCAAAAACAATGGCATGCAACTCTGCTTTATCAATTGAAGATAAGCTAACATTGCTTCCCACATCATATTACCTACTCTATCCCAACAAACCGCACCAAGCCCAACAATGTTACCTCCATTTAAATCCAAGGATGCGTCTGTCTATATTCTAACACCACCCCACCCCTTCTCATTCACAAAAGGCCGTAGAGGGTTAAGGAGCTGGAACTCCTTGACTTGCCATCTAATTGTGTACACCAGGCTATTGACGCTGGAACTCTCCACTCCAAACAAAGACGGTGCAAATTATGAGGAGCTATTTGTAGAAAGATTAGCATTACTGAAGGACAGAGCAATTGATTTATGGATGATAAACAAAAAGCTACATACAAACAATTACTGAAGGACAGAGCAATTAATTCTTTTGAGAGAGTCCCCTTGATTAACAATGACTGATTTATGAATGATGAACAGAAAGCTGCATACAGGCAATAAAACAAAGTTGTGCTTAGAGATTATTCAAGAGACATTGCAGTCAACAACAGCGAAGGATTCTAACATCATATACGGAAACTTGGACTAAACCATATCTGAATTAAGCATTCTTTTATAGTGTGCTTCTCTATGCAATCTAGAGTGGTAAAGCCATTGTGATGCTTGCTCCCAATCAGGTCAATGTGGACTTGCGATTTCCTCTGTAATAGACTACTCAAGTACATATGTTTCATCAATATAATTTCACAATCAGGCCAGGTACATAAAAAGAGTGTGCTTAGCACCAAGTGAAGTTTAAAGATAGACAAGGTTCTGCCAGTTAATGAAGTCATAAACTAAAACATATTAATTTCGACACCAATTGAAACCAATGTAGGAGTGCGAGATGTTTCCTACCAAGTTCCTTGATGGAATATACTTTTGAGGATGCTAAAGACAATTCCTATGTGAATAAATTCAATGACTGCATCCAATTACCGAAACAAAACTTGATTGCAAACACAAGTACTCACAGTGGACCATATACAAATGCTTGCCTTCCATCAAACAACAACAACAAAGTCATTAACCACATTTGAATATGGCTTGCTAATGTAAAAGGCAAGACATCTTAGGTGTCACAACAGCTAATTTAAGAGGAAGAATACAAAGTTGACAAAAATCAAAAGACATCCTGACTTGCTGCAGCTATCATCAAAGGACATGCTGCACCTATCATGAGTTCTTGGACTTGCCTATAAGATCACAAAGTTTTTGGAAGAACAAGAGAGTGAAAAACCAAACAAGTACTAAAGATGGATCAAAACAAACAAAAACACAAGGATCATACATCATACACAAGGATCAGACGTCAAATCCACAGATCCAAACATAGATGACCTCTCGTGATATGGAGAGGGGTGAAATCAAAAGAAAAACATGGATCAATGTGCAAAATCAGCAAAAGTTCCCAAAAAATGAAAGAAATAAACAGATCCAAGCATATTAATGCTATATTTTCGTTTGCTTTGACGATCCAGATCACGTTTTCGTGCAGAGCTAATTGCGTTTCATTGTATTTTCGATTTTAAGACTCGGCCATATTTTGTAACAAAAACACAAAATGCTCCTAAGGTGTAAAATTGTTGATAAAATAGATG
This sequence comes from Narthecium ossifragum, assembly GCA_963920575.1. Classification (NCBI taxonomy): domain Eukaryota; kingdom Viridiplantae; phylum Streptophyta; class Magnoliopsida; order Dioscoreales; family Nartheciaceae; genus Narthecium; species Narthecium ossifragum. The sequence continues at coordinate 29,620,686 of OY986965.1, forward strand.
AGTGACGATTCAAGATTGGTCCGAGATAATTAAAATCATGATAAAATTTGAACTCTGAACAAATTTATTTTGAGAGAGTATGTAGAGTTGGACTAACGCTAGGGATAAGAGTAATTTAGATATTTTACATGAAATATGGATGCAATCACGCATTGCTGTGGTGCATATAAAATTACTCATAAATAAAAAGGTTGTAATACAAGCCCCCATTACTCTTTAGCCCTTGTTTTTTTTGGACTTGGATGTCTTTAACACACATTTCATGTTATTCCTCACATATATTTATAATGTTTTGGATATGATCTTGGATATCGAGGATTCTTGTATCATTGGAAAGAAGACTTTGAATAATTGAATCTACAACTTTGATTTTAACAAAAAAATTCCAAATTCAAACATTAATGGGTGAAACAGAACTTCAAAATCTACAATTTTGTTTTCAATTGTTTATTTCACTTTTTAAATGTTTGAAATTAAAATTTTAAATATTTGAATATAGAATTTCAAACCCAAATTATAGATTTTTAAGTTCTAGATGATTTGGTTGAAATGAGAGAGAGAGAGAGAGAGAGAGAGAGAGAGACGCATGATTTGGTTGAAATTAGACACACATAATGACATGAGTTCTAAATAATGACGACCTCTGCCTTGTTTTACCATCTAACCAAGATCGTGGCCTTCTCGTCTCGATTATAAGTTCTCGTTCGGCGGCGACGGTGATATCATCATACTTACGGGGGTGATGGACTGACGGGATCGTGACTTAGCGCAAGGTTCCGTATAAGCGGATACGAGCGTAACTGTCTGCGGTCACCGTCGGGCGTCGGTTTGTTATATTGAAACGTAACTTGGTGGCAAGTGGAGCTCTATAAAAGGCGATTCTAAATAAGCCTGTCTTTTTATTACGTACATCCACTAAAGTTTTTTTAATTAATGTCTAATATATCATTCAAAGTATTTGATTAAATTGCCTCCGTCAATTAGAAGTCGAAGTACACCCACCTCCACTATCATCTTCTACCTCTGAACCTCCACCATCGTCTTCTCCAACAACTATATACCTTCTTTCAGCACATTATCTGTCACAACTGCTCCACCGCTCTCTCAATCTGATGACAAAGACGACGTTGGTGAAGAAGGCGATCACATCCCTTATTGCTATGTTCAGTCTGGTTAGACCGCAGACCGAACATACACACTCGACTCGGTTGTAAAGAACTGTATAGGCATGTTCGGTAGCTTTCAATCGAACATACACTCTTCTTGAACGGTTTCCATAAGCCGAACATATCATTTTTGAAATGACTTTACAGGGCGATCGTATTGATTGTGTTCAGTTTTTTGGAAACTGAACATTTAATTCTTTTCTTAATTAAATTCTCACTATTGTACTTTGTTAATGTTCCAGGCATATGATTCTACTACCGATAGTGGTGTTGGAAATGCCATTATCATTGTTCAATAGTCACTCTTGACTGAATGGAATAATTGTTCAGTCAAATATAACTGAACAAATGCGATATGGACGGTAGAACTAACCGCATAGGAAAGAACGAAACGGATTTTGAAATGCACATGATGTATGGCCGATGTGACGGTCGATGAATTAATCGATCGTGAGTGAATAGAGGAGGATGCATGGATCGATCGTGAACAATGAAGGCTGTATTTTGAGCTAGACAGCTGAAGCGTCGACCGTGAGTGAATATAGGAGGATGCATGGATCGACTGTGAACAATGAAGCCTGTATTTTGAGTTAAACGGCTGAAGCGACGGTCGATGAATGCATCAATCGTGAGTGGATAGAGGAGGATGTATGGATCGACCGTGAATAATGAAGGCTGCATTTTGAGTTAGACGGCTGAAACGATGGTCGATACATGGATCGGCCATGAGTGAATAGACGAGGAAGCATGGATCACCGTGAATAATGAAGACTACATTTTTCAAAACCAAACAAAATAAGTGAGTTAAGCATGTATACCCACTCCGTTTGTTCATGATCTAGTCCCACTACCGATGGACTAGATCAATCAATTAGTAGTGCCCCACCGGCAGGTGGCAAGTGCATTAGACAAATCTTTTTTATTTTCAAAATTCAATATGTGGGGGTGGTTCGTATTTAGAAACAGAGTGTTCTTGTAAAAAACTACGGTGTTCTTATAAAAAAAACCGTGTTGTATTTAGAAGCGCCACTCTATAAATTAGTGGCAGGGCTTTGGGACCTGGTCTTTGAGTTCAAACTTACGACCATTATCCAATCTCCAGATATCCCAAGCATATGTCTCTCTTCTTTCTTAAATCTCACGTCTTCCACAGAGCGCGAGGAGGATCTCTTCTCTTCCCTCCTCGCTTTCTCAGCTCGCCGGCGAGCATTGGTATGCATCTCTTGTTCTTGTTTGGTTTCAAACCCATTTCTTGATTGATAGAAGAGCGAAGATTGGATTTCCTGCGCCTTTTGATCTTTTGTTGCGTCTGAATCTTTTTATCAACATGTTATACCTCTGTTTTAGGACATTGCTTGTAATTCTTGAGCTTCTTGATCGACCATCTTTCTTGGAATTTAAAAGTCGTATACGTACAAGAAAAGTTTCAATTTTGCGGATGAAAACTGGGACTCTAGGAGTTTTTCTAGGGTTTTCCGTATCTTTCTTTGACTTTTTTTTTTGTCATTTCTTGGTTTTGTTTCTTGCTAATTGTCATTGCTTGTGCTGGATCATTTTGACATTTTTTGGATTATAGACGTGTTATATTTCTTGACTGATAGTTGCCTAGAATATGGGGTTAAGATTGGATGCACTTTCTTCACTCTTGTAAATTTGAGCATATCCCAGCTAAAGATCTTCATCCAGGGTATGGTTGTTATTTTCAGCAATCTATTTTAGATCGCCGAGAGAGAGCTAGACTGCTGCTAGTTTTTATCCTAGCCTTGCCAAGATGAACTTGGTAGGCCAAGTGGGTAGGCTTATTTATCAGGGTGCTTACTCTGTTGCAACCCCTTTCCATCCGTTTGGGGGGGCTGTTGATATAATCGTTGTCGAGCAACAGGACGGGACCTACCGCAGTACTCCTTGGTATGCTCAGTTTGGGACATTTCAGGGTGTTCTGCAGGGCGCTGAGAAGATTGTCACAATCTCCGTCAATGGAGTTGAAGCCAATTTCCACATGTATCTTGATGAATCTGGTGCGGCCTATTTTATGAGAGAAGTCACTTCTGGAGCTGGTGATGAAGAAGCCAATGACCAGGTAATAGGTAAGTCTATTGCTGCGGAGTTGAGTCGAGGTGATGAGTTTGACAAGTTTGATCATGGTCACCATAATGCTAATATCGAGGGCAAAGAGGAAATTGACAACGAGGAATATGGGCATCAAGATGACCGGTCTTCTCAGGAGAATGCCGTAGAGATATCTGGGTGTAATGACTACCACTATGGTAGCTTAGATGAGGTTGAGAATATGGTGGTGTCTTCCGAGGATGTTGGTTTTGAAATGTTGCTGGTGCGTGTGGATGGACATGTCCTCACTGCACCAATCTCATCGAACAAAGAGCACAGCGACAGTGTGCACTTGACTACACCGCAATTCCATCTGGTTCCTGGTGAAAGTTCCAGTGAAGATTTCTGTCCTGATGGGGTTCCCTGGGAAGCTGGTCTCTTTGGTGATTTGGATTCATCATCCTTGCCTAAGGATAGAGATTCTTCGACACATCAATTGGAAGGCTTTAAAGAAGTTCTGGGGCTTTCAGTTTTTGATCGAGAGGCTCACGTCATTGCAAATGCTGATACAGGTAGCAGCTCACAGGATGTTGCAAAACTGAGTAAAGATGACACGTTCAAGAGTTGTTTGGACTTCAAGTTAATGTCACAGATTGAGGAGGGTGGTTCAGAAGATCTGGTTTCCCCTTCCGCCAGGTTACAAACAAAAAGCGAATTGGAACAATCACCTTCTTTCAGTGACAAACCAGCAGGGGAAGCAGTGGCTGGAGATAGATATAGCATGACAACTGGTACGTTTGCGAGTTTTACAGGTTGTGATCATCCATGCAATGAGGTCTTGCATCCTGGAAGCATAGATGTAAAAGTTTCTGAAACTAAGGTCATTACTGAGTCTGAAGAGAAAGGCGATAAACTTGGAGATTCTGATCTTCCTGGCTCTGATGATAAGAGCAAAGAGCTGGAGGCCATTGAAGAGATGACTTCGGATGTTAAAAATCTGGCTCAGGAAATTTTTGGTGACTCGGCGGTCCATTCTGTATGTCATGATCAGCATGAAAAGAATGAACACGTGGAAAATGTCTCAGGGAATGCTGTCAGAATAGAAGAAGGTCGTGAACCTGAAGTTGAGGGATCAGAAAGAAACCCAGCCATAGATGGAGGCTCAAATGCAATGCCCTCTTCCCCTAGCCATAGATGGAGGCTTTGGCCGATTTCATTCAGGAGTTTCGGAACCCTTCAGCCTAGTAATGGTAGTTCTGCAAACGAGGAACTTCTTGTTGATTCAGAGTCTGGCCTGCAAAGCCCACATTCAGAACAAAGTTTCAGCAGTGAGATTAATCAGTCACTTCGCAAGCAATTTGTCCATAACAAAGTTCCCACTAATGAGGAAATTGCATCTTTGAACCTCAAGAATGGTAAAAATATGATAACTTTTAGTTTCCCCACCAAATTACCTAGTAAAGAACAGGTTGGTCCTCATTTCTTTGACCACCGAGTATCTGAGTACTATGATGGCAGTCACCGGATTCAGCTTGTGAACAGGTGGATGCGCGTATCTACTTGTGGAAGTGGGACACTCGGATTGTCATCTCTGATGTCGATGGAACCATTACAAAGTAAGCCTTCTTCAGTGAATTAGTTGCCAATAAACTGTTTATTATTTCACTTATGCATACCAATTAATATAACAGCATGTAGAATGTTTTTTCTGCCTTGTTGGTATATATGCCTTAAAAGATAGAGTTAGTTTTGACTTATGAGAACAGGTTCATACCCCAATTGAATGTCAGAGAAAATGCAGGATTTCCAAATTATCTTGTTTCATTTCATTATCATTGGATTCTGGTTCTCAAAGGAACTTTGGAGCTTACTTTGCCTAATCCCACTACTACATCCAATCCGACATACGAGCCACTAACGAGATATTATTTGTTGGATTTCTTTGGCATTGTAGCTTTATCATGAAACAAATAAAAGCATATGCCTAGAGCATATTAATTGTCTCGATTGTTATTGTCAAGTACATAATGCAGTATGATGTCTTATTCTTTATCAGGCCAGGTGATGTGATTTTTATGGGAGGTGTAGGTCTTGCTAACTTGTAATTATGTAATGGATTGGTAAGAGAATCAAATCCCTTTTGAAAAGAGATGCTTTATAATTTGCTCATTTTCTTGGTTAATTTATAGGTCTGATATCTTAGGGCAGGTTATGCCTTTGGTTGGGATAGATTGGACTCAGGCTGGTGTGGCACAACTTTTTTCTGCAATCAAGGTATACGACCGTCTTTTGACTTTCAAGGTTCCTGCACCATGCATTTCCTCAACTTTCTCTGTTCTTTCTGTTGACTAGGAGTTTTCTTAGTGTGTCAAAGATAAGTGTCCAATATATTGTACATGATGGTTGAACTTGTCATTTTGCCTGGAATCTTTTGCCTGCATATTTTGGTTTTTTCTTGCATTGTTTGAGAGTCGATTGCATAAAAGTTATTTGATAAACAAATGCTCAATAAGATTTCCCTGGTTTATCAGTGAGAGCTGTTAGCTTCCTGGTGCTTATGGTTAGTGCTATGCATCTTATGCTGTCTCTTGTTTAAGAACCTAGTTCTAATTGGGGCAATTTCTTAGATTAGTTTATTTCTCAAAATTTTCCAGATTCATAGCACCTAATTGAGGCACATTGGTGGTTTTCTGCTTTTTGTAGTTCTTGTAGTTCATAAAGAATCATGGATTCCTACTATTATTGTCATTGCTGTTTCAATTCTTCAATTAGAATGACCATTGGTCTGTTTATTGTGAGATTAATATAATGCTTGCTGCAACTCTATCAGGAAAATGGATATCAGCTATTGTTTTTGAGTGCAAGAGCTATTGTTCAGGCCTATCTTACTAGAAGCTTTCTTCTCAACTTGAAACAGGTATAAGATCATCCCTCTTTAGTTTTTTGTTGATTTCGTCTTGTTTTTGGTAAGTTCTCACTTGTTATTTACTTGAGTCTTGATTCCAATCAGTTAAGTAGATTATGTGGGTTCGGAGAAAATTTACATTTCTGCTCTTTTATCTGATACTGGTGCAGACCTCAAATCCTTTACTTTGTTGTCCAAGAGATTTTACCTTGTGCAATTTGTTTCTGTTTCTTTGTGCTCACTGACGTTTTACCTGGCCGGTTTTGTTCACACTGAATTTTGAAATGCTTGCAGGATGGAAAAGGACTCCCCAGTGGGCCCATTGTGATTTCTCCTGATGGACTATTCCCTGCCCTCTACCGAGAAGGTAATTCACTATCCTGATGGTACCTATGAGTTGCTTGATCTGTATTAGTTCTCTAAAATTGAAGGTTTCAGATGGCACATTTATATTAAAAAGGCTATAACTTCTTGTCCTAAGGTTTTAAAACATCCTATGTGTCTTTCATGGAAGAACTTGAAGAATTGTAGAGAAAATCATACTCGAGTATAAGTGTCAGGCAAATAAGAAGCAAGCTGGGCACTTGTTTTGTATATTTCGCTTGAAACCTTCATTTCTATAGTAGCAGCTTTAAGTTGGACATAATGCAATTGTTCACTTCTCTTTTGCCAATATTTTATGCATTGCTAATTCGGGTTATTCAAAATTTTGCTTTCTGGTTAACGAGTATTTGGCTAATGATCACCCCCCCTCAAGGGAGACTCTATTGAGCAAGAGCAGAATGGAATTCCTAACTGAAGTGAGAATCAAGTATAACCAAGATTTAGGCGTGGTGCTTGTTCTATTCTTATGTATATCTTTCCATGGTGCTTGTTTGAATAGCTATCAAACACCATGTGCCCCTTGAATGTTTCTTTTGGTTGTTCTTTTCTGCAGTGCACATATCGACTCTTGTATTTCTTACACTTTACTATTTCTTGTGCACTCTTGGTACAAAAATAGAAACCATTCACAAGCCCTTACAACTCCTGTTTAATTGCCATGCTTGGGTCCTAAATACCTGCCGGCCATCATTTGGAGTATGAAATAGCTTGTAGCATCCGTTTGCTTATTGGTTTTAAGAGGAAACTGAATCAACCTGTTTTTATTTTCTGAAAGAAGTTGGATTTTATATTTTTATACCTATTATGTATCTTTGCTTCCATCTGCCAAAATTTGGCTTTCTCCTGTCAGCTTTCTGATTTGACTGAGTTTTTTTTATGGCAGTCGTACAAAGAGCACCACATGAGTTCAAGATAGCTTGTTTAGAGGTGGGTTTTCTTGATCTTTTTTTTCACATTGAAAATGCTTGTCGTCTTCATTTTGTAAAGAGCTGATATCCTATTTTGCAATTGCATAGCCTGCTGGTGGTTAAGCTTTGGCGATAATAAATCACTCTCTTTGTGCTTATGTAAATATGGCCAGCGAAAATAAATTCTTGCTAGCTGTTATCAGGACAACTGAACCTTATGCTGTGGTCCTTTAATGTGGCAGGACATCAGGGCACTTTTTCCTTCGGAGTATAACCCTTTTTATGCCGGCTTTGGGAATAGAGACACTGATGAGCTTAGTTACAGGAAGATTGGAATCCAAAAGGAAAGGATATTCATCATCAACCCGAGGGTACTGTCCATCCACCTTTCATGTTGTAAATAAAGCATGTAGCATTATCTGCTTTTGTCTAAACTTAACGACGACACTGACAGGGTGAAGTCGCGATCAACCACTGCAATGTCAAGTCATATAACTCTTTACTTACGCTGGTTAATGACATGTTTCCGCCCACTTCATTGGTCAAAGAGGTTTGTTCTTTTCCAGATAATCTATAGGTGTAGGCATAAGTTTGAATGTTTGATGACAATCTTATGCAATCTTTCCAACCTTTATGAGAAAACAAAGCTTGAACACTTTATGGGGCAGCTAAATGATAAAAATTCAAGTAACTTAACCTTGCTCATGGAATAAGCATGCTACTGGGCAACTGCTATTGAACTCTAAATAATGAACATACATAGTATCTCGATGAAAAATTGAAGCCTATTTTTGGTATTCCAGAGTCAAAAAGCTGGATCGTTTCGCTTTGGACATAGATGAAATGGGTATGGTATATAGTACTCCAAGAAGTTTAAATCTAGTTGCCCATCATATTTTTGGCTCCTTAGGGCGAGTCTCTCTTTTGGTTGGCCATGAGAATTGAATAAGCTAAATGAAAGTGTGTGATAAACTTTACGTGGTTAGTCCTGGAATATGCACAGTCAATGCAGAAGCAAGGTCCTAGGATTTTTGGATTGAGGTGCTAAGATCAATTTGGCCAAGATGATGGAGTGTGAAGGACGACGAAAAGGTCATAGAAGAAAGTTTTGCTGAATGATGACTCCTAAGCTACCTTCAACTTGAAAAGATTTGAACGGAATTCTGTCCATTTAAGAAGTAAAAGGCGTGGATAACCGTGGTAGATAGTGCTATAAATTCTTGCATTGATCTATACAATATCTTTCAAAACTGAAAATGCTGAACTATGGATGGACAAATTTTTGAGTCACTTTAAATCAGATACAATAAGTATTGACATTTAGACTCTTAAGCAGCACAATTTAGTAATTGAACATTGTTCCCAAAGAAAAAGGAAGACATGAAGCAAAAGTTCGGCATCAGTTTTGACTGTTAGAAACAATAATTGTTTGTTTCAAGATCAAATATTTGCACTTTGCTGTCGTAAACTTTTGGGGTATTTTCTACTCAGAGAGTAATTGTTTAATATCATATGCAGGAAGAGTAGTTCAATGACTTCTACCGCTGGAAGGTGTTTTCGCCTAATCTCCACAGACAAGTCTTGACAATATGAATCAAGACCTTGGTCACCTAAAGAACGTTATCAGATAAACTTCAGAGATCCTGCAATGCAACAGCACACCTGATTACCATTCATTCTTAACAGGTACTCTGATCATGTGCCTCCATTCTTTGTAGTTGATTCAAGTGGCAATCAATTAGGCTGGTGAAATCCATTATCAGGTGTTCTTTGTAAGGCTATAGAAATCCATTACGATGTACATGTAAACAATTGTGAAACAAATGTTACCATAAGTAGGCTGTATATTTGAAAGTAAAAATTCTCCCATGTTATACGCCATGAGATGTCTTGTTTTTGGTCATTTATTTCTCCTCATTATCCAGATTCAAGAATTTCTGGCCACTGTCTAATTTTATACGGAAAGGCTGATACCCAAAGAGCAATTTCCTGATTACTTGTTAGCCCGCTGGAAAAATGGGTCCTTTTGTTGCCGAGCCCAAACTTACTGTTGGCTAAAGGTGCAGAGGATTTGGGAGTCCATAGGATCATGCATTCAAACTTGTTGGATGTGCAGTTTTATCCATAAATCTTTGAACACAATACGGATGGTATTTTAAATGGCGCACGCATCATAAGACAATGCGTTTATTCCAAAGAGTCTTTCTTGCCAAAAAGATGCATTCTTGAGACAAAGTTTTGAGCCTTAATCCTATTCGTGATCATGTATTCATGTGTGTCAAACTAGCCGTTACCTATCTAGCGTCGTTATATAAACCACGCAACCATCGCACTGTGGAACGAGTCATAGTTCTGAGTCACGCCGGCGCATGCCTCTCGTCATGGGCGCGGGCGCGGTCGCGCGCGGATATGTCATATCATATAAAGACTTCCCGGGACGCGCGGGCGAGCCAAGACCATGCACGCCCTTCGCTGACCACATCGGAGTCTTTTTTTTCCTTCAAGATCTAGGGATCTTAAAGGCAAGACATTCACCACTTCGGCCTTGTTATCGCGGTCGATGTCGTGGCTCAGATCGGCGGTGAACAGGGTGGTGGTGGTGGGCGGTCGGAACAACGTCGCCCGCACCGTCCGGAGCTATGCCGACACCGTCGTCCACCACGCCGGCCAGGCAGTCGCTGGCGGCACCAGGATCATCAAACAACGCATTGTATGTAGCCATACAATAACCCAACGCGATGATCTCTCTCAACTTCTCTTTACCTCTCCTTGTCTTCTTTCTTGATCAAGATGATCGGTTCTTGATCGGAATAGTTGTTTGTTGTCTTTTCTAGAGTTTTATGTTCTTTTAAACTTGTCAATAGAATAAAAAAAGATTACAAAAACCATTCATTTCTAGAGCAGCTCAGGGTGTATATCCTATACATCAACCCATCACGATGATCTCCTCTCTCTGTTTCTCTCTCCTTTCTCTATCTCCCCTCCTCTCTCACTCTCTCTGTTTCTCTATCCTTTCTCTATCTCCCCTTCTTGTCTTGTTTCTTCATCTTTTTTGCCTTGATGATCGGTTCTTGATGGGAATAGGCAATGCGCTTGTTTGTCCTATTCTCTAGAGTTTTGTGTTCTTTTAAACCTGTCAATAAAATAAAAAAACATTATCCAGTTGTGATGGATTATTTGCAGGGCACAAGTGACTATCAAAGCGTTGAGCAAGTGGTGAAAAGGTTGGAGGAAGCTGCTGTTTCTTGTAGGGGTTTAGAGCGAGTTCAGCTACTCCAGAGATGGTTGATTGCATTGAAAGAAATCGAAAGTTCTTCTAGAGGTTCAGGGTATGATGAAAGTCTACCAAAATCTGAGAATGATGTAGGTCTAGAAAATTCTCTAATGGCTGATGAATCCAGCTCTGCAATTGGAAATGCTTCTTTGGTGAGCACACAATTGACTTGTCTCCTGCTGTTTCTTCCCTCTCTTTTTCCAATGACACCATTCTAGATCGTAAAAAGTGTTTGCATATAGAGTATGTATGTGTTGGTTCCTCTGTAAAAAACAAAACAACGCTAGAAATTCATCTAGTAAAGGCTATCAATAGTCATATATGTCTTGTAAATCAACGGAATGCCCAATTGGAATTCTCTTGGTTGGTTTGCAGACGCCAAATTCATGTTACACAGTTATACCATAATGCCAAGGTGTGATTGTATTGCTTAAGGACAATGATCATAAAGTGAAGAAATTGTGATTGCTTTGTAAGTCAGGACACAATCATTCTTGTTGATTTCCAAAGGAATGTAAAGGGTTGAACCTGGCAAGGATGAGTCCTTATTATTGATGTTTTTGTCTCGCTAGGAGGCTATTAAAGTTTTCTTCTCCAAATTTAGAAAGGGAGCAAATTTCTGACAGAACAGCTTGTTAGGAGCATCTCAGCAAAATTCAATCCTTGTTTCTTAAACATGTTTCTGGTAGGATGCTGATCGTTTTCCAGATAGCCTGTTTAAAAATGTTTTCAGCTTCTGCATTGCGTCAATCATCCATTGTCCTAAATCCAAAACTGTGTAGTTGGTATTGGGGTTATGTATTCTTACTTCTTTTGCTTCACTCATCCACCTATCCATTTGAATCTGTAAACATGGGTGGCACTTATTTGAAGTGAGCCGAGCATTTTACTGTACAGTAGGTGAATTACTTTTACCAACGTTTCATATGAATATAGTCGGACCTGGTGTTGAAGTATGGAGACTGTCTGCCCCGTACTTCCAAGCTGCTTGCATATTTCTTTCTGTTGCTATGAACAGGTTTTCTTCGATGATTCTGATCTGAAGAGTGGGGCTGTGAGCTTTCGAGATGTATTTCTTCACAGCCAGGCTCTTGAAGGCATTACAATGTCCATGGTGGGTGTATGCTCGTCTTACTTTCCATGAATACTTGTCCTCTTCTCGAACTCTGTTAGATCTCTTCTGTGATCACAACATGCAATAGAGCAATAACATTGAGGTGGTAATGCCACTATTTTTAACAGTAGTTTATCACTTTGCAATGCTTTGTCTCTCTTGATACATGGCTCAATGCTCCAACATTGATTTCCCAGCACTTATATTTTATTTTGTTAAATTGGCTTATTTTTACGGACCCTGTCAGATTTATAGTCACCATCTTCAAGTGCATTCACTGGAAGAGTATAAAATGTTAAAAAGAGACGTAATCATTATTTACAAATTCATTATGAGAATTGAAATTTTCACCAATTTATTCGTGGTATTCATTCCCCATTGGTTTGTGCATTGCTATGGTTTTTTCTTGCTGGTCATGAAGGTTAACTGCAAGATGACTGTTTTGTATGACTCAGATTTTGGAAGCACCAAGTGAGGAAGAAGTCTCTCTGCTCTTGGAGATTTTCCGGTGAGTTCATATGGCACAAGGATATGTTTGTGTTTTGATCATCTAGTCATGCCTCACATTTGAGTTGCTTTGAATGTACCGTTTCTGTTGTGAAAAACCTGTAAACTTTACCACATACTGCCATGCCAATACTACCAACTATCTTCCTACATGTTGTAAGATATAGACCTAATGAATGAGAATGTGGCTGCAAGAGCAATTATATTTTCGCTTGTGGACCAGACGAGAATAAACGAACTACACCTCAAATTCACTAGTTATTTGTTGCAGATCTTAACCATTCACCTTAGTGATTAGACGTAGTTTTTTAAGGTAATATCTGACATTGATTTTCATGCTTTTATTGGTTTGTGTATGATTTTCCCAATATTTCAGCTTTGAGTGAGATAATTAGAAGCATCATCAATCTTCTTTCCAAATGTGCTTTAGCTTCACATGCATTGAGGGTTAGACTCTATATATGTAATGATAAGCTTGACATCAGATTTAATATCAAAGATTCTCTTCTGGTAGAAATTTTTTATATCTAGTTTGGTGGATATTCTGATTTTTGCCTTCTAAGCTCTTCTTACTTAAATTTTTCTTTGACATTTCTCTTTGGTTGATTACTTGCAGACTTTGTTTTACAGGACATAGGGAAGCCCATTGTGCAATCATGACTAGCATAAAGGATTTAGCGAAAGCATTTTCATGTTATGAAGATGAAGTTCTGGTATCGCTTTTTTGTCCCATTTCCAAAATGTCTACTACCAACCTCAACTTGTAATTAGATATACTGTAATGTTTTGTTCCAGTTTAATATTTCATTATGAGAGCCTACAAAAAGTAGAAACTTTGGAGCTTTAGTCAGTGTGGAATGGTTTTTTTATTGTTATGAGCTTGCCAGAATGATTATTGCTTTCTATAACTCAGGTTATTTTCAGGTCAAGCGGGAAGAATTGCTTCAATATGCTCAAGTTGCTATTTCCGGTCTAAAACTAAATGCTGATGTAGCCAGGTCATCTACGGACTTTATTTTATATTGTTTTCATTAGATTGTCCTTGTTTATTTGTGCTCTCTAGAGGAGCTTAAGTCTGCTCTAGCGAAAGGAGGCTAGGGATGTGTTATCTAACTTTAGACCTCGAGTAAAAAGGATGTTTGAGCGCAAAGTGATTTCTTAACCCACTTTGCTATAAATATATAGATCTAAATTGCAAATCAAATGTTTCTTCAGAAGTCAAATTTTACTAGAAACTGTCCAATGCTATGTCAAGCTATTGCTTTCTATATCGTGCTGAAGTTAGTAGCAGATGGCAGTTTACTTGGTGTGAGGCTGAAAAGCATAACAAAATCTCAGACTGATGTACATAGAATAATATGCTTGGTTTATAACCTAATTATGGGGTAGTCATTTCTGACGTCTGCAAGTGTGCGTGTAGGTATCTACTTCAGCCGGATAAAAAGAGCACTATTTCTAAACTGTTCTAAATCCCAAATACTGCAGATGATGAATGTATAGTTATGCTTAAACTTGGTTCTTTTTCTGCATGCTAAATGAATTGTTCAGCTGTCACATTGAGGGGAGATCCATAAAAGGGGACAAAGTGTATGATGTCTGGTCCAAAATTTTGGCTCTCTCTATATTTGACTTAAAAGTATTATCCACTAATATTAGCCAACCAAATGCAATCCTTCTTTTCAAATGGAGGAGGCTAAAATATTGACAGTATGTAGTTAGATAAATATGAATTATGCTCTTGTTTGCGTACTGTACAGTCTGTTACTGATTTCAGAATAGATGCTGAAACCTCGAAGCTGTGGGGAATGATTACAAAGTCTGAAGGGCTAAGAAGTTCTCTGATTGAAGGCCATGAAGTAAAATCAGAAAAAAACACTCATGTCACAGTGGAGGTCAGCTGGATTTTTTGGGCTGTTTGTTAGTAGTCAAATTTCAGCTAGGATAAAGTTATATGTATCATAGATCCATAATCCTTTGTATTACCGAAGCATGCTTGATTGTGAAATATAATCTCGAACCACCCCTGTATTATTCTTCTACTACTTTATTGGTACATGCCATCTAGACATAGGGTATTTACACGTTTGACTATGTCAAACTATATACTGAAAACCCTTGGAAGACAAGACATGTGTAATGTTTGCAAGCTCGAAGTTGCTTAGATACATGGCTAAACTGCAACTCCAATTGAGGCTGGTTGTTCACCTGTGGTGACCACAGAAATCATCTCTGGGTTTGGATAGAAAGGGTCTGAAGGAAAGACCAGTTAAGTCCTTTGTGAAATAAGTGAAATGATACAAGGAAGTTCATAACAGTTCAAAATATGATTAACCAGGTCTAGAAGTATAAGGGACAAAATTATGGTAACTGAAGATCTTAACCATATTGTAAGTCTGAAGGCTTTGTAATTAGGAAATTGTCTTTTATTTTATTATTCAGAGGCGATCTTGGTTTTAAGATTTCAAGCTTACGTGCTCCTGTGGCTTTTACTGCTTGATTGATTATAGTTGATTTGTGTGCACCATATTTAAATCATTGACAACAAGCAAATTTCTCTCACAAATTACAGGCTCTAAAAGAAGCACTTGCAGAAGTTCGGCTATGTTCCAAACTTGAAGCTCTATTACTACAAAAGAAATCCATAAACATTGGAGACTCGCCAGATACCCATTCTCAAAAGGCATGCTTATGGTCTTTGCTGTTTTTGAGCTTTAAACACCAACTATTTCTGACTAGTAATCTTCTCAGTTTTCTTTGCTCTGATGTTGGATGTAGACTCATCCAGAAAAGTTGTTCTGTCATGAAAAGTATCAAACCGGCATTGATTTCATACTGCATCTTATGAATCATGAAATAGCCATGCATCCACACTTCTCCTAGATAAGGCCTCTGTCATCTTTGCAACACCTTCAGATTTTTCTTGCTTCCTATATCATTGAAAATGCATTCTAGATTTCACTTTCTTTTACTCGATATTTGTTTAAAATCACCACATTACCCGACATATGGGTGTGATTTTTCTGTAAACTTTTGGCCATAAACCATCCATGTATTTCACAAATACTTGTTGGTTGTGAATGTGAAGATGTAGAAACATATAAATTCTCTGGTTAAGGGTGGTATCTTGTTTCAGCATATGCATACTTTTTCTTGGCATTATATGCTATTTGTAAAAAGCAACATTCTGCTTAGGACACTAGGGAATTCGTTCTCTGTTCTTCTGATACATTGTTTGGGTATTGTTGCTAATTTTTCCGTTGCATTATAATGGCAGGTCAATAAGCTAAAAGTTTTAGCAGAATCTCTTGCTAACTCGTCCTCAAAGACAGAAATGCGAATTCTAGATCAAAGGTCTTTTAGAAATGTCCCTTAGATCTTTTGTCATTTATTATTGCATTAAAAATTATGAACTTGCTTTTGGTGTGTATTACTTTTTATTTTCACTCGATTATCTCATTTTGGACTATATTTGTTTCACCTAGTCTGACACAGTCGCCAGAGAATTTGTTTTGGAGAAAAGAAGTGAGATTCATGAGGGAAACTTGGATTGTATAGTGCGATTATTGACTATTGAAGTTCGAGAAATCTTTATGTGAAAGTTCTCGTGGATAAGCCCCAATAGGACACAGACGGATTAATGACAATAGGACACTTTTCAATACCATATAGAACATGTGATAGTTGAGATTTTGACCTCTGAATGGCCATGGAGTCCATTTTACATTTTTCTTCGCCTGACATCTTTCTGATTACGGCGGATGGTATGCAGACCAGGAGCTCTTAAAGTCTACGGGCTTGCTCTTTCGTTCTTTGGTCAGGTGTGGGCATCTTCCTTAAATATTATGCCATAGATATACGATACTATGTGAAGAGGTGAATATACCTCAGCGGATTGGAGCATGAAAGACTTGCTCAGTTGGAGAGCATGAAAGATGTCCCATTGGTAACACATTGAATGAACAACTGTTGGTACATGTTGCAATTGTTCTTTCCTTAGATGATTTCCTTGCATGGAACTCAATTGAGCTCTCCAAACTACAATTTAAAATACAATTTGTTGGAGGAGCTGTTATGGCAAACATTGAAACCTTTCATTACCAGGCAGAAGATTAGAGTTTTGGCTGCAAGCACCTGGTAACAGGTGCAGTATCAAAATAGCAGTAGACTTTAAATTGAGAAAGCATTGAACACTTGATATAGTTCAAGACGTGGAACTTAATTTATCAAGAAGGAAAAGCCTCTCATATTGTGAGAACCCATCTCTCTGTCTATATAACAAACTGAAGAGAAATTGATGGAAAAGTTTATTTTTCTTTAGTTCACTGACATTCATCGAATAAATCTTGAAGAAATCTATTTGTGAAGAAGAAAAGATAGTTTGAGATGTATAAAGATATTCAGTTGTCAACTGTCCTGATTGTCCACAATTTGTTTAAACTAGAAATGGAAACTGAAATATGGAGTTTCTGGATAACTTTGCCTTGATTATATGTTGTGCATTAATAAAAAGGTATTGACTTCACTTTTCCTAAACCTCTGTTTTCTTGAGTTCTATCACTGCTCGTATGTGTAACTCATCTTGTCTTTCCTAACAAGAGTAGCAAATATTTCAGAGAATCGTGACGTGCATGGTATTCCTCCATATGATCAAATTTGGAGTATGTGCTGAATATATCTGTCCTAAATCATAGCATTGGCCAATGTCTTGTGAATTTGCCAATGGATCCATTTATCTGTTGTTGCTCTGGGCTTTTTAGAACCTTCCCAACTATCACTTCATGTCCCTTTCCTGAGAGAAATAAGTGTATTTAGTCTAATTTTTTCAAATTAATTCTCTCCCACTGAATCAGGCATCACACTGAAGAGGCTTTAAACTTTCGTGTGGCCAAGTCCAGTGAAGTTAGTGGAATTGAGAAGGTACGCTGGTAAATTACTTGAGCCTCTGCTACATCCTCATTTCATTAAAATAGCTATGTCTTGTTATTGTTCAACTCACTTGCATAAATTTGAATTCTACTGATCGGTTCGTTATTGCTTAGGTTGGCATGAGTTATTTTGTAGAGAACTTGATAATCCGTCTGTTGGCTCTCAATATATTGTTTGTTTCCTGTCAGTTTGTTGGTCAAATAAAGTTTTCATAGAAGTTATAGAACATGACAGAATAAGGTTTTCCACAAATGATGATTTTCTTTGTCATGAAAGCCCTTTTGTAAAAACATATAAATGGCCGTGTAGCACAAAACCAAATTGTTAGGCGCATAAATAAGGCCAAAGGTCTATATACCATCCACATGATAATTCTTACCTACTACAAATTGGTGTTTTTTAGGGTAACTTTTTGTTAAGACTTAAGGCTAGCCTGCTGCAATACCTAGGATTTTTCTATGGACGGTTATTGTACCTCACTTTAGTGCCTCATAATGTGCCTCATCTCCTAAGGAAAATTATATCCTCAACATGCTAAGTTACACTTGGATCTTCTACCTCTACAACCGTGTTCCTGGATGCATTTCAACATACTATGTATGTGTGCATCTGATGTCAGCATATACATTTCTATGCAATCATCAGTCATCCCAATATAATGGACTTTTAATATTGTTACAGATTTATTTCAGGAAATAGTTGCTGAGGTTGCTGTGCTTGAAAAGCAAAGAGACGAACTTGAGACTGAATTGAGGAAGGTGATGGTTCCCCTTTCATACTTACATTGACTGGATTGATCCTTTTCTTTCGTATATCTGATTCTCTCCTTTCAGCGATATTGAGTTTTTTTTTAAAGATGCAACTGTCCTATTAATGTTGCTTTTCGGCATTAAAATTTTCTCTTATAGAAAAAGTTCCTAGATCTGCAACTTAGTGGGGTTTAATAATTTAATCTGAGTTTTCGCTGATATGATAACCTAGCATTGTAGTATGTGAAAACTATTTTCTGAAAATGAGAGTTCTATAAGTATCCCATTTCCATGATAATTTAGTGGAAGTGTAAATTTCCTAGTCATGTTAGAATGAGCCTGCTCTATGTGATGCTTTTAAATGCTCGCCTGAAATTGCTGGATCTATATATGATGCCTTCTATTGTAAAACATTAGCATGCATATATAGATATATTTAGACTTGCTTGATTCCCTGATGCGATGGTACACATATGTATATTTGATGTGCCTACTCTTCCATGCAGCCACCTTTTTTTCACAACTAATAAACTATTTGCTTCCGTTATCTATGAATTTTTCATCGTCCCTGTTGTAGCTTTTCAGTCTACAGAGGAGAGGGGTTAATTTTATCCGGCTATACTGACTGGAGAGTATTTTTCAATATGCTACCTAGTTCACACTTGAGATGTCCTCTTAAGTCTTAACTTGGAAACTTAATTATAGCGGTAACTCCTGTCAAAACTTGCAGTAAATAATATTATCTGTTTTTAGTAGTACTTTATGAAGTTTTTCTAATTTTTTTGCACTTATATACAGTTATCTGCATTCGTGTTCTTAGTTTCACAAAGGCATCTTTAACTGAACCAATGTAGGTTACTAGCTCTTTGGTAGCTGTTCTTACACGTCTTAACAAGACCAGGGAGGAGAGAGACCAGTTTTACGAAGCCAGCAATCAACTTATTCTGCACTTGAAAGCAAAGGTTTCATATTACGTTTGATTTCAGTTCCTTGTCATTGCGGATACGTTGGAGGCATTTTTCTCTTTCATCGAGTAGTAACTTCTTTCTACTCAATTCCAATTGTAGGAGGATGAGCTTACTAGATCTGTTGCTTCATGCAAAGTAGAAACGGACATTGTCCATACATGGATCCATTTCTTGGAAGATACCTGGATTCTCCAGGCTTCGTACGGTGAACTAAAGGACAAGCAGACAATGTATATACATATTCCTCATTGGATGAATTAGATATTGCATATTTATCCTATGGAATGCTTTCTGCTAACAAAGGGGATTGGCTCTCATTATTCTGTGTTAACCTATTCAGTCTGTTTACGATAAACATTGCATTATATACTTTTATTCATCAAATGATCTTTCCATCTTGAAGCCATGAGTTGGAGAAGAGTGGAAGTTGCTTCATGAAGTTGATCAAATATCACCTTTTGGCGTGCAAGGTTTTGCCCGTCACTATTTTACTAGCTCATGCTAAAAGCAGCGTTATGCAAGTTGGCTTTCCATGAATTTGTTTTCTTTAATTTTCCTATTGACTGCACTAAATTGTTTATACAGGAAGAATTGGGACCCTCTATCAATCGCCTTGGGGCTTTTGTGGATAACTTAAGTATATTTACTTATAGGTATCTTGGTCTAATATGCTTCAGCTGGCACTGTGGAAGTAGAGTTAACAACTGTCGCATATGATGTGCTTCTCTCTTTCTGCAGATCAGGCATGACCTCAGATACTGAAATAGTAAAAGATCCAAATCCACGAAAACTACTTGAAGAGGAATACCTGGAAGCTGAAAGAAAGGTATGATTGTGGTTAATTTTAATTGTTGTTGGTGGCAGCATGTGTTGCACTTGCAAATTAGATATTTCTCTTTATAGGCAAGCAATTGTTCACATTGTAGAAACTTGAAGGCTCTCAGTCTCGCATGTTTACACCTTTTCATTTTCTTTTATAACTCTGTTGGCGACATTATTCCTATCTTCTCAGGTTATAACTGCTTTCAGTGTAGTTGATCATATGAAAGAGCTATTTTATGCTGAACAAGGCAACATATCTAGGTAGGATACGTTCTTTCATCTACTTTTTTTGATGCAATATTTAGGAAACAATCTCCGATGATGTACAGAAAGTGCCATTCTTTGTGAAAAAAGAACAATTTAACAGCATACAACTGACAACCATCCTCTGATGCAGAAAGGAAGATCCTGAGATCAAGGAAGTATTTGATGCCATTGAGAAACTGAAGGGGGGATTTGGATCCATCAAAAGGCCAATATTGGAGATTGAATCTCCTATAGAAAAGCCAACCCCACGCAGAGAGAAATCACAGAAGACACCATCTAATGCTGTTCACCATAAATATTCGCCCATATCCGAAGGTATTGAGTCTCCAAATCCAACCCTGATGACTGAGGGACACCAATCAGATCAAGAATCAGGACTTTTTAAGCTGCAAATGGACACTCGGAAGTCTACAAGTAGACAAAGCTCACATGATGAATTTGGCTGGGAATTTGATGACCTCGAACACGATCTGAGTTCTGGTGACTAGCAGGAAAGCAAATAGTTAAGCCAAAATCTCCTCTCTTTTTTTTCCCAGTATTACAATCAATGACAAAAGTCCCTTCACATAAAAAAAAAAGAAGAAAAATTGATGATCGAGCACCAAGCTAGACAGTGTGATCCTCATGTCATTCTTTTATGTATATTTCTAATGTCAGCGTACACGTTGGTTACTAAAATCCTCCTGAGCAGACCTCTTCTTTGCCCCCTCATTTTTGACTTGCAGCAAATTCATCGAAGTGCATGTGTAAATGTGAGATTGTTGATAGGAGAGAATAAATTTCTGGATTTCAACATTAGTCATGGTCATCAAATCACTGATACTCCATTTGATTTCGTTTTTGGTGAAATGGGTGATGTTCACATATGCTCTGATACGATGGTAACTTCACCAATCATCCAAAAAGCTTAATAGGAAGAGATAATTGAGAAACAAAGGATTGATCATACATCCGTGCCTGAATTTGTCAGAGATGGTATCAGTCATTGAGCAGTGCAACAATTGAAGGTCCACTTAAGAATCATGGCATTTTGTTTTGGAGGAGAGGAGGACCCAGATGCTTTTCTTCAAAAAAGGAAAGGAACCAACCATTGAAACAAAGTTTGGATGAGGTTAAGTCACTGTAAAAGTTTGCTCAGAACCCTTCCATTTCCATCACGGTCAGAAAAGCTTTCATTCAGAGATTGATGGGGGGGGAGTCCACCACCATTAACATTTAACAGCAGCAGAGTCCTCTCTTGTTCTGGAGACACTCACATGCATCATGATAGCAGATCTACTGTGGTGGGTTTCTGAGAGTGGGAAGAGAGAGCAAGAAGAATGGCTTTCTGGATTCTGATAGTATTGATGAGCAGGGGAAAAGGATTGGGTTTACCACATTATTGTGTTTGTGCACAGGAGGAGGACAAAAGGGATGAAAAACTATACGTAATCCACCTTCAGATGTCGGAGAGGGAGACTTTTTGGGTTACGTCAGGATCAAATGACTGAAAGCTGGAAAAAATATACAGTAACTTCATAGTGTGTGAGAGATAGCTCAAACTCCGTGGAGTAAAGCCGAATGAGATACTTATTAGTGCAGACACTGTGTTGGAGCTCATGGTTTCCATTTTAGTCCAGGCCATAAAGATACCTCTTTGGCTCTTTCCCATCAAGTTTTGGGGATGACTGGTAATTTAAGATGATATCAGTATAACAGCGCTTGAGTGGATTAAAGTGATTAAGATGGGAATCGATTGGTTCGGTCTTGGGGTCTAATTCTCAAGCTCATAAATTGTCCGTTTTCAGTCAGATCAACGACTTAACTAATCAAACAAACAAAAATATGTTATCAAAATAGAGATAGAGAGTTTAAAAGTTTATTTATTATTATTATTATTATTTTTCTGAGTTGAGTCAAGAGGCTAAGTGATACAGGTCTTTACTTCAAGTTACATTAAGGAGGTGTGGTCACTAACACAGAGCCAGCAGCCGCATGCCTAGCCCGGCGTGCTATATCATTCACCACCACGTTTGCCTCACGCGGTACATACAAGAAAATAACTCCGTCTAGGAGAGAAGCCAGACTCCAAATACTCCTAAGGATCGAGAGTTTAAAAGTGATAGATATCTTCACATGTGTTTTCAGTCCCGACTGGTTCAGATATGAGCTTTAAAATTGTTTTTTGAAATGGCATTGGTAAGGGAGCGAGGAAGTCGAGCATTAGAGTCAAACTTGAATCTACCTTCTATGATCTTCTTCACATCTTCCATAAAACCCCAATTATCAAGTTGCACTGAACCCTAAAGGGGTCAAACTTAGGGTATACTGAATTCAGCCTTATCAATCCCAATAAACAAATTTTTTTCCTCCTGTTGACATCTTAATCTAATATGTTCTCAAGGTTTAGAGTACTCTAGAAGGGATCAAGAGTGACTTAGTGGTCCCTCACAAGATGCCTGCTTGTATGTATGTAACAAAGTGCATTAGAAACACATAAAGAAGTTAGGGGTGTTACTATCAATGAAACCTGCATACCTAGCTTCTACTAGCAATGCTGATTAGGCAGGTCCTCCATAGTGGAAGCACATCAATCCAGGTTTTGAGGTATGGGCTCTGCTAGAATTCAAATCAGCTGCAGACTAAAAAGTTTGCTGCATCCAATGCAGACAAATTATCTTGTATCAAGGGAATCCTTCGTCACTCAGCCATACTAAAAAAAGAAGAGAATACTTGAGAGGGAAACAAAACCCATGACAAACAAACTTAACACAAAACTATAAAAAAAATAACATCAAGATGAGACAAAGAAGAGTGGGGACTTGTTTGAATTTGTTTTCTTGGTAGCCATACCAGAATACAAAAAAAATTTAAAAAAAATATGGCATCAGGCCCTGCACAATGCTTTCCTATTTGGCTCTTTCCCTACTTTATAAATGTTGCCCACCCTCCTCTCCCTCCTCCACCAAAACCTTAGAGCACCACCACCACCCATCTCCTAGCCTCTCACCGCCAAGGAGAGTAGAACAGAGCTCACAATGGCTAAAAACCAGTCTAGTCCATATGAGCACTTGGGAGAAGAAGACTACATAGATATGGACATCAGCTCTGCCGCCTTCTTGTGCTACAACATGTCTGCTTCACCTTCTCATTCAAGGGAGTTCGAGTTCCAGATGTCTGGGAACACGCTTGAGAGGCAGCCCACCACCTCTCCTGCCGACGAGCTCTTCTACAAAGGAAAGCTCCTCCCCCTCCAACTCCCCCCTCGCCTGCAAATGGTCCAAAAGCTTTTTGACACCACCACCTTCCATGGCGAAAGCATCGATCTTTTCGACGAGAAGAAGGCGGCGACCAACACGGCGGAGACGACTCCTTTCGAGTCCTGCAACATATCGCCGGCGACCTCTTGCTATGTCAGCGGCGAGCTGAACCCGGTGGACTACTACTATGATTGCTCTGCTTCGTTGGTGCAGACACAAGCACAGCAGAAGAAGACATGGTCCAAAAAGTTGAAGCTAATCAAGCAGTCTTCACTGGGTCTCAAGCTGAAGGCCTCCAGAGCTTATCTCAAGTCTCTGTTCACCAAGTCCCGCGGCTGCTCCGATGAATCGTGCGCGGTTCCGAGGGCCAAGGAGAGCTCCAATGGCTACCAGAGGGCATCCAAGAAGAACCCATTTGGGCAAATCCAGAGAGAAAGGCACACAGTGGCTCATAGCAGCATGAGGAGCAATCAAGGTGACAAGATAAGCGAGGAGGATTGTGCTCATAGGAGGTCGTTCTCTGGCGCCATTAAGCGACATTCATCGAATAAGTCATCGTGTTCGTCTTCTTCTTCTTCTTCGAGTTCGTCGTCGTCCTTCTCGAGCGTGAATTCGAGTGGGTCGACGCCGATGCTGAAGAGGAGTAGCAGTGTGAACTCTGAGGTGGAGATCTCGATCCAAGGAGCCATTGCCTACTGTAAGAAGACTCAGCAGCAGCTGATTTGTGCCCGGAAGAGCCTTAGTGATGTTGGATTGTGCTCATTGGTTGTTTCCAAGATTAATGGCGTAGATGGTGAGACGCAAGAGAGGCCTGCAGACCTCTGCAGGGGATGATGATGATGATGAAGAACAGATAGAACAAGAGAGTGTGTGATTGCTGAGTTTTTTTTTGTTTGCATGGTTCTTTTTTCTCAATCAAAGCTCAGCTTGATCAGTAGTTCTCTACTTGTTTTTTGAGTTTTTTTTTTTTCTTGCTTAATTGAGCCAAAGAGTGATACTACATACCCAACATTCTACACATACATAGCGCCGCCAATTGCTCCGATCCGAGCTCGGCGGGCGAGATCATCTGCAACATCATTCGAAACCCGAGGAACATGGACAAATATGACTCCTCTAAGGCTAGCACTCAGACACCAAATTTTCCAGAGCACCGGCCACAGCTCTACCCTCAAGGCCTCTCCCATTGATGAAGTTGACACAGTTCCTCGAATCTGACTCGATAATGACATTTTTAATTCCCCTCGCCACCGCCTCTACCAGCCTCTCCGAATCGCCAATAGTTTCGTCTCATCACAGCCGGTGCCTACAACACTTTCAAAGAGTGTCCATGCCGGGGTCTCGTCATCCAGCCAACAGGCTAGTCCAATGTCTGCCACCGCTGAACCATGAACCCAAGACCCGTCTGTTTGTTTGATTGCACATGCTGGTCCTTGCCTTAGGTGGGTAATTTGGCCCTGGTCCTTGCCCCACCCCTTAATTAGCAAGCCACCAATCCCCCGCCAACCTCCGACATCTCCAAGCAAGTGATTCGGGTGAGCATCTGTCTTCTCTCCAAACGACCTCATTGTGGTTCTTCCAAAGCATCCAAAGCCAGTAGCCCACCAATGCCTTCGCCCATCTTTTAGCCACATTAGTGAAAGACGACTCTGTTAATAACTTAAGCATACGATCTAAGGTCCATCCTTGTGAAAATATGCCATGCGAATGTAGAAGAGAGTTACACAACCTGAATGCAAATGGGCATTCGCACAGTAGATGACTAACAAATTCTATGCCGCCACACCCCCTCGGGCAATCCCGGTCTTCAGTAATTCCCCTGCGCCATAGATAGTCCTTCGACGGCACACGTCTATATAGTAGCTTTCAAAGAAAGTGACGGACCCTTGGCCCAGCAAGAGAGCTCCAGGTGTTAACCCAAACATGTTGCGGGAGTCTTGCAGCCCCTCCATATTCCTTTGTAACCAACCATAGGTATATAGAGGTGGCATCTATCTTCCCTGTTTTGTTGAAAACCCATCTTGCTTGGTCATGGCTGAGATTTGAGTCAATCTGAACCTCCAAGATCTTCTATATCATGTCAATATGGAACTCTTGTTGGAGCAGTTGTCTACACCAACGCCCATCACACATCAAACTCTGAAGCTTAGAAATCTCCAAACTCACTTCTACACAAACCAAGGCTGGGCGCTTGGAGAGCGGCCCCTCCCCAACCCACCATTACTTGTTTTTTGGGTTAATATCATATTTTACTCTATACAATAGATTGGCAAAAATACTGGTAAAGCCTTAATATTTCTCAGGATTGTGAGGAATATTAAGGAGATATGGTTGCAGATGAGCATCCAATGTCATCTCTAATGGAGACGAACAACATATATGTATCCAGCCTTAGAACTGGTCCCGAATACAGACAGCAGAGGATGCAGGCAATTCATCATCATTTGCCTTTGTTTTGGCTGGATTGGATTGCATGGTTCGACCCAGATTTTATCAGGGACACACTTGTGACACTCGTGAAGAGAGGAGGATAGCCTGCACGAATCTAGCTAGCTTTCATTACCACCCCAAGAAGAAGAATCCAATTACTACATCTCTTAACTCGCATGCCTCACCGCCGAACTTTATAAAGTAGTTCAACCGAAAAATCATATAAAGTTAAAGGAACTAAAATGATTCCAAGATTTATTTATTGGAAAGGCCAAAATAGCTTAGATCTTCATGTGGAGACAAGTATACCTTAAACTATGCGAGAATGCCACTAAAAGGCTTGGCAAGATAAGAGCAACAAAGCCAGCAAACTCAACGAAACCCACTGATGCTGTTGAGCACTTGCAGGGCTGATGCGCCTATAACAGGGACTTTTTTCTCCACCCAGCATCTATATATGTTTCCCAAGGTAAAGCCATGTCTCATTGTATATTTGGCTTTCTATTGCTGTATGACACCATTGAACTGAGATCTCCTGGCACGCAGATGAAGGGAAGTGTTAGATTATTATAATGTTTTTGTGAAAATTAGTGGAGTAATATACACTCTTGTTGCCTATCTTTTTTTTCTTCTTTTCCTTTTGTTTTTTAAACAGTTGAGTCCGAGGGCTAAAACCCCATCATGATGGGGGCATCATCCATCTCGAGTGATATCAGGGATAAACCCCCTGATATCCTCAACACCATCCCCTAAGCCTGAACAAAAACCAAGTGCCCCATGGGCCATGCCATCCGCTCGAATCATTTTCTTCACACGGAATGTACATGAAACTCAGGTCATCAAAACTCCATCTCAATCACCGAACCTCGTGAACAATCTTGGCACTCTTTGTAGACAAAGGGAACCTCCCTACAGCATCTTAACCCCTTAAAGAGAATCACTCTCGACCAACACCCTACGCAAACCTCGCTTCTTGGCTTTCTCGACAACCCAACTGATAGCCCTTAATTCTCCTTCGATCACTGACTCCACCTCCACAACACACCCGTTTGACCAAAGGATAACGTCACTTGCATCCACGCAAACCATTCCCAAGCCAGCCACCTTCCCTTCCATACCAACCGCAACATCCGTATGAAGGCGAAACCCATCCCACTCCTCAGGTGGGGTCGCTGGTAGCTTGTGGTGGTTCACGAGCATAAATTCCTTAGCTCGTCAAAGAACCGAGCATATAAGGTCCCTGCTACTTTGGCTATTCTCCGCCGCTACAATCCTGCATCTATCCTAATGAGATCAATGATATATTTCCTGCGGATGATGGTTTCTTTTGTACAAGGACAGGAGATTATCAAAACTCAGGAGGATAATGCTATTAACTGTGCAGCAGCAGACAGGTCCCGGGAGGGTGGTTTATATTAAAATCTCCTAATGAGATCTTAGATTCATGTCCTCCATATCTGTATATTTTTGTTTACTAAATTGTAAGTGTACGGATCAGTGATTAAGATTATGATCCAAGAGCATTTACCAACATCTCAATTTTAAGAAAGAAAAACGTAATCAATACGAAGAAAGATAAATTATTGGAGTGTCTATAGCCAATACTATAAAGTAGTATTAAGTTCCTATTCCTTATAAAATTGTCATTTAATACATAATTCCCAAGATCTGTTTCTATTCATTCAAGTGAGATGCAAAAATTAAGATCAATTACAAAAATATCCACTAACCAGTCACAGCCGTTCATTATGTTAAACGCATCACTAACCAGGCAAAGAATAGTCATGGAACAATAGCTGATTGAAGATATCATTCCAATAGAAGCACTTCCATGGCACTAGCCACTCTGAGAGATGATGTAGGGGGAATTCCACATTTCCACTCCAGGTTTTGCTGTGCATATCCGTATATCCCTTCGAACATGAAGAGGGGCGCAACATTTATATTCTGATACAGTTTCCCTCTTTAGCTTTCATTCAATATCTATAAGCCTTACAAATGAAAGGTTCTATGAATCTAATTGTCATCTCCACTCAAATGGCATATATAGGCTTATTCACATCAGAATCAGAGAACTCCGAGTTGTGATGCAAGGAGTTTGACGTGCTCTTCTTTAATGACTTTGCCCTCTTCCGGATGGAACGGCTTCGCTTTGACTTCACCACATAGTAAGTCATTGTCCCAAGAACCCCTGCCATTATCACACCACCTATCAGTGTGACCAGAATCGCTGCCCACTGGAAATGGCGACCCACAACAATATAAGAGGAAGAGATGAAAGCAACAGAGGTGCAAACAGATGCCAGCCACATCAACTTGTTGATTACCCCCACAACTCGTCTCTCTGACTTTGTTTCTCCTCTGACCAGTGTTATCTGAACCACCACTACAGCCAATGATGTGAAGAGAGCAAGTGCATTGGTAATGAAGAATATTTTGAAAGCAGCAGTCTGCACAGAAACAGCGACACCATTGTTGTCATTTCCTCCAGGCACTGTAAAGATAGCTGCAAACGCGACAGTGGCAAACAGCACAGCAACCACTGTAACAGAGTTTGTGGCATTGTTAATGCCCTCCCTGTGGAGTTTCCTGAGTTCCTTGGCGATTCCATGAACATTCTTGTTCGTTTTTCTTGTCTGCTCTAGCTGTATGTGGACATCCTTCTTGATCTCAGTGACAGTCTTCCGCAGCTCATCTCGAGGTTGATTTAATTCATTGGCTCTGACAGCACCATGGCGAGACAACAATTCCTTGATTTCCAGAGACTCTTCTGAGAGAGGTAGAGCTTCAACGATGTCAAAGGCAGTCTTGTGCTCTCTTGTTAGTGCATTAACGTGGGTGTCTGGAAGGAGCAATAGGGCAGTTACTATCTGCAAATTAAACAAACATGAGTAAATGTCTAACAGCTAGAGCATACAGTTCTCAATAGTCTAGAGTGACATCACATTCAATTCCTAAGTAAATTCAAGGTTAGTTGTGCAATCCAGACAAGCAACTAGGATAAAAAATTGAAATATGGATCTTGAAAATAATCTGGAGTGACTATCACATTCAATTTCTAAGTAAATTCAAGATTAGTTGTGCAATCCAGACAAGCAACCAGGATAAAAAAAATTGAAATATGGATGCCATGAATTTATACCTCTGCTCTCTTTTTCCTGGCTGCCACATGTAGGGCTGTATTTCCAAATTTGTCAGGTAGCATAACAATAGCTGGATCCGCTTCAACAAGAGCTTTAACAACTTCACAGCTTGATCCTTTTACAGCCATGTGTAAAGCAGTCTGGCCTTTCTTGTCTGTTCTTCGCGCAAACTGCGAATCTTTGTCAAGTAATGCTTTGACAATACCAACATGTCCTTGCCGGGCAGCAAAATGCAAAGCATTTTTCCCATTAGTTCTGGACAATCCTATCTGACTGCAATCCTGAGCTAGCAACTGATTGACTATTTGAATATGACCCCTTGTTGCGGCAGAGACAAGGGGAGTTATATTTGAGGGGCCAACTGTTTTGCCAAGCATTGGGTCATGATTCAAAAGTACCTGGACAATGGCTGTAGCATTGCAGTTAGTAACAGCGTTCCCTTGTTGATAAGCCCAATCAATGCAAAGAAAGAGATAAAAAAACTTACTGCTTTTAGGTAGAATAAACAATATACTATTACCCTATTGATGAAAGAAAATGATGATATCCTCAGAATACCAAGCAATGGTGTCCTTTTAAGTAGCTAATGCTTTATCTTCTGTAATCTAACTTCTTTGTTCCTATAGTAGGATGTTTGTTCAAGGAAGATGGCATAGCATGACTTGACACTTTTAACAGTTTATCTTTCTAAGACATTTGAAATCTTATCATTTTAACGAGTATCTCATAGACAAAGGCTTCTCAGCCATATAATTCGCTTGAATTTCGTTCACCACACAAAAACAAAATTACACGGTAGCTTTAGGTAACACACCACATGCATTATGAATTAATTAACTGCACCAGGTTGCAGTCTGATGGCATTTTGATACTCGAAGTTCACCTAAGCTACTGAACACCTAACTCAGAAAGATAGTTGGTAGAACCCATTATATCCTTAACAGTGATGTAGTAGTTGTTAGAAGTATAAGAAATAGATGAAGTTTTTAAAACCCAAAGCATTCAAAGTTCTACAAGAATCTATATGATAATATATACTGATCGACAGATATAAAGCTTTATTCAAGCATGCATAGATCCTCAATTCAACACTATTCTCTCACTCTCTTTTTTCCTTCTTAAAATTTTTCCTTCCTATATAGGTAAAACTGGAGACAAAGGCAGCAAAACGCAAGTGAAATTAGACAAGCAAAACCATAACATCTAAAAGGTTTAACATTCAAAAAGAGAACAGAGAGAAACTCAAAGACTCTCTTACCATGGTGCCCTTCTCTTGCAGCCAAATGCAAAGCATCGTACCCAGACCGGCTCCTCCTCGAAACACCGTCTCCATCTGCATACTTGAGCAGCTCCACTACCAGATCGAAGTACCCCTTCTCGGCAGCGATGAGAAGAGCAGTCTCCCCGACCTCGTTGGCCTCCCCGACCAACGCGGCCCGGATCTCCGCCACCTCGGCGCCGACATCCTCCACCCCAGCTTCCCCGGCCCTAGCCGCCACCTGCGCCTCGACGCCCTCAAGAATCCTCCGCGCAGCCGCCACGTCACCCTGCTGAGCCGCCACGTGCAGCCCCGTGTCGTTGTGCCGCCCCGTGACCTGCTTCACGTACTTCTTCCTCCCCCCTTGCTCCACCCTCTTCCCCGTGCTCGACAACACCACGGCCGGCTCGAGATCCACCTCCCCACCTATTCCCACCCAAATCGATCCACATCAGTATCACACGAAAAGAGACGAGCTACATAAGAATGGAGAATGGGATAATAGATCCTTACCTCGTTGATTCTCGAGCTCCATGGATCTCCAGTGGATGGGAAGCTGGAAACCCTAACCGAAGGGGTTAAGGAGGAGTAGGAAGGGGGCGGCAGCATGGGGAGATGGCGGGGGTTAAGAAGGAGAGGGGAAGGGAGGGCGTAGGAAAAAGGATGGAAGTAGGAAGGAACGAGGAAGGAGGGGAGGGGAGGGGCGGGGGCGGAGGCGGAGAGAAACCTTTGTACGTTTCGATCCTTCGATATCTTTCTGTCACTATCTTCCCCAATTGATGCTGAGGTTGGTGGCCGCCGAGGCCCACCGTCCCGGATAAACTCGTAAAAAAGCAACCTTTTTTCGTAATGTTCTTGCTGTTGTGTGGGATCGACGCTCCCGAACCAAACCCTAGCTGTGGAGTCGAAGGCCCGAGATGTGCATATGGGTGTGCGTGGGCCTCCTGGCGGGCCATGACTCGGGCGAAGCCTCGGTTGGGCTTGGGCCTCGAGTCTGGGAGCCGGAGATGGCTCAGAAGTGGGCCCCTCTTATGCGGTTCCGACGAATGATGGTCGCCGGAAGAGCAGGTGAGGACGGCGGAGGAGCAATGATTAAAGCTGGAGACATTTGGGATTGGGGGTCTTACCCACTTGATAGCAGCATAGCGGTGAAGCCATATGAGCTGATTTTGGGTTTGAATTTGCCCCCAAATCGGACTTATAGATGAAAACCCAATATACCGAACTTGGCTGGCTTGTTCTCAACCCCGGTGATTCAAGTTGATTTAGTAGCCTCGCCACCGTTGTTAATTCGGTTCAGTTCAATGTCCTGTCAACTTGGCATCTAGATTAGAGGACCATCAGGTTCCAATAGAACCCAACCAATCGAATTGGCCATAAATGGAGGAGAAATCATGAGTGTAATAATATAAGTTGCAATATCTAAATTTAGTTGCTTGGTAATCCATAGGATGATCATGAACA
Organism: Narthecium ossifragum; assembly: GCA_963920575.1. Lineage (NCBI taxonomy): Eukaryota > Viridiplantae > Streptophyta > Magnoliopsida > Dioscoreales > Nartheciaceae > Narthecium > Narthecium ossifragum. The sequence goes on from OY986965.1 coordinate 29,652,259, forward strand.
TGTATTCTAAAAACAGCTAGAGATGTAAGCATAACTTCTCTTTAAGCACTCTAATGGCTGTCTTAAATCTCGGTGCCAGTTGAACCAATTAGCAACAGCTTCCCGTTTCTTTAATTTAACAAGTAACATGTTATCTCTCATCTCTAGTTCTCCCTCCGGTTACCGGAGTTTTAACAACAGCAGCCCGTTTTGGGTCGGAAGTGTGGCGGCTACCACTGATCCCCCGAAACGCCCGGGACACGCAACGCCACTAACGGACCATTTGCAACAATACGTACCATCCCTAATAAATAAAAGCTATAGTTTCCTCTTCGTCTCATCAAGTACATTATACAGCTTTCAGATCTTTGTGGAGAAGATGACCATGGCTACCCGACCTTATGCTGGTGTGGACGAGACCCTCCGAGCTCTGGCCGGAAAGGCGGAGGGCTTCGGCCGGCAGGCCATCGGCGGCCTCCATGGTTCCATTTATCGCGTCACCACCTTGGCAGGTACCTATTACAATTAATACATGGCTCCTTTCTGGACCTGATCACTCAATTGCATGTAACAGTGTTTCTTATAGTTATATATTCAAGCCTAGCTAATGCCTACTCTTGGAATAATATATATATATGTAGATGATGGATCTGGCTCACTACGTGAGGGCTGCATCAGAAAGGAACCACTGTGGATTGTGTTTGATATGTCAGGAACCATTTCCATCTCATCTGCCGTGAGGGTAACATCCTATAAGACAATTGATGGCAGAGGGCAGAAGGTTAAGCTGACTGGCAAGGGTTTGCATCTGAAGGAGTGTGAGCATGTGATCATATGTAACTTGGAGTTTGAAGGTGGCAGAGGACATGATGTAGATGGTATTCAGATCAAGCCCAAGTCTAAGCATATCTGGATCGATCGATGCAGTCTGCGTGATTATGCTGATGGATTGATAGATATCTCATGTGCAAGCACTGATATTACTGTTTCCAGGTATGAATTGAAGGACATGATGCGTGAAGCGTGAATGCTATGTAACGTTATACTTATTCATATGTACTGATATATATTAGATGCATACATGCGTTAATTATTTGAACAACAGATGTCATTTCTCGGAGCATGACAAAGCAATGCTTATCGGAGCTGATTGCAGCCATACTTCGGACAGATGCATTCGAGTAACGATTCATCGTTGTTTTTTTGATGGAACACGGCAAAGGCATCCTCGGGTTAGGTTTGGCAAAGTTCATCTTTACAACAACTACACGAGAAACTGGGGCATATATGCTGTTTGTGCAAGTGTGGAATCACAGGTCGATCTCCCCTGCAGTACTACTTCATATATATTTACAATAAGGGTCATGTTCATGTGATTTCTATCGCTGGCCTGTGTCTAGCTTCACTTATATAGATAAGTGAGGATAAGTAACATTGGTTATTAATTCCCTTCTTTAATTTCTTCTTCAGATAGTCTCACAACACAACGTATATGAAGCAGGAGAGAAGAAGGTTGTATTCAAATATCTGCCAGAAAAGGTAAAAAATCATCATCGATCTTTCAGCTTTTAATTAATACATTGGTCTTTTTCATGAGACTCATCCGCGATATAATTAGATACGTACTGATCAGATAACCCTAACCTAACCCTAAGCTCTAACGTTACTATATATGGTGCGGTGCGTACAGGCAGCTGATAAAGAGGAAAGCGCATGTGGATGGATAAGGTCTGAAGGGGACCTGTTCCTGAATGGTGCCCAGCCCCAGCCATGCTTATCAGATGGTTCTGGCGTTGAGTGTGTGTTTAAAGCCCAAGAACACTACCCATCATGGACTATGGAACCTGCAACAGTAGCACTGAGAGATTCTCTCATGGTGTGCACTGGATGGGCACCTGTACCCAGGCCAGAGGATAATCTAAAGACTACAGATGGTGCTGCTACTGCTGCTGTGTGAAGAGCTAATTAACTGATATAAAGCCAATGAAAGTTTCAATAAGCTGCTTGCGATGAAGGGCTAATTAATTGCTTGATGTTTAGATAGCAAAGAGTCTTTATCTCTTGCAAACTGTGGAAGTCGTCATGTACTTATGTATTCTTATTTATGATCTCTCTTGTGCGCATCATCTAAGTTTTTTCTTCTTCTTTTGCGTGTTGATGATGCAATGTATATATATACACATCACCAACATGCAATAAGGTCCTCATGCTCGGCGGCCACCCTCGTTCAAATAACATTATCCACAAGATGAGAAAGGCCAGTTTGGTTGTCGGATGAGAAAAGTAATCGTCATGGACTTTCTAACTTTGGATGTATGCATATATGATTTTAAATGTTATGTAAGATAGGAAAATGTCAAAAGATATTTGATTGAAAAGTATAAGCAAGCTGATAAAATTATCTTCAACAAAGCTATAATATACGCAGACTATGATACGGATACAAAGAAAAATCCAAATTACAACTGGAACGATTGTAGTTATTGAGAAAGAATAGAACTGATTGGGTACATGTCACATAAGCATGTGCATCGTACATTGTCACATTCAACGGTTCAGATCTACTCACATCCGTTGGTCCCCATCACATAAGCCAATAATGCATGATTACCTCAATCATGTGCAATGTACATGACTGAAATGTCATATACACAAATCTTTTTTTGAGAAAGAATAATATATACCTATATCTTGTCCTACTCTAGAAACAATGATTGAAAATGACATATTTGAATATAGGCAGAGTATTTGAAGGCATGAGTGCAAAACCTACTAAATACGTCTGTCACTTTGTTGACACTTGACTATCTTGGTTTTGGATATATGATTTTCTCATACTGTAAGAACAGAAATTATGACCGTTGACCGGGACTGTAATCAAGGTCAAAATATTTTGTTCTTCTCCTTCGAATGATCGAATTAGAAGTGTTGAAGCTTTCGGGAATGGAAAATGGAAAATGGGAATAATGGAAAATGAGAAATGGAGATGGAAAATGGAATGCAGGAATTTAAAGGCAGGAAAAAGCTTCATTGCTGAATTTAAAAGGCTACATTGATAATAAATATAAAAGAGTACATAAAAGATAAAAAGCAGTTTTGCTTTGATGGTCGGGGCCCTTTTTTCTTCTTCTTCTTGGCTATTTATAGGGCTTCTGGTAACTGATTTGAAAACTGTCAGGAAACCATTCTGCAGTTGCTGCAACTGTTGCTTTAAAAGTGGAAACCACCAAAACTGCATAACTGGTCTAAAACTGCTCTGGAACCGCCACTAAACAACGCCTCCTGTCTTCCGCTGTATTTTTGCTGATGATAACCTTGAAATATGGGAAACTGTTGAACATCAAAGTTGTAGATCTTCAAATTATCTTTCCAACGGTATCAGAAACGTCCAATTTGGACATCGGATGAGAAAGTTATGGCCAAAATACTTAGACTGCACTAATGGCCGATTAGGAAAATATGGACGATAGAAATTTGGACTAAGTCATTTCGACTTTATCGTCCATTTTGGACGATGACTTCATCGTCCATTTTGGACGATAGAAAAGTTGATCGATGACATTAACAAATTCGTCCATTATTTACTACTTTGCCACTGGTCACTTCGACTGCCATTTTGACACATCAAATGACCAAATTTGGAGATGACGTCAACAATAAAGTTGTAGATCTTTTCATCCTCTTTCCAATGATTCAAGAATCGTCCAATTTGGATACTTGATGTAAAAGTTATGGCCAAAATACTTCAGTTGTGTCAAAACTGAAGTATTTATTGACTGATTGGCAATATTTACGAAATTGCCATTGATCGCCCAAATGGCTATATTTATATCTAACACATACACATGAGTGCATGCATCTAAGGATGGTTGGCGCTTATTGCCTTTTTGAACGCTTTGTAAGAGCCCATCTAAGATGTGATTAAAAAGGCATTAGTTTTTTCCCATATAAATAAAAATAGGAAAGAATATTGGATAGTTTTTATTCTTGAAAAATTATGCCGAAACTGGATTACAACACGATAGCCGGGATAGCCGCCGCCACCATAGTCCAACGAAGCCGCTCGTAGCTCCTAGCGTAGTGCCGCGCCTTGGCCTTGTGCCTTGTTTGCCACCCCTCGCCAAGCAGCGACCCCACATGACTCGTCTTCACTACGGATGCGTTTGGCAGCCTTGGATCCGCTAGGATCCAAGGGAGAGGGGACGTGGGATCCGCGCGTTTGGATCGGCCTCGGATCTTCGAAAATGGGATCCGCTAGTATCCGTGACCTAGGGGTGTGCAACGGGTCAGGTAACCCATTTCGACCCGTCAAAACACCCGACCCAAGCTTTAACGGAGGGTCATGAGGTGGTAAAAAATGGGTCGGGTTGAATCCGACCCGTTATGGGGGAAAACAGATTGGGTAATGGGTATTTAGTTTTTTATTAACGAATTAACCCGTTTACCTGTTAAAATTAAAATAAATTGAAAAATGACATGTGGTCCAACCCGAGTCACCCGCCGACTCAACACAATGACTAATTAGGTGGTTAATTAGAGATCTGAATAAGGTTGAGAAATCATTCTAGAATCCTGAAAAAATAACATGTTAAACGGGTTAATCCGTACATGTTTACCCATTTACCTGTTAATCTGTTTAGCTGTTAAAAAATAACAGATTAATAGACGAGTCACGAGGGTATGCAAAATTAACGAATCGGTCCAACCCGCGCCCATTTAAGTGTGACTTGATCCGTTGCACACCCCTACCGCGACCATCCGTCCGGATTCGGCATCCCGCATATAGTCAAACAGGCCCTACGTTGACCACGGCCAAGAATAGGTACGAGAGCGCCGCCTCCTTGTACGCCTCCGCCTTGCCGTCGCGCTTGCAGAGGAGAACAAACACAAGTCACGCGATCCGCGCCGAGATCTCCGAGCCGGTGTTTTCCTCGAACGAAGCGGGCGATCCCCTTATCGGCGTTGTGGCGGCCATTTCGAAGAGGGGTTCTGGTAGCGAGCTGGGGATTTGGAGTGGGGTCCTTGCAGATCGTCGCCTCAAAATTAGAGTTTTTCTTGGCATGCAGTATTATTGAGTCTTCTTTTGAAAAGATGTATATCCTCCCAAAGTCGTAACTCTGTTCTTTGTTTATCTGGTTGCTAATTAATTTGCAGGATATGCTATGGAATGCAGCATTTCAATGAAAGGTAATAGAATCATACTTGATTCAATCTGCATCATAATAATTCCCTTGCTCTTGGCCAACAGATATCAAATTCTTATATCAAGTATCAACTTTTGTGATTTAGGGACCGGTACTCAGCTTGCAAAAGCCAGTTACGCAGTTTACGACGGGAAATCTTCTGGATTGCAAGGATATATCCTAAGCTTCAACGATCTCGTGAATGACTGCTCTGAGTTCTTCACAAGCATATGTCGTAAATTTTCTTATTTCTTTTCTCAGAGAGAGTTGTATTAGATTACATGCATAAGTTGCATTCACTAAATTATAATTGTGTGACTATACTTCAGAGAGAATGGAGAAGAAGAAGAAGCAGAGATATCTACTTGGCGAGTCCATGGGAGGAGCTGTGGTCATTCTACTTGATAGGATTATCTGGGAACAAGAATCAAATAAATCGAAAACAAAGACACACGGATTTATGTGATTCATCCTAGAACATGACCACATTCACGGAGTCGTTGGAGTTTCACTATCACAAAGACGAAAAAGCCAGTTACAAGATACAATGACGGCCGTCCATATAAACCCTCACATCTTAGGGTATAGAAAATTACATAAACTATCCTTATCAACATATCTCAAATCCATTTTTTGTTTCGGGAGCGCCGCCCCCGGAGACCCCCGTCGGGGCACTGCCCTAGCCCCCTGAGCTCATGCCTTGCTATATATGGTGCGGTGCGTACAGGCAGCTGATAAAGAGGAAAGCGCATGTGGATGGATAAGGTCTGAAGGGGACCTGTTCCTGAATGGTGCCCAGCCCCAGCCATGCTTATCAGATGGTTCTGGCGTTGAGTGTGTGTTTAAAGCCCAAGAACATTACCCATCATGGACTATGGAACCTGCAACAGTAGCACTGAGAGATGCTCTCATGGTGTGCACTGGATGGGCACCTGTACTCAGGCCAGAGGATAATCTAAAGACTACAGATGGTGCTGCTACTGCTGCTGTGTGAAGAGCTAATTAACTGATATATTTATTAAGCTAAAGAAAGTTTCAATAAGCTGCTTGCGATGAAGGGCTAATTAATTGCTTGATGTTTAGATAGCAAAGAGTCTTTATCTCTTGCAAACTGTGGAAGTCGTCATGTACTTATGTGTTCTTATTTATGATCTCTCTTGTGCGCATCATCTAAGTTTTTTTTGTTCTTTTGCGTGTTGATGATGCAATGTGTATATATATACACATCACCAACATGCAATAAGGTACTCATGCTCGGCGGCCGCCCTCGTTCAAATAACATACATTGATCCACGAGATGAGAAAGGCCAGTTTGGTTATCGGATGACAAAAGTAATCGTCATGGACTTTCTAACGTTAGATGTTATGCATATATGATTTTAAATGTTACGTAAGACTAGGTGGTGGTGGCACAGCTAACTGCTCATCCCTCACTCCTTATTTCTCTTTTATTTTTGTTTCTATCTTTATGATAACTTACACCACGTCAGTCCACTATATTATGTCACGTGTGTATAATTTTATGACTCAGATGATGAGTCATAATTTGAGTCATAAAAATAACTGTCAGCTGATCTTATATTTGTTATGTAAGATAAGAAAAATGTCAAAAGATATTTGATTGAAAAGTATAAGCAAGCTGATAAAATTATCTTCAACAAAGCTATAATATACGCAGACTATGATATGGATACAAAGAAAAATCCAAATTACAACCGGAACGATTGTACTTATTGAGAAAGAATAATATGTACCTATATATTGTCCCATTATCTAGAAACAATGATTGAAAATGGCATATTTGAATATAGGCCCCATTATCTAATATTAATTTATTTCTGCATTTTCATGAAATTATCACAAGTATGATCACTACAAAAGAATATTATAGACTTTTTTTATTAGTTGAGCCTTTTCTTGGATCTCAAAGGGCAGAGGCCCTTCATTTTTAGTAAGTATGGAGGCTTGGGGATTAGATCCAAGACCACCCTATTACAATCATCGGGTACTAATAACTTGATCTACCAAAATTAACACATATTTCATATTAACTTTAGTTATAACATTGCCAAGAATGTTGAATTTATTTGGACAAATTGCTGAAGAGATGAGACCTCATCCCATAGTTGTTAATATCTTGACGAGGCTCTGTACAATTATCCCAACATGGAGGATAATCCCCACAGAAGACATCATCGATAGCGCCATCAAAAACCCCGAATGGCGGCAAACGGTGTGCAATCTAGTTCATGTCTTCCATTTTAATGGAGTTTCATGTTTTTGGTGTTGAATTTTTTTTTTTCATCTCATATTTGAAGTTTTTATGTTTACTTACAGGTTCGCAACAATCCTTATTGCTACAAAGGAAAGCCTCGCTTGAAGACTGGCCATGAACTTCTCATGGTTAGCTTAGACATTGAGAAGAACCAGCATGAGGTTTCAATCTCTTCTTATTCTAGGAATACACCTGCAGATATTGATACAGCTGAATTGATCACAATGCAGGTGTCACTTCCTTTCATAGTTGTTCATGGCGGAGAGAGACGATACCGTCACAGATCCATCGGTCAGCCGAGCTCTGTATGAATCAGCCTCAAACAGTGACAAGACCTTCAAGCTGTATCCAGGAATGTGGCATGCCCTGACCTCCGGCGACCCTCAGGAGAACATCGACCTCGCGTTCTCCGACATCGTCTCATTGGTTAGACAAAAGAGCATTGGCCATCACTCCTGCATCAGAAACAGAGCAGAAGGCTGCACAGGATCCACACATGCTAGCATTCCAAAGAAAGCAATCAGCATAACAGACCTTTGTCATTTCATGTATAAATGTTGGGAGTAACTAATAGAAATTCTTGCAACTTCTACATCTGTCTCTTTATATATAATTATTACTTTGTTTTCTAATGAAGCCCAGCAAAGAATTTAGTGTATATGTTGTTTAAGGGTCCGTTTGGCTCACCGCCGGGATCCGGCGGACGGAGGGAGCGGGATCCAACGTTTGGATATCGCACGAATCCCGCACGAGTGTCCAGACGCCGTCCCGTGGATAACGCGGATCAAAGATCATGACGGGCCTGTTTGGCAGAGGGTGGATCCGAGCGAATCCGCTGTATCCTGGCGAATCCGAGGATGAGCGGATTCACTCCCGCCTCATCCGACCGTTTGGTAAACGGCTAGGGATGGCAATGGGGCGGGTTAAGCGGGCTCCCGCCCCGCCCCGCCCCTAATAGTATGGGTTTGGGGTAAGCCTAAATGGGTTTGGAGCGGGTACGGGGAAGCCAAGTTAAACTCGAATGGATTTGGGACGGGTTTGGGTTTAGGCTTAAAAAACCCAAACCCGCCCCGATTATATATATTTATTTACTTAAATAATTGTGATATATATATATGTATAATTAAGTATTATATGAATGCACCGTATAAACATTCCGACTTTTCGATCCATTTCCCTTTTAGACTCTACCTATGTTTCTTTTCTTAAAATTAAAACTCTATCTACATGTGGGAGATGAAGAGGAAGATTATTATTTTTTTATAATATGTGATTTTTTAATTTTCATATTATATTTTTTCTTGTTCCCAAGGACATTATATGGGGATGGGCGAGGATGGGTTATGTGGATTGGATTTTAAACGGGGATGGGATGGGGCATAAAAACCCGCATGAGTTTGGGACGGGTTTGGAAGTGCATTTTTTTATATGAGATGGGTTTGGGATTATGTTAACCCGCCCCAAACCCGCCCCGATGCCATCCCCCATTCCGAGCGGATACCCGCGGGTACCGCACGGTATAAAGCCAAACAGACCCGACCTGAGCCATTAATGGCAGCATCAACCATAACTTCTGGGATGCTTGTGAGTGGCTACTACTTGCAAGTCAAGGCCATTCATACTCTTTGCATCACATCAAAGTGGATGTAATAGACTGTATGATTTAAATGGGGGAAGGGGCGTCATCACCATAAACTAGACTTATCCTGTTAAAAAAACACTAAGCATAAGATTTGGGGCCTTAACACCATCTATCACTTCAAAAGACACCTATGCCCCCTACTACAACAACCTAAAAAAACATACGCTCTCCTCTTCCTCTTCCTCCTCCTCCTCCTCTCTTCTCGTCAAGAACCAGAGAAGGCTTCTACATGTTCCAGGGATCAGTAGTGGCGGCCATCGTTCGCGGCTGGGCCTTCGCGCACCACGCGCGACCTCATCTGGATGGAGAAGTCCAGCCCGGACCTCGGCGAGTGCACCATGTTCGCCAAGGGGGTGAAGTCGGTGTAGCCCAAGGTGATGCTGGCCTACAACCTCTCGCCATCGTTCAACTGGGACGCGTCGGGGATGTCCGACGAGGAGATGGGGGACTTCATACCGAGGATCGCGAGGCTTGGGTTCTGCTGGCAGTTCATCACGCTGGCGGGGTTCGTCGCCGACGCGCTGGTGGTCGACACCTTTGCCAGGGACTACGCCAGGAGGGGGATGCTGGCATACGTGGAGAGGATCCAAAGGGAGGAGAGGAACCACATGGCACATAGAAGAGAGGATCCAAAGGGACTACGCCTTGAACATGTAGATACCTTCTCTGATTCTTGGTAAGAGAAAAGAGAATTTTGAAAAGAGAACATAGAAGAGAGAAAAAGAGAATGCTGTCTGGATTCATATGCTAATAGAGAAGAGAATTTTGAAAAGAGAATTTTGAAAAGAGCAGAGAGAAGAGAGTAGAGAGAAAAGAGAAAAGAGAATTTTGAAAAGAGAACATAGAAGAGAGAAAAGAGAATGTTGTCTGGATTCATATGCTAATAGAGAAGAGAATTTTGAAAAGAGCAGAGAGAAGAGAGTAGAGAGAAAAGATAAAAGAGAATTTTGAAAAGAGAACATAGAAGAGAGAAAAGAGAAAAGAGAAAAGAGAACTAAGAAAAGAGAAGAGAGTAGAGAGAAAAGAGAAAAGAGGATTTTGAAAAGAGAATTTTGAAAAGAGAACATTGAAAACAGAACTAAGAAAAGAGCAGAGAGAAGAGAGGAGAGAGAACAGAGAAAAGACCCCTTCTCCCCTGTCAACGAGTTCCCTCTATTCTTGCTGCCCCTTCTCCCCTGTCAAGAGAAAAGAGAATTTTGAAAAGAGAACATGGGCGGCGTCGCCCTTCGTCTCCGCCGCCGCGATCAAGAATGCTTTCTATGTCTACTCCGACCCCGGCCATTCCTTTCAGATATTCAGCTTCGCAGACACATCCACATACCCCGTCCCCATGAATGGCTTCATCCAGAAAATTCTCTCTTCTCTTTTCTCTCACTCTCGTCTCTATTCTCTTTTCAAAAAAAAATTTTCTCTTTTCTCTCTACTCTCTTCTCTCTGTTCTTTTCTTAGTTCTCTTTTCAAAATTCTCTTTTCTCTCTACTGTCTTCTCTCTTCTCTTTTCTTAGTTCTCTTTTCTTTTTTCCCTTTTCTCTCTTCTATGTTCTCTTTTCAAAATTATCTTTTCTCTTCTCTCTCTACACTCTTCTCTATTCTCTTTTCAAAATTCTCTGTTCAAAATTCTCTGTTCTCTCTACTCTCTTCTCTTTTCTTAGTTCTCTTTTATATGTTCTCTTTTCAAAATTCTCTTTACTCTCTACTCTCTACTCTCTACTCTCTACTCTCTTCTCTCTTCTCTTTTCTTAGTTCTTTTTTCTCTTTTCCCTTTTCTCTCTTCTATGTTCTCTTTTCTCTTCTCTCTCTACACTCTTCTCTATTCTCTTTTCAAAATTCTCTGTTCAAAATTCTCTTTTCTCTCTACTCTCTTCTCTTTTCTTAGTTCTCTTTTCTATGTTCTATTTTCAAAATTCTCTTTTCTCTCTACTCTCTACTCTCTACTCTCTTCTCTTTTCTTAGTTCTCTTTTCAAAATTCTCTTTTCTCTTTTCTCTCTACTCTCTTCTCTGTGCTCTTTTCAAAATTTTCTTTTCTCTACTACTTTTCTCTTTCCTATGGAATGCAATATCAACATGGCACAAAATCCTTCCTGCCTAATGCCACCCTCGACGTCGACAAGCCACGGCTGATCTACTCGTACCACGACGAAGGGCTACCACCATCATTCTTTCTCTGCTACCCCAACCCCTCTCTGCCACCACCATCAACATGGCACAAAATCCAGTTCTCTTTGCCACCACCATCATTCTTTCTCTGCTACCCCAACCCCTCTCTGCCACCCACTTCCTCTTCCCACTCTCCCACACCCTCCTTGCCAACTCCAACTCCACCATCGAGACACTACCCCAACCCCTCTCTGCCATCCACTTCCTCTTCCCACTCTCCCACACTCTCCCACTTCCTCTTCCCAACCCCTCTCTGCCACCCACTTCCTCTTCCCACCGGTGAGGAAGAAGAACGCTGCACAGTGGGCGCACCGGGGGGGGCTAGCCGCGGTGCTCGGAGCTCGAGGTGGCGTGGACGGGAAGAGGGCGGGGATGGGGAGGGGGAGGGGGAGGGGGAGAGTGACGAGGAGGGGAGGGGGAGAGGGCAGGTAGGGGGAGAGGAGGGGGGATAGGTATAGGGAGAGAAGGGAGAGAAGGGAGAATATGGACAAACTGGGAGAGGAGGGGGAGAGGGACGGGAAGAGGATGGGACCCTGGAATTAAAGTTGAGATCAGGGTGTGGGTCATCATAGGGGTAAAAAGGTCATCAAAAATAAATAACAAATCATAACTGTCCATAACTGACGTTGAATGGTGCTTACACCTTAAATCTAATAATAATGGTATACCACTCAACAAGTTAGGCAAATTTGATGTAAACACCAATTATCTAGATTTAAATCAGCATTAATTGTTAAGCTTTAGTTCCTCTAGCGTACTCAATTTGGCCTCTATAGTTTAAAAAATGTGAATTAAATTACCTTTTTAGTTTGTTAGATGTTTCATTCAAGATAAAGAGTGTGCAGAAGAAGCTCCACTTTGGCGTGCTTTAAACTAAAGGGATCAAATCAAAATTATTCTTATAATTGAAGGAACTCAAGCTTGGCGCACACCTCCCGATTAATGCTCGTGGCTTTACATGTATATAAGCAACAATCAGGAATCAAAAGTACATATTTTATTATAATTAAATCTTCTAAGATAGTGATTTTAAATTTTATATTGCAATCAACCTTATGTTAGTTAGTCGGTGCATTCTATATTTGTCCTTGATTTATATTAAATACACGTAACAATATTTTTTTATTTAATTTAATTTAGTTATAAGGGAGAGAGGAAGAATGGTAGTCGCCGGGTGGTTTGCAACTTGCAAGGGGTCCACCTATTCTGACAAGTGACAAAGGGCCGGACCATTGTGGACTTTGATATTTAATTGTGGCTCTTTGTTCTGAAAGGACATCCATTGTGGAGCACACTGCACTCCCAAAAGCATCCATTTATACATCCATACCCCAAATGGATGACCAATAATAGAAGTGATTGATAGTCAAATTTGTTTTATGAATATTATAAGGCTAATATTTTGTTAGTCGAATTTTTTTTTAAAAAAAATATTTCGTTGTATCTTATGTTTGGTTTTTCCAGAATTTAAAAAAAAAAACCCAAACAGAGCTCTAATTAATAGTTTTTCTCCAAAAAATAATTGATCCTCCAAATTTACGCAACTAAAAGGCTCTTTAATGTTGGGCCCCAAGCCGGGGGTTTACCTTCTAGAAACCACGAAACCTCCCGGGATGCTAGGCCCAATCTGCATCGTCCATTCTCCATCCAACGGTCATCGGAAGTCTTCGGCACGGTTTGTGACAGAGAGGAGCATATCTTATTTCTAATTTAGTAGTTCCAGCCATATGGCGATCTTGGCGGGATGCGCATCTCTCTCTCGGCTTATTAATTTATTATGCAGAAAACCCCAAACAAAGATCGGAAACTAAAGCCAAGAATAGACGTACTCATACATCCTTCCTTGGCAGCAACCCCTCTTCAAAATCTAATCCATTTCCTATCTCTTCATACTATTCTCCCCAAGCTCTCCTCATCTCTTCCTGGGCTCTTCTCATCATGGTACCTAGCTCTCTCTCTTCCCTCTCTAAAAATCTCTCACTAGATCTCTTCTTATGATCTATTTATGTTTTACAGGGGCTGGAAAGTGAGAACATTAGATACGAGGAGGTTAGTCTGAATTAGGATTCAAAGTTTGTACCATGCTTTTGGAATAAGGATCGTCTCTTCTTTATGATGGGGTCTTAGCTTCTTCTTGTTTTCATGATCGTAGGAGATCATATCTAATCCAAGAGGATTAAAGCTATTCACATGCAGATGGCTCCCAGGGAACCAAGACCCCAAAGCCCTCGTCTTCCTCTGCCATGGTACTCTAGCTAGTCTTCTTATCTACATATCGTTCTCTCATATATCCAGGTTTAATTCAAGCCCTTATAATCTCTGATCTATTTGATGGTGTTTGCCAGGTTATGGAATGGAGTGCAGTACATATATGAAAGGTACTTTTGTTTGATTTCATGAGTGCACGCATGCATGATGCATTCATAACAAGGAATTAAAAGCTTAAATTAAGGCAATATTGTTCTTAATTTTCAGGCAACGGAATAAGGCTGGCGAAGGCCGGCTTCGCCGTTCATGGCATCGACTATGAAGGCCATGGCAAATCCTCTGGCTTGCAAGGCTACGTACCGAGCTTCGACAACCTAGTCAACGATTGTTCTAACTATTTCATGAGCATATGTGGTATATATGAACAAATAGTTTACATCCATTTTTGCTTGCTTTGAAATCTCCATAAGAAGAACACCATGCCCATAAATCTATAAGATCTTATCTAATCTTATTATGGGTGGTGGGTTTTTTAGATAAACAGGAGAATATAAAGAAGAAGAAGTTTCTCCTTGGGGAATCCATGGGTGGAGCGGTGGTCCTTCTTCTCCATACAAAAAAGCCTACCTACTGGGATGGTGCTGTCCTTGTGGCCCCTATGTGCAAGGTCTTCTTCTTCTTCACCCTTTTCATCATTTATAGCTAGCTAGGTTCATATTAATACCAATAGGCAATACATATATGGCTGTCTCTTTCTGATCCTGATCTCTTTGAATAATTCTATCTCCTTTTCAATCTTGAATCTTTGATTATTTTTTTATATATAGCAATGGTCCTCCAATCTAGAAAGTAGAGACTTTTGAATATAAAAGCACACAGTGACTCGGTGTTGCCTTATCTGTTTTTGACTTGGTTTTTTTTTTTTTTTGTTTACCTGGAAGATTGCTGATGATATGAGGCCTCACCCTGTGGTGATCAACGTCTTGACAATGATGAGCAACTTCATTCCAACTTGGAAGATAATCCCCACCAAAGATATTATAGATCAAGCTTTCAAACGCCCGGAGATAAGGGAGGAGGTTAGTATAAAAAAAACAATATGGATATGAGCTGGTTACATATTTGTCCCTGAAAAGCTTCCAAATTATACATTTATCCTTCGAAATTTCAAATTAATATATATCCCTCAAATCTTTAAATACGTAATTTGAAATATTATTACACCATCTCAAGTTTACTATACTATATTTTTACAGATTCGCAAGAACCCTTATTGTTATAAAGGAAAACCACGCTTGAAGACTGGGCAACAGCTACTCATGGTCAGCTTGGATATTGAAAAGAACCTTAGCCAGGTAATTAATTAATTAAACAAACCATTCATCTACCTAACCGATTTATTATTCATGTTGTTTATAATAATTAGACATAAAATATGCTAGTAGTGAAGTTTTTGTCCTTATCTTCACGTTGGGATCCTCTTCAACCATTTGATCAGTTCAAAGTATTCTTCCATGTTATTATCTTAGCCTTCCCGTTTATCTAATCAGAAAAAGAAATCTTGCTAGTCTCCTATGACACATTCTGAGCTTTGGTATGGGGATCCTCCCTTATTTCCATTTTTATTCTTAAACATCAGAAATAATCATTACTATTTTATCCACATTCCACATGTTACAACTACTTTATTTTTTCCTATCGTCATTCCTTACTTCATTTTTTTCTAACCCTTTCTAATCCTATTCCTCTTTAACTCCACGATTTAGGCTTACGATAATTTATCCTAATCTTTGGATTTTGATCCGACGGTTGATATCAGTCTTTTCTCTCTCATATTTTTTTTGTTTCGTTATTTTACAAAGCAAAGGTAATGTTTATCTCAAATAAATCACTGCACGGCCCTCTTAGTCATTATTTCAAGCAAAGGTGAGATATGAAAGTTAGGCAAGTTTTGAGTGCGCAGTATAAATATATGTTCAAAAGATGACGCTATCTTGTCTGTCAATAGAAGTTTAGTTAGCTGTAGATTATCACCATAATCAAACTTATAAGAGGCTTAGGCTTGGATTGCATTAGACGGTATATCTCTTCAAAAGGATTATGTGTCTAAATGTGGAGAGTTTTCAAGGAGGAAATCAAACATGTAATGAATCATAAATTTAACCGAAAATAAAACGCGTAAGAAATAGTAAGGAATATGCCTAGTTGAACATATAAAATGGATGCGCCCGTTGAGCATCATTGCCATTAGAATCATCAAAACACACTTTATTTGAGTGTGTGCGCACCTCACATTGTGTAGGTTGTTTATCACAAATCAGTCGATTCGCCTTTAAATTAGAAGTCAACGAATCAAAAGTAATTATTATTATTTTATTTTCATTTCATTTATCATCATCGCTTTATTTTTTCCTATTCGTATTCTTTAATTCTTTAAATTCAAAATAAATTAACCCTAAATTTTCTTAACTTTCATTAAACTAAAATAAACTAACCTCATATCAAACGCCCACGTAGCAGCTCAGCCATGTGAAGCTTATTATAAGCGCACTGGCAACCGTCACTCACAAACTGCCACGTGTACCAGATTATACTCGCGTAGAACATGGTTGCTCAGCCAATAAACTCATGTGGGCAGGTATCGTTGCCGTTCTTGATCGTCCACGGAGGAGCCGACACTGTGACGGATCCGTCCACAAGCAAGCTACTCTACGAGTCGGCATCCAGCGCCGACAAGTCGTTCAAGCTGTATCCAGGAATGTGGCACGCACTCACCGCCGGGGAGCCACCGGAGAACATCGACCTCGTCTTCTCCGACATCGTGTCCTGGCTAGACGAGAGGTCGGCCGTGGCGAACTCTCAGGAGTCCGAGAGCGAACACAAGGCCAAGCACGACACCCTATTCTCAGAAGCAAATGTGGCAGACAATTAATGCATAGAAAAGAGAAGAAGCATTGTGTCAAACTCAACTATTTAATGGAACATAGATAATAAAATTTTAGTTTGCAGTTATCAATTCTTTGTATATGCAGACCAAAATAATTATGTGGAAGAATTAGAATTTAATCCTCCACTTGGTTTCATTAGTAATCTATTTAGGCCTTATTATTACTATTATTATTTTGAGCTAAAATCCTAGATTAGTTAGCATTTATCTCCTAGCCTGCACACGCTTAAGCCCATACCCCAAAAGCGCCTACTTTCGCAACCTATAGTGAATGATGGGCTAGCCCAGCCCACCTATGCCCAGTCCCCACGCCCACTCCCACCAACCCCGTCTCTCCATCTCTCTCCTCTCGTCACTCTCTCTCTGGGACAGCTGTGGAACGACTCGTCGTCTAGATCTCGATCTCTTCTCGCAAAACATTCTCCGGTAGCCATGAAGCAGCTTCACAAGCAATCGAGCCACCTCCAGGGGTCGTCACAGCTCCCCACCCACTCCCCTGGCTACACCGCCACCGCGAAGCCCTCCTCTAACGCCACGAAGCGCCACTATCTCCTCCGGGAGCAGCGCCTCCTCTTCGTCCTACTCGGCGCGCTCCTCGCCTCCTCCATATTCCTCATCCTTCCCTCCCTCTCCCCACATCCCCAACACCCCAGTCGCCTCTTCGTCCCTTACTCGCCCGCCAAGACCACCACGTCCTCCGCCTTCGATGTGGGCGGCGGTACGAGGAGGGTTGCGGTGGGCCTGCGGACGCCAGGGCAGCGGATCGTCGTCACCGGGGGCGCTGGGTTCGTCGGGAGCCATCTCGTCGACAAGCTGATAGCGAGAGGGGATAGCGTGATCGTTTTGGATAACTTCTTTACTGGGAGGAAGGAGAACCTCGTGCATCACTTTGGGAATCCCAGGTTTGAGCTCATCCGGCACGATGTTGTCGAGCCTATACTTCTCGAGGTGGATCAGATCTACCACCTCGCCTGTCCGGCCTCGCCGGTGCACTACAAGTATAACCCAATCAAGACTATCATATCCTTCGATCTGCTCTTGTCTACAGTTTTTCGCTTAGTAGTTGGTGGGATTTGTGTGCTTTGAGATCTGGTCGATTTTCATTCTTGATGAATTATGCTGAATTTGGTTGGCGTTGCGGGATTCAATCGTCAGAGTGAGTGGCAGGATTTGAGGTGGAAATTCAGCATCTGCGTGTTATTTTCAGCAATTTCGATTGCTGCATTCTTTTGACATCATTTGAGTTGGAAGTATGAATTTTTATGGTCTTTTAAGCTTCTTCCATGCTCTTTTTAGACTAGTTCTATAGATTTTGGCTTGCATTTCTTAACAATGATCACAAGACAAATGTGATGGGAACCTTGAACATGCTGGGTTTGGCCAAGAGAATTGGGGCTCGTTTCTTGCTGACAAGTACAAGTGAGGTTTATGGAGATCCTCTCGAGCACCCTCAGAAGGAGACATACTGGGGAAATGTCAACCCTATAGGTTAGTTGCCTACCATTTTAATATTTTAACCTATGTTGTCTGAAACAGGGGAAGTCATTCAGCTTCAGCGTTTGCTTCCTCTGTTTGTTTGATTCCTTGTATCATGCATACTGTTGTATGTTGGCATATTCTGGATCCTTGAATATTTGCAGGGGCCGGTATTGATAATTTGTTTTAGGTGTAAGGAGCTGCTATGACGAAGGAAAGAGAACAGCAGAGACCTTAACCATGGATTACCACAGAGGTGCTGATGTTGAGGTAAATCCATTGTCAATTATAAATCACGTATCTTATAGAGTGATTCTAGCCTAGCTATTGGCCTGGCATATTAATGTCATCTGAATAGCTAGCAACTTACAAATGCTGGCTATATTTTCAACGAAAAAAGTTTGATTTGGGCGAAACTACCGGACTTGTCTTTTGCTGATTTGTTATTATACAACTAGGAACAAGGATATCTCAGAAAATTTGCTTCAAAAGGAGGAGAAGAAAGGTGTACTGTTTTTATGTTTTTCTATGAATTTGGTCAAATCTTAGGTAATAATCCGAAAAGGAAGTGGGGAAGCATTTTTGTCTCTCTCTCTCTCTCTCTCTCTCTCCTCTCTCTGTTTTATTTTATTTTATATTTTTTGTGAGGAGAATGGTGAAGCATTTTATCAGAACTTCTTTGTGTTCATCATACCTCCCTGTAGTCACTCCTGCTTGAGAATCAGTGAGAACTATTAATAAGGAACTTATATGTGGATTCCATCCCATTTCCAGGTGCGCATTGCACGCATTTTCAACACATATGGGCCTCGCATGTGCATAGATGATGGACGTGTCGTCAGCAATTTTGTTGCACAGGTTGCTTTTTCCTTAACTGTACTTTATGCTAGTGTCTGTTGCATGCAACAATGCAAGTTCCAACTTGAGGAAAAAGCTTTGAATCTTTAAGATGTTCTGCTATTGAGAAATATGGTTTTGCAGGCACTTCGTAGACAGCCATTGACGGTATATGGCGATGGAAAGCAAACTAGAAGCTTTCAATATGTTTCGGATTTGGTACCAGTTCTAGCCGATTCCCATTCTTGTCTCTCTTCTTAAACTAGAGCAAAGTAGATGAACTTCGTCAAACGCTATTTTGTTAGGTTGATGGTTTAGTCGCACTTATGGAAGGCAACCATATTGGGCCTTTCAACTTGGGGAACCCAGGAGAATTCACAATGTTGGAGCTTGCTCAGGTTTGCTGATGGATTTAACAATATGGACCGTGATTTGACATGCTTTATCTGTATTTTTCTCTTTCATTCTGATATAGTATACTCTATGTCGAGATGCAGGTTGTCAAAGATACAATTGATTCAGGTGCTACGATTGAGTTCAAAAATAACACAGCTGATGACCCTCATATGAGAAAACCAGACATTACCAAGGCAAAAGAGTTGCTGAATTGGGCGCCGAAGGTCTCACTGAGGGAAGGACTACCTCTAATGGTGACTGATTTCCGGAAACGTATTTTGCGCGAGGAGAAATGAACTTCGCTTGAATTTTAAAGCTGTATCATACGAGAAGAGCCAGGGCAACACATTGAATTCATTCATGCCCTGGTCACGGTCATCTGATACTCAAAGTCTGATTCTTTGGAGTTCTGTATCTCCACAGACCTTTGTTCTTGCACAATTACTATTAATACAGCACCTGTAATATTCTTATTCTCCATATTGGTTTTCAAACTATAAAGTTTTGGTTGCTCTAAACATAGCATGTTCTATCTGAAAGTTTGAAATAAGGAATTCGACATGAATATAACTGTGATGCCTCTGAGCATAACATCTGAATTGTGGTGAGGTGATTGTTTTTAGTCATATGTCGCCAAGATGAAGGTGGGCAAATTTCTCAACACCCTTAAAATTATTGAAATGTACAAGAACGGAACAATTGCTTGTCCTAATCTTTTTCCTCATCTTGTATGCAGGAAATTACTATGAAACTGCATCCATGTTACTTGAGGTAGACAGTTAACAAGAGGATCTTGTTCATGGCACTATCTGGGTGTACTGCCTTGACGACTGCAAAACCATTTGTATCATGATATCTGCCGGTGCCTCCGATAACAGCAATGTGAGACTCGGGATGACCAGGATGATGGAGCCCGAAGAATCTCAGGCTATCCTCGGCTTCGCCATCGGTGAATGTTGCCTTCATTGCGACCATGCCGCCATTCTCTAAGCCTGTCACATAGATCCCCTGCACCTTCCCCCTTAATGGTGGCCCATGGATGACACTGCCTGTCAGCTCCTCTTCTATCATGGTTATCTTTCCTGGCTCTAAACCCTGCGGGCTCGCAAATGATGGCAACCAACTTACGGATGGACCAGGCTGGCTTGCACTCGGGTCATGGTTAGGAACTCCACACGCAGTAGGCGACTGGCCTACCGGCTTCCGAGGTGGAAGGCGACCATTGTTTCCTGTCAGCGGCCCTGAGGAGTGGCTGCTTCTGAGCACATCATTCATGAAGAAAGTGATGATTTGTTCAGCATTGTTCGTCGGTGGAGAGTCATGGTCGAGGCTCTGAGCAAAGACGGATGTGTTGACAATGACGGGGATGGAGAAGAGAAGCCAGACTAGGCTGGGCATGCGGTAGGCGGAGTTCAACTCCATACGCAGGACTGTGTAAGGACCTCCATGGCCACAAGTATGTGTTATATGGGGCTCGATGAAAGGCTGAAGAACTGAATCATTAGGTGAAGTATAGTGTTGCTGTTATATCCAACTGCAACACTTGGCAACTAAACATATGAACTCCACCAGCTCCATTTACATGACCCGGTTATTCCCAAAACAACATATATCAGCCTTCTTTTCTCTAATTCTAATGGTAACAACATTAGTACCTTTTTTTATCATGTCATGTGCGCAAATTTTCTTATGGCCATGATCTGACTTCATTGAAGCTGTTACAATATATCCGTAAAGCTTCAACTAACAGATGAATTAAAGAAAACGGAAGAAGAGCTATGAATGTAGAAGAACACACCTCCATTTCGTTACAAGGAAGAAGTTTTTAGTTTCCTTTCCTTCAATTTTTTCAAAAGAAAGTAGAATTAGCCAGCCATCACACCTGATTCGATCCGATAGATGCAATAAATAAATAACTATGTAAAACGATGCATCGAGATTGATGTGATGTTAATGTTTTCCAAATGCTCGGACTTGTATTATTGTCTGTCTAACGTTCGGAAAGTGATCAGACTGCCAGTGTTGGTCTTTTTTTGTATGAGTCAAGGACAATGCAACATGACATATATTATGATGATCAGCAGATAAACGCCATTATGATCAACTTCTATATTGCATAAACTACATAGACACATGATAGGATGGTTCCTCTGAGCAATTGAAGACCTGAACACCTCTTGATTTCAAATATTTTCAACATGGGTACAGGTAGGTTGTTCACATTTGTCATCATGTACTTTGCTGTGCCTCAATTCTCATAACATCCACATGAACAGCTGGTATAGGCTCATGCAGTGTGTGTTGGAATCCAATTTGATTAATTGGTACTCAGCATCTTTCTTAAGCTTATGCCAAACTGCATCTAATCACAGATTAATAAATCACTACACTGAAGAGAACAACACTATCACCACCTATAAATGTTTGGAATTGCTCCACAATAAACAAATTACAATCTCACTTAAGAATGATATGATCCAGATGTGCTTTTGAAGGTGTGATCTCCACTAGACAGCCGGCGGAGAGCACGCCGCCGCCGCCGCCGCCGGAGCTTGCCAGAGTTGGGCATTCTTCACCTTGGAGATGCTATTGAGCACACCCAGTGGCGTCACGTCTCCGGTTATCGTCACCTTCTTCTCTGCGAAGTCTATGCTGAAGGATGTCACCCCTGCTCAATCCATAGCACCATAGCAGAGCAAACATTGGCAATATCTTTGAATTAATCACCTAAGTTTGAAAATACTATAAAGATCCTAATCTTTAAACATACCTTCCATCTTGGAGATGTGCTTCCTCACCTTTCCTTCACACCCCTTGCAATGCAAAGACACCTTCAACACCACCACCTAAGAACATAGACAACATATATATATATATACATACTTTGAATTATATGTACGTAGGGTGGTGTGTGTACAAATTATATACAGGGGAGTAAAAAATAAGTTCAAATTACCTGGTCTAGTGGTCTTGTTGAAGAAGATGGTCTTGTAACATCCTTTTCTTCTAGCTTTAAAGGTTCAGAGCTAGGACGTTCGGCCAGCGGCGGAGCCGGAGACTGCTCCGGATCCGCCAAGGCATCAACGAAGACGACTTCATCCAGTAGGAACCGAGAAGAACCTGGAGGACTGACTAACTGTATCGACTTCTCCGAGCTTGTACTCTTCCTACTCTTTTGAAGGTAGGATCTGGTCTTTGAGAGTGATCGAGACAGTGCGTCAGTGACCTTTACTGATCTCCTGGAGTCTCCGAGGTGGGGGTTGTGGCGGTCGAGAGCTCTTCCGGCGGCGGCGGCGGCTCCGCCGCCGCTGATGCTGCGAACCATGGACCGCTTGTCGATGCTGGTGCAGATGGCGGCCGACGCCGGAGAGGCGCAGGAGAGTTTTCTAACTCCCTTCATCTCCTTAAAGAGCAACGGAGCCATGGCTCAGTGAATGCTAACTATAGTAGCATTTGCTAAGGAGAGTGAGGAGCTTCTCGGAGATGGGCGGCTATAGGCTAGTCTTTGATCCCTTTTTAAGCCCAGAAAAGGAGTTCTTTGATCCAAGGTGAGGGTAAGGTAACAACGACTCTGAAAAGAATTTTTACTGGAGAGGAAAGCCTGATTCCTGATTGGATAGAAGGGAGGGAGGTGTAAGGCGAGGTATAGCAAGGAGGTGTTCTGATCTTGTCCTACTTAACTCTGATTAAGGGATAATTTTAACAATTTTTGACTGCATTGTTGCATGTCTCCCATAAAATTCTTTTTTTTTCCCCTTGAATCTTGTTTTTTTTTCTTGAAAAAGGGAACTCTCAGTACCACAAAATACTTTTTTTTTCTGATATTATGGCTTAGCTTTGATATGTATGGTTTCACTGTTTTCCGTTTATTTGTTTGAATCTATTGCAATAATCTTGATTCTAACAAACCAATCAATGAGGAAATCTTTGGATTTTTTATTGTATTAATGGTGTTTATTTACTATGAGGAAGAGAGCATCTTTGGTTATTTGTTTTAATATACCAAAATATATTAGTTGTTGCCGAATTTAAAGCTTGATGTGGGCCATGGAGAAAATTAGTCGTCTGACATCGAGGTTGTACGGAGGAGAAAACAATCTTGTACTTCAAATCTTCACCTAAATATAAAACCGTATACATGATCATATTTGACCAATTTCTTAACTTTTTTTGTTTGTTTGTTTTAGTATTCCGTGACCCCTTCCTTCTTTGGGATGGATGGGTGGATTCTAAAGTCCCTTAATTAATCTCCTTAACTTTTAAGATCTATAGAGATCACGAGATTCGACTTATATCTACACAAAATAACCAAGATATCAACAATAGGAGTAGTTAATGTGGTTAAGATTGGCAAGTATAAAAGAAAAAAACATTCTATGATTTATGACAGTAGGATATCAATCTTGTATAAAAATGTGAATCTATCATCAAGAAATGAGAAAGAAAGAGCTGTCAAGGATCAGAGACGGAGCCCATAACCTGCAAAGCAGCAGCGGCATCATAAAGTTAGCACCAACCCTCAACCGACATGCCTCATGGATGAGTTCAGAAGCAGTCGTGGATGAGTCCCAAATTAATACCATGCACATATGACATATATAATATATACATGCTCTTAAATTAAAATTCTATACACCAACCATAGTTATTAGTTACTATTCCCTCTACTAAATAATATATATCTCTGCTGCAATTAAAGCTGGCGAGATCGTAAACTTTATTGATGCAAATCGTTCTTTAATAGTGTTGGCACTTTGGGCTCTAATTCAGATGAGCCAACGGTTTGGCTGCGAGGTGTTGGGAGTGTTCCAAATCGCATCGCTCACCAGTAAGGTTAGGTAGATAGTCCTGACTCCTGTCTGCATAGAGATTCCTTTGTGGCACAGCCACGGCACGGCCACCGGGCGTCATGCGCGCCGACCGCGCGTGCTGACTGCCATTGCTTAGCTTGGCTTGTCAGACCCACCAATGTTCTGCAATGAAACTATTCTCCTTTTTTTTTCTTCTTCTTATTAGTTTAAGTTTTTGAGATAATTGATGATTGAATAACACCTCCAAAATCAGTATGATATGGGGCGCTGTAGACTTGAATGAAAGCATGCAAGAAGTGACCAAGTTGGAGTAGACATCCAGAACCATAAGAATCAGATGCTTCTTCTACCAATCTCTTTTTCCTCCTCTCTTTATGCCCATATCACCAACACCACGTCCGTCTCCACTGCCAGGTTCCACAAAGAAGATAGGCGTCTTTTGGACTAATGGAGCCTTCCTTTCCTCGTTTGGGACTTTTGAGTGGTTCTAAGTTCTAACACAGGATGGGTACCTGAAATTGGACTCGATCCAACAAGAACCAATTAAAAAGATGAATTGAGTTTGGATAGTAACCAAGGTCGCGACCTAATAAAGATTCCTAATCGCCTAACCAGTCAAGGGTTAGGTCGAGCTTTTCCCATGCATGATGGCATTCCGCCACCCGCCATTTGGCACCGTTTTGATGGTTCTGCATGGATTCGGATTTGTTCATCCTCGCATCGCAATCAGACTATAAAAGGTAAAGTAGCTTCAAGAGATAAATTAGAGGCAGAGACGTGATGAGTCCGACTCCTTTGGAAGCCAGGATGCCACACGTCCAGAAACCTCTTTGGTATCTGGATCAATGTCGGGTGTGTTGGCATCCCACTCATTTTTCTCTCTCTCTCATCGCTATCAGACTACAAAGAAGAGAAGTGATATTTAGCAGGATTCACATTTACGTCACGTGTCTAGAATTTTAATATTTTTTTTCAGATTAGTGACATGGGTAGATATACATAAAGGGTGCGGCTATCTGCATCACAAAATGAACTCAATACACCACAAAATTATTTTTTTTTTTTTAAATTATAAAAATCCTAAACTACCCCTTTCCTCCCTCCCTCTCTACCACCACCACCACCACTCCGGTAGCCACCGCCGGTCCTCCACCACCTCTCCACCCCGGCAGCCACCGCCGGCCGCGGGAGAGAGGAGGGGGGGAAGAGGAAGGCCGGCCGACTGCGAGAGAGAAGAGGGAAGAGGGAGAAGAAGAGAGAGAAGGCGAGAGAGAGGGGGGAAAGGGAGGGTGGCCGGCTGCGGGAGAGAGGAGGCCGGTCGGCCATGGGAGAGAAAGGGAGGGGGAGAAGAGGGGAGGGCGGCCGGCCGCGGGAGAGAGGAGGCCGGCCGGCCGTGAGAGAGAGATAAGGTGAGAGGAAGAGGGAAGAGGGAGGCGTGAGAGAGAGAAAGGCGAGATAGAGGGGGGAAAAGGGCGGGCGGCCGACTGCGGGAGAGAAAGGGAGGGGGGAAGAGGGAGGGCGGCCAGCCGCGGGAGAGAGGAGGCCGGCCGGCCGCGAGCGAGAGAGAAGGCGAGAGGAAGAGGGAAGAGGGAGGTGGGAGAGAGAGAAGGCGAGAGAGAGGTGGGGGGAAAGAGAGGGCGGCTGGCCGCGGGAGAGAGAGAAGGCGAGGAGGGGGGGAAGAGGGAGGCTGGTGCCGCCGGGGGAGAGAGAGAGAGAGAGAGAGAGAGAGAGAGAGAGAGAGAGAGGGAAGAGGGAGGCTGGCGCCACCGGGAGAGAGAGAGAGAGAGGGGGGGGGGAAGAGGGAGGGAGGGAGGGAGGGAAGAGGGAGGGAGGCCGCCGCTGCCGCCGCCGGGAGAGAGAGAGAGGGAAGAGGGAGGGCGGCCGCCGCCGCCGGGAGAGAGAAAGGGAAGAGGGAGGGAGGCTGCCACTGTCGCCGGGAGAGAGAGAGGTCGGGAGAGAGAGAGGGGGGTAGTTTAGGATTTTTATAATTTTTTTTTACAAAAAATAATTTTGTGGTGTATTGAGTTCATTTTGTGGTGCGGATAGCCACACCCATACATAAATATACATACATAGATATATATATTTTACACTAGTTGTGCCCCCTGTCATATGGCAGGGTAACCACCAACCCCACCCTAATAACCACCTCTCACTAAACCCCATCATGCCACATAGGCTCCACCTAAGACATTCTCTCGCCACGTAGGACAACAAAAGTTTCACTTATAACCATAGCCTCGTATAAAGATGATATGGGGTTGGTTCCATAAACACATAACTTAACACAAATTTTGATACTAGATCTCAGCACATCTCCTCTCTCACCTTCCACTTAAACTGAGTAGGTTATAGGGTTAACGGGTCGAACCCACTTTGGATCCGAAACCCAAATTTAAACCCAAAACTAAGTCCGTGAGCAACTGGTGGTCCTCCGTCTTCGATAGAAGTGTCCAGATTCACTC
This sequence comes from Narthecium ossifragum, assembly GCA_963920575.1. Lineage (NCBI taxonomy): Eukaryota > Viridiplantae > Streptophyta > Magnoliopsida > Dioscoreales > Nartheciaceae > Narthecium > Narthecium ossifragum. The sequence goes on from OY986965.1 coordinate 29,678,636, forward strand.
CAAGATCCAACACTAGCTCACTGCCGCCTACCACTCTCTCGCGTCTATGTCGTCCGCGATCCGCTTCAGGAGCTCACGCGCGGCGAAGATCCATGATTCCAATATCTGGTGGACGGCGAAAAGCATCTGGCTCTCTTGGTTATTTAGGTTATTTCTAGAGGAGGATTCCAAGGGGTTCTGCTTCAGGGCGTGGAGATCGGACAGCCGGACGACGAGATCGTACTCGAGGTTGGGCTTGCCAGTGAGGTTGGGCTCCCCAAGTCCTAGCGTGAAGGGACACCGCTACATCTGGCACTCGATCTAAAACATGATCTTGGAGGCGACGTCCTCGGATTTATCCCAAGCGGCGAGCCTCGGGAGGAGGCGGTGATGGGCGACGGGGCAGCTGCAACCTTGGGCGGAGGTCGACGGCATAGAGGATGGTGGAGATCTTGTCTGGATTGATATTTTCGACGGTGGCAACGGATAATGCGATATTAGGCAGCGGATAAGGCCTTGCACCGCCAAAGGTGGGCGGTGACCACGTTGAAGATGGTGATCCATGGGCCACCGCCGGCTTTGGGACTTGGTTTTGAGTTTAAACTTGGGTTTCGGATCCCAAATGGGTTTGACCCGTTAACCCTATAACTTACTCGGTTTAAGTGTGGAAGGTGCGAGAGGAGATGATATTGTGTTTTAATCTCAGCCCTTGATTTCAAGAGCTGAAATCTAGTGTCAAAATTTATGTTAAGTTATGTGTCTGTGGAACCAGCCCCAAACACATACACACACATACATAGAATTAGGTTAATATAAGGGACATGTGACGCGCAAGCGCCGCAATTGGTGGGCTGGCAGCCAATTGGTTGCACTAATCCCGGTATAGCACCCAAACATGGCCTTATCCCGGGTCAGATTAACTTTTATCCTTGGATTCCTGAGATCCTAATCTCAGGATTAGAGGGACTTTAGTGTAAAATGGGGTATTGTGGGGGGTTTTATGCAAAAACCCCACAAACCCCACCTACCCCCACCTGCCTCTCTCTCCCCGATGGTTTCCTCTCTCTCTCTCTTCATCCTCGCCTCACTGGCGCCCAGATCTGAAGGAGAGAGAGACGATGAGAGAAGGGGGGAGGGAAAGGGAGTGGGAGGAGGAAGGGGGGATTGCTGACGCCAGAGAAGATGGGAGGAAGAGATCGAGGAAGAAGACCGGGAGAAGGAGAGGTGGAGTTCCCCGCGGCTACTCTCCTCCATTTCATCCCCGAGATCCCCTGCGCCACTGACGACTCCCAATCGACGCCGGCGACCCCACGGTCACCTTTTCGACGGCTTCACCTTTTCGACGGCTTCAAGTGCATCACCATCGCCGACGCTGATCTCGCTGCGTTAGATGTACCAGAGGAGGTCGGAGGTAGTGGCCTATGGGAGGCGGGTTTGTGGAGGGATAGGGGGCACCGCAGATGGCCGCGGTTGGGGGTGAGCTCGCCGGAGATCATGGAGAAGGAGAGGAGATGGTGTTGATGCTCGAGTCGGGAAGGTGATGGGTTCACCGGCTTGGGAGGGTGGCTGCCAGATGGCTATCCGTGAGAGAGATGAGGATGATGGTGGTGTTGAGGACGATGGAGCTTGGATGGCCGATGTTGATGGAGTTCACCGGAACTGAAGAGCTCGTCGGACGTGGAGATAGGCGGTAGAGGGGTGGCTGCAATGGGGACTTTGGTAGTGGAGCCAGTGTGGACGAAGGTAAGAGATGGTGTTGGTGGAGCATTGATATGTATAAATTAATATAAATTAAATTAAATGAAAATAATATAAATTAATTATTATATTAATAATAATATAAATGAAAAATAAAAAAAATTATTATATTAATATAAATGTGTCCGCATGGGGATGCATTGATGTGTATAACCATGCCACGTTATCATGCTATGTCATGTGACAATGCGATCCTTTTTCGCGCTTGCGTCGCCGGCGGCCACAATGCCGACAAGAACACCCTCAATACCACCGAGCCATACGACCCGGTGGAGAACAGGCGGGCATCGATGCTGACGATGGCGGAGGAGCGGGTGTCTGCCGAATATTGCAAATAAACAGGCTTTGATATGAGAGGGATTAGTCCGGTGGAGACGTTGAACAGGACGGATGGGATGGTAATATTATACTTTATTATAATATATTCATGTTAATTATGTCGAATATGTTATTCGAAAGTTAAGATGAATATATGCATAATAATATTAATAAAACGAGAAAATATTACTAATCCCAATTCCTCTAATTCCAAAAAAAACTATCCCGCAACCAAACGGTCCATATGTGATTTGCTAAAAATGATCTTTCTGGCTTGAGATAAACTAAGAGGCAGAGACGTGATAAACTAAGAGGCAGAGACGTGATAAGTCCGACTCCTTGGGAAGCCTGAATGCCACACGTCCAGAAACCTCCGTAGTATTTGGATCAATGTCGGATGTGTTGGCATCCCACTCCCCTCTCTCTCTCTCTCTCTCTCTCTCTCACACACACACATACACGCGCGCGAAAACAAATGCCAGATCTGTGGACAAATGTTCTCAAGACTTTGACAGAGTCACGGGTAGGAACAAGTGTTTCTACCCGTCTTAATATTTCACTCGTCTTAATAATATTTGGATAAATTTAGCATACTAACCATCATAAAATAATGAGCTAGAACCAATTTTCAAAGTTACAACCTCTGAGCAATACACAGGAAGGGCTACGCATTCCTGAAGGGCTCGAAGCAGGGGGAAACAGGGGCAAACAGGCGCTGCAAGAGCTCGCCTGTTTTCACAACCAACCAAAAAGAAATTACAAGCAACCACCACCAGTCATCTTCCAGAACTGTTTTCTTTTCTTCTATTGATATAAAACATGGCTGAAATTTACTCTCAAGCAAACTAATTAGCCGAGCTATCACATGAATCTTCTTTTTGAGATTCACAAGGCATGTAAGCAATATGCCATTGGTTCTATGAAGCAAAGCTCAAAATACATCAGACCGACGAAGTTGATGCATCCAATTAGTGAGAAAGCGCGACTCAACTGAGATGAGTCCACCAAAGCTGTTAGATCCCAAAACATAATCATGCAATCGATTTATACCTGAAAATCAGAAAATAAAAGCAATGAGTGCAATGGCCAAAAAGCTTGCTATTTAGACCGAAACAAAATGCATTTGCATATGAACAGAGATATGAGCTTACCTACTAACAAGCTAAACCTTGGAAATTTGACAATTCAGACGATGTACCACGAAATTTGGGACGGCCTGACCTACGAACGGGGCTACATGTGATCAGAAGCTTGAATCAGTGCAAAATCTCAACCTACTTTTACTTCTCTAGGAATGTAGGTTTTCTGCTCATAAGCCAGTTAACGAAGCAATGCTACCATCATTATTCACTTTCCAAAAACAATATCCTGGCAGAGCTTATCCTACAATGAAATCAGACATAAATTCTTCCAATATCTCCTCCATCAGCATTTGTTCTATCTCTTTTCCTGTCATATCAATATCATTTCCCAGATCTAACCACCTCAAGTCCATAATCTTACTTTCAGGATTGCCTTTGCCCATTTCTTTTCTCAATCTGACAACTGTCTGCCAAACCTCTTCAACAAGCCCCTCACGGGCAAACTTGCAGCTAAACCTTGCCTTTGATTTCACAACCCAAGGATGCAGATCCATATGTGGCGCAAGAATCTCAGCCAGAATGGAATTTATAAGATCAAATAACAGTTTCCTCTCTGACAAAGGCCAGGCAACCAAGGATCTGTATCTTTTTTCGAGCTTCTCAAATACTCCAGGACTCACCGGATTTTCAGGTGAGTAGTATGAATCAAAGATCTTGTCCTGGTTGGTAGAATGAACACCTGAACAGATAACTATGTCAAGTAGGTATGAGAAATCCCTATCCTCTTCATCCCTAAATGCTTGGAGCATCTCTTCCATCGGTTTAAGGGGTCGTTCCCCTCCTTCCATATCCTCTTCACTTGAAACAAGAACTTCAGATTCCTCAGCATCAGTATCTTCTGATTCCAGCTTGAGAAGTTGAAGTTGCATTCGCAGCTCTGTAATGATGTAAGACAAGATTCAACACTCGATTGATAGGTATATTTTATACGAAAATCAAGCAATATTAGTCTGTTTTTTTTTCCACTTACCCTGAAGATCAAAACTGAGTCTCTCAAAGCCTTCTAAACCACAGTTCTCTTCTTCAGATGGTGACTTGAGAACAGAAATTGGACTTCGCTGCTCAAGTTCTTTAAATATGACAGGATCTGGTTTTGTTCCATCACAGTTGGACTGAAGAATTTCAACTCGAGGATGGGCAAAAGATGATTCCTGGTGGTAAAAAAAAATATGTCACCGTCAATTTGAAAAGGCAATTAGATTCCTGGATGTGTATAGATATTGGCATATGAAAGCAGCTTGACTTTGAACCAAATTTGAAGCATGATTGGGAATTAAAAAACAATATATGGTTCTTAACCAAGCACAGAGGGAATAAAACAATGAATGATGATAAAGCCTCACATCTGTTCATCAAAGAAAACTTTCAAAAAGCAGAAATTGGCACCATGTAGCGGATGAAGGTTCACAGATGCAAGTAACTCACAGACAGTAACAAACAAAAACCTGATTCAAAGTAATAATTGCATGTAAAATCCATGTTTACGAATCCACAAGTTCGATAGACAGGGATGCAGCTGCAAAGAGAATCAAGAACATCAAATGTTGCCTGCCTATTGTAACCATTGGTTGCAAATCTGTAATATTCGACAAAATACAACAGCATAAAGTAATTGCCATATAGGCACAATAAGCTGACAAATCCAAATAGACAGAAATAATCTTCAAATTTCAAAGCGCTTTGGAAGTATACCCTAAATGAGCCACTCATATATGACGAGTGAGCATTGCAATCTCCTATCAAAGAAAAAAGCGCACACAACATACTAGCAATCAATACTGCTGATATACTGTCCTTTTTAATTAACTATTCCCCAAAGTACCCGAAACACATAGAGAACAAAATTTACATGCTGTCATCAGAGCAGAAACAAACCTCAACAACTGTATTAGTCTCATCACTGTGACATTCTCCATCTTTTGCTACCATTGCCACTGCTGTTTCATGCACCTGATCTTCATTACTCAAGACAGGTAAGCTTACATCTTTGAACTCATGAGTTGCAGAATTCTCAGAGAGCTTTTCTGTATGTGTGACAGCATCATTAGATATTTCACGAATCATAGGCTTTTCTTCTGCCATTAAAATTGCATCAATCTTATCCGTGTAGTCTACAGGACTAATATTGATAGTCCCCACAGAAGGCATATTTTCCAATCCATCAGAACTAAATAAGCGAGGCCTGCTAGTCTCACGTTTAGACTTTCTATGCAAAAATGTTCCCCTCAAAGTAATGCCATCTAGAGAATTATCAGGGCCCAGATTGAGCACATCATTCGACATGCAGCTAAACCTACAACCATAGTCATCACTGCAAGCTTCTTGTTTGCAGCTAGCTTTTGGACATTGGTGCACAGTAGATGAAGATGAAAGAGCTAAAGGCCTTGGATTTATAAAGCGCCCGTCCTCCCGAACATCCTTACAGCGAGCAAGTACTGCCTCTCTAGCCAACTTCTCAATCGAAGCTTTCTGAATATGCAATGAACTTGGAGCATTCTTTGGGACTTCTCTATCAGAGTGAGCAAACATTTCAGCCAAAGTGGCTGAGCCTCTAGCCACAAGTCCCACCCCCTCAGTTCTGTTGGTCATTTTCCAGCGCTGAGACAGTCGTTTCCTTGCCTCCCTGCTCACAGATGATTCACTTGAATAAGATGTTGAAGGTCTGGACCTGCTATGCCAGTCATCGAGATCATCAAAACCCCTTTGAAATGCCTTGGAGTCACTGAGATTCGATGTGCCCGTAACAGTGTATAAAATTTCATCCCTTCTATTACTCCCAAGCTTTGAAGAGTATACCACACCGGTATCAGTATTACAACTATACCCCATCTGCTCTGTAATCTCCCTCGCAGTTTCTCTTGAACTCTTGCTACTATTCCCTATTATTTCGACATGATCAAACTTCTCTCGATCTTTCCTTTCAGCATATAACTCCTGAATTCGTGACCTTCTGGATGCCTTGTATCTTCTGAAGCCAAACTGAAAATTATCTGGGAATCTTGGCAAAACAATAGCTCTCTTTGTGTCATCAACCTTCTCTAGACTCGGCTTTAAAAGAACAATCTCAGTGAGATCTAAATATGATTCAAATGCTTCTCCATGGTGCGGCTTTGACAACCTTTGGGAAACAGAATAACTATGTTCTTTGAGGGAGTAGTTGACGAGGCTTGTTGCAGGTTTTTCCCAAGAACGGATAAAATCTTTTGGCACGGCCTTCCTCTCAGAGCTAAAACGGACTTCAGTGATGTCGCGCTTCCCCCCTTTTGATGATCTTAGAACTGTGATATCACTTGCTGCACGAGCAGGTAGAACATAATTCAGATCCTGGAGGTGCTTGGAGAACAAGGAATTGGGCTCTTCCATAAATTTAAAAAACAGATCCTTCTTGGAATCTGTTACTTCCATAGCATCATTCACTTCTAATTTGGAGTTCTGAAGTGCTAAATCATTTGGAAGACGCTTTCCATCCATGAAATTCTGCCTAACAAAAGCCATGTCAGTCTCAGTTGCTTTTGAGCTCTGCATACCCTTCCTGACTGGTTTCCGGTGCATCTCACCTTTCCTTGTTTCCATGACTTCAAAAACATCTTTGAATTCTTGGTAATCCTCTGTTTTCGCCCCAGATAAATGGTTCTCCCTAGATATATGCTTCTCCCGAAAACCTGTAGATGGTGTTTTATGGATAATACTTCTCGTCTCTCTTTGTTGTCTATTAGCAACTTTTCGAGGAGGCAGGGTATCAAGACCCATCAATTTTGCAATTACACAGGGTGATGGGTGCCTGATTTCTTTTTCTTTCAGGACCTCTTCATCCATCTGCACTTCTAGTGCTATCCCATTGGCCTCTTTGGAAGAGCTTTGCCTGAACTCGAGGGCAAGCTATAAAAATACCAAAACATAAATGGTGCACAATAATTAGGTTCCAGAAGAAATCATGAAAATGAAGTGAAGAAATCAAAGCAACGATAATTTTGCTTTAGGAACAGTCAAAGGAGAAGCATAAGATCAAGAATCAACAATTGGTAGTTAACACTAGTTGACCAAATCACTGGATAAATGTATAGGGATATTCCTCCAGATAGGAGCAGCGTGTGTTTCTAACCACACCACCCAATCCCTAAAACCAGCTAATGACATTAGACAAACAGAACAAGGGGCCGATGGACTCACACAATTTTCGCCTCTCATAAAGTTATTCCCATATTGAGAACCAAGAGCTGTTGTAGGAACATTAAGTCCTTTTCCAAAACCTGAAATTCAATTCCTTTGCAGTGAGATGGAAATTCATTGTACAAAAGTAACAAAACAACAAAAGCTTAAAGAAAATGATAATTAAAATTCAGTGCACGAGTAGCATATTCGAGTCTCAAACGTTGTCCTGAGTTAAATTAAGTTTATCCCAATTGTCCTAAGGCTATGGATACCTTAAATCATGCACATTTTTCAGCAAGAATTCAGAGAGCCACAATCCTCTCTCTGAGGACGAAAAGTACCAAAAGATTCTTTTGTGTTGCTTTCGCAGCCCAGTGTCATGCCGAAAACAACCATTTCTAGGAAATCAAACGTGATCCTACCATTGAATTACGGTGGCAGAATGGTGGAATAAAACCAGATCCAAAAGCTAGAAAGGACCATAATTGCCAGAGAACCACATTAAAAACTTAAGAATTAAACCAAAAGTTCCCTAAATTAGCATCAGAAACAAATAGAAACAGCATCTGCTCACGCAGCATAAGCTTTAAAAGATAGAGATCTTTCAAGCGAAAAAGAGAGAAAAATAAGAAAGATCGTCCTTAGCGCCAAGCCCATTGTTGGGAGAGTCAGCTAGATAGGCGTGAACTCACCTGCCCATTCATCAATCGGCCTACTAAGATTATAAGGAAAGCTACTAATATGCCTATATTGGCCTTGATCACAAGAACAAGCTCGACCAGCCCTTATGGACATTATATGCCTTCAAAAAAAGGAAAGCATGAATTCTAATAGGAGACCGGAGAATTCTCCATGCGAATCTCGACAGAAGCGATGAGCACTATAAAGGTCTTTAAGACCTAAAAGAGGAGCAAAAAAGGCGGAGGACATGGCCCCTGGAAACGGACCTTGGTCGTGGACTCGTCTGTGAACCGTAGGGACATCGCAACAAGCACTCAGCTTGAGATCGGACGCCACGATCGGCTTCCTCGACGTGATACCTCCCGTCCGGTACGACTTCTCCCGGATTCGCCATCTACTGTCCATCTCCCACCCCCGCCTCTCCGACACACACCCAACAAGCACAGTCGCCCTCAAAACACAATCAAATCTAGCGACGGTGATCCCGAGCTAATCGGTCGGTGAACGCATGAGAGAGATGAGAGAGAGATGCGCTGGGAGATATGGCGATGTGGGAAGCGTTATTAAAGAGAGGAGGCAGGCACGCAACTGCCGGGCCGTGGCAGGGAGGATGTATGCATTAAAATCGCGGTCTTTACGCGAGGAGACTGTGGAAAGGAAAGAAAGAGGAAGCTATGGATGGATTAGCTGGGAAATGGGTATTAATTATAATAGTAACTTAGCATACGTACTACCTCTTTCAATTCGTACTTTAATCTTTGATGTCTCAGTCTCGCTCTCCTCCAATTAACTGGTTACAAAGGGACACCACTACCAAATAGAGGTGAGATATTTGTCGTAAATGGACCTCTGAGTCGAGTAATCCCAAGTGCATTAATGCCATGGAGACTAACAAATATAATCCTGTGAGCCTGTCCCTTTCTCTGCAATTAATTACACTACCTCCTCTATTTGATCACGGGCGGCGCCGATGGGCGGGCGCCCGGGCGAACAGTGGCGCGCACACGGGATCGGATCGGGGCGGGGATCCCCGGGAATATCTCAGGGCCTTCGCCGTTGACTCGGCTGTCGATGTGGGGGCTTCGTGGCCGGCCTAATGTAAGCTGGCATGTGTCCAGGATTATGATGTCAATGATGTTCCTGTTTTATTTATTTAAATGTATGCCACGTTTGAACTGTTTTGTAATGTGTTTTGAACTTTTGATAGTGGATACATCGTTTGTGATGTTGATTGTGAACAAATACCAGGTGCCTCGTGACGAGCACGTAGGATGGGAAATGTACGAACTATTTCTTGGAACACTTCATTGTTACTGCGGTTAGTTTTATTTTTATCTCATGCGGAATAAGATTTCTAAAGGTGTAGTACTTGTATGTTTAGGGTAGGGTCTCTGCGTCACATGTTAGGCCAAATTGCCAGACATCGCTGCTCTAATGCAGTCTGATAGTAGTATGCCAGACATGGTGAAAGGATTCCTCTTAACAGATCTAGCTTTGTCATGCAGTAATATGAGCACTGCCATGAAATCAAATGGACGGCCGTTTGGTCTCGCAAGGTTGGCTTACTTTGAGTCCAATTTCGTGTGTAATGAGAATCGTGTGGGGTCCATGAGAGGTCTCATCATCTCCTGCTATCAAACCATGTACAGTCTTCTTCGTTTCCTTGGCGGAGACGACACCCCAATGGTAGTTGATCGCATTATTTAATCAAATGGTTTATTAGTCAAGTCAATTGGATTTTGGCTTCATCCATCACGCTGGAAAATTTACATGGAAACATGCGGAGTCATGCTCGTAACTAACGAAACCATTGTAGTAGTTTATTACACACCCCCCCCTTCAAATACGGGGTTTTTTTATTAGATAAACCAGAAGACTGAGGGCAAAGGAAAGATTACAAGGATAGAGACGGACCAAAGGACCACCCCGTGCTCCCCCTTCATATACGTTGACAATCACATTTATAATAGATTTTTAATAGCTATAATTCCTTTTCCCCTCTTCTGCGACCTTACTTTGTTTATATGACACGACCAAAGTTAGAGCATAACCAAATCATTAGAAGTGGCTTAAATATCATTGGCCGTGTTGCCTAATTTCAAATAAAATAAAGAAATAGAGGAAAAATGAGAAGAAAAAATGGAGAGATAACTAGATACATTACTCAGTTGTTTTGGTACAAAGAAAATGGAGAAATGGAGAACCAGCTAAAATTAGGAATACAGCTAGTCCAATTGAGTTGATACTATCATCAGGTTGACGCAAGAGTGAACCAATTAGAGCTTTGGCTTACAAGACTCGCAGGCTTGCTGAGGAATTTTTGGGAAGGAAGCTTGGGCCGAAGATGGATGAAAGAAGCAGAGTTGATACTATCATCTAGGTTGACGCTTCTTTTGTCTCGACACAGAGATCTGTCGTTGCTGCGGTCGCGATTCGTGGAGGGGAGGATGGTGCCATTTGGGCCATGGGTAAACCCGTTGTGATGGATTCAGTTATTAAAGCAGAACTGTTGACGATCCTACACGGTCTGAGTTGGACAAAGGAAAAGGGTGTCCAACAATTCGTCTTGGAGACGGACTCTCGTATGGCTGTGGATATGATTCGCAATGCCATGATTTGTCCACCGGGAGTGGAGATTGTCCTTCGAGATGTGTGGGCCAAGATGATGGAGCTGTCAAATGTGTTATGTGTCTACATTCCTAGGTCGGAAAATTGTAAAGCTGATGGTATAGCTCGTTGGTGTCATCGTTCACAAGTGCCCCTATATTGGGCATTGGAAGATGGCATCACGGATTTAGATAGGTTTTTGTAAACCAGCTCTCGGGCTCATCTAATCAAACAAAAAAAGCTAATCCATTTGAGTAATTTATCGCCTCTGATTTTCCTCCTTGGAATATTTCATGAACAACTAAAAGGGAACTCATGTTTGATGCGGGGATAAGTGGTCTTCAAACACCAAAAGTAAACAAACACAAAAATTAATCATTATTATTTTATCCCCGTTCTATCTATCACTGTCATTTTATTTTTTCCTATCCTGTAACCCCACCTTTTCTAATTCAAAATCCCTTAGATCCCTCAAATCCCTCGTTAACCGGAATAAGCTATCCCCGTGCCAAACCAACATGAGTAATTCCATCATCATCAACGTTGTCTTTGTCCAATGATAACAATGAAAAGTGTGGGTCCCACCTGGCTGCTTCCCACCCAAGCAAAACCGGGCATACAAGACAAAAAAAACGGGCCTCAAAACCCGGGACCGGTCCGCCCTCACCAGGGACATCCAGGCGGATCCGGGGGTTCTGCCATTCGGTTACCTATGGCAGACCCTGCCATTGGGATTTGACCAATGAGGTGAGACCCACTATCCATCACTTTCATGTTATCATCACTTCGTCTTCTTTCTTTATATATATATATATATATTCATAACATATCTATAATACATGATATGTATATTATGAGTATATATTTAATAAATTTTTTATGTGTTCTATGTATATATTTTTACTCTCTTTCTTATATATATATACATATATATATATATATATATACACTCTTTCTTTTTTATGTGTTCTATGAATATATATCTGTGCTTTATAAATATGCCTATTATACATTATATATATATTATATTATATATATAATAGATATATATAATAACATACATATCATATACATAAACATATATACATACAAAAACAAACATAATAAATTTATTAATTATATATTCATAACATACATATGATATATATATATATAAAATCTATATCTTTATTATATATTATATGTATGTTATGAGTATGTATATTTATTTTATATACATAATATGTATACACATATATAATCTATTATATAAATAAATATATATAAAAAAAAAAGGAGAGAAGAGATTTAGAGTGGATGGTGGGATCCATGTGTCCCCACCTTATTGGGCAAATCCCAATGACAGGGTCTGCCATAAGCAGACGAATGGCAGACCCCCCGGATCCCATCCAGGCCCTACTCAACCACCATACCGATCACAATTCATAGGTCATCCTTCGAAGACGACAATATTAGTGCCATAGCGTCGTCGTCACGCACTTTTATCCCGACGACGACCGGAACCACATGTTCAGTTCTCCTATATAATATATATATATAGTCCGTGGCCTTATAGAAGCTATATATAGGCTGGACTGGAGCTCCTGCCAGCTTGATATGCATCATATCTCATGCATCCCATCACTTGATTGCCCCCAAAAGATTGGCTGGATGCTCTCATCTCATAAAAAGTTCAGTAATAAGAACTAATACCACCAAGCAAAATTCTTCTTACCGCTAAAATGATATGATATGATTAACTTGTCTCTATTGTATGATGCGGTATTAGATGCTGTTGTGATACAGCCTCATGCAGCGCGCACTGCATTGAGCAGCGTTTATAAGAAAGTGGTGGACATCAGGAATTCAGGACATCATGTTCATGCAATGGTAAGCCCAAAGTCATCCCCCCGGACACATCTCTCTAAATGGATAAAAAAGCTAGCGGGGGCTGGCACGGCACAGTTTAAAATGAATTGTGGGCCTCAGAATTCTGAATTCCCTTCACTTCAGAATAGTAGTTGCATGAGAAAACTGGCTCCAAATTACATCAGGTATAGGAAACAAAGGAGGAGTACAAATAAAGGGAGCAGAATACTAATGGGGTCGGTTGGTGGTCTCTTAGGTGGGTGAAGACGTGAAGTAATCCTGTTATATATCTAGAATAATAAGATCTGATTCTAGATTGACATTACCTTTGGCTTGTAGATGAATGTTTTTCATCTTGCTGAACTTCAAGCTCTGCGAGGACAGACCATGTCTCACACCCTTCTTTCTTTCTCAAGCAGCTTCTTCTAGGTTGAACCTCTCAAGCGCCGCTACTGTTTCTTCCTTGGCACTGCAGTATGAAAACACCCGGATATGACTGTACTATTCATATCCAGAAGTTAGAAGACAAATCAATCATCTTTATGCTAAGTAAGTACATTCCATATGCATTCGCAGAAAACCCAATCCGTTGAATTTAGCGATGTTAGCAATGACTGTATGATCGGAAGTAGTCCATAAGCAGTTTATCAAGCATTAACATCCATATGATGTCCAGAACCTATGCAACAAGAAATTGACTTTCAGCATGCAGGAAAGTCGATAAATTAGAAGAAGTTATAATACTGAAAAATCATCTAGTAAGGTAACAAAATTTGACTGCACAAACAGAGATGACCCTCATGAGGTTTACACATTTTATTCCTTCATTTTTCTTTTAACTCTTTCTATAGTCAAGGAAATTAGTCACAGATTTAGACAAACACAGAGAAACTTGAGACAGATAACATCCACAAAAAAATTCAGCCAGTGAAAGGAATTTTCAAGATCCAAACCGGAATCAATTAACAGGACACTTATGTCGAAAACAATGAGCACGATTCCGAGGTCTTTCATATGGAAAGAAGGGCATATGAAGTGATAAAGAGGCATAATATGCTAGATATGTAGAAGAGGATTAGAGGATTAAGGAAACAAAGGTAATTAACTTCCTATTTCTGCAAAAAAAAGCACAAACCACAGGATCTTCAAAGACTAAATTGTTTCCTTCATATGGTCTATGCCATTTTGACATTCAGTTCAAAATATGCCAGCAGTACCACTTTAACATACAATAGCAGTAATCAACTTATATACGAAGAAGTCTAACTTGGGAGAGATTAATGCGGGTACAATCACTCTAAAGAACTATGTTCACAGTGATCACTAGATATAAGCAGAAATATGAAGGAGCTTTTGTCATTAAAAATAGGTTGTTGAATTCCACCTATGAAAGTAGTACTCACAGTTGGAACAGTTAATTCATCTCAGCATACCACTAGACTTACCTCCCAGTTCTTAAAATCTTGAAAAGTCCTGGCTTCATAAGATCCACCACTGTTGACCCAGCACGCCCAGAAGGAAGCAAGCCACCATCAAAGACGTATGCACACTGCTGCCAAAGATTTTGAAAATCTTTGATGCTTACACTACTAGGTTGCCCACTGAGGTTGGCACTTGTAAGAGCAAGTGCGCTTCCAGTGCCACGAGCAATTGCTCTAATAAAGCTGGAATCTGGAACTCGAACTCCAATGCTATCTAAACCATGGTTAAGGGACTTTTCAAGAATGCTTGAATCACCTGAGACATATTACACTTCATCACTTACTGCAGTAGAGTACAATTTAAGACAAAATAATGATTGTATGTAGAAAGAGCTGAACCTCGACTCAGAACCACAGTGACAGGTCCAGGAAGGAGATTATCAAGCAAGCCATGAGGTAAGTGATCTACAATGGCAAAGCGCGATATATCTGACACATCAGAAACACAAATCGCAAGGGGACTTGTCAGCTTACGCCCTTTAAGCTCATAAATCCGATCAACTGCTTCCATAAGACTGCCAATGTGTACCTTCACAAATCAATACTTGTGTTCTAAACATACAAAACACAAAAATACATTACAATGCAAGGTACATATTCAACAGATCACTAATTCAAACAGACAAAAAATAGCATTCACAAGTCTCAATGCTCCGAAGAAAATCGTCGATCACTTGCCATGCATCACAAGCAAACCCATAAAGGGTATCAGTCGGCACTGCAATAACTTTCCCTTCTTTGATCGCATCAATTGCTTCCTGGACGTGTTCACTAGATGCAGGGAGGACTATATCTCCCTTAGTTTCAACACCCATGTCACAGTTCTTCAGGGCCTGAGACATTTGTCTCCAGAGAGACCCGCCCAACCTCCTCTTATGGTATAGATAACTCAAACTATGAATTTGAGGAGACCTGCTAATTAAAAGGAGCAGTACAAGACATCAAGTGAACGAAACAAAAAATGGCGAACGAGTAATCTGTAGATAAAAAGATAACATCTTTATACAGATTGAACTTAGCAGTATCTTCATATCAAACAAGCAAACAAACAAAAGCTGGCCTTCTATTCAGGAAAGCGAGCAAAATCTTACCTTGAAGGTCTAAGCGCTCGGGTTAAGTTCAAAGAATCGAACTTTATAAGATAAACCATAGATTGAATTGAAGAATTAAAGAAAACACAGGATAGTGATCAAAAAGCCTTGGGCACACGCATATTTTCGATTAAATATCCTAAATCAGCCAAATACAACACGAAAAAGGACACAAAATCACAAAGATAGGTTCTTTCCAGCAAAAAACTTAAGAAAAATTACCGGAGAGAAACGCAAAACGAAGCAAGAAAGGATACCTTCTCGCGAGGTGTCTCACGGAGCATGAGAAAAGAGGCAACCTTTCTGTGATCTTGGAAGTATGAATCATCGAGCTCCCCTCCCTCTATCTTTCTTTCTTTTCCCACGAAGGCCGGGGAGGCCGCGCCCATTTAGCTCACAATCTCCTTTGCATCATTAGCGGTCCAAAAGAGATCAGGCGGTCCTTAGATTTGATTGCAAAGAAATACGGCGACTCACTAAAGCATCTCCAACCGTCGGTTAATGATCCAACGATCCTAAAGGCGCCAAGCATATGGGGTGTAATTTAACTATTTGTACCCGGTGGTGCTACATAGGTTTTGTTTCGCCTTTCTCGGGGTGTCTAGAGTTCTTTACTTCAAGCCAGACCGCGTCCTTCGAAAGCCACAGCCCGCCCTCCTAAACCCTGCGAGAGAGAGAGAGAGAGAGAGAGAGAGAGAGAGAGAGAGAGGAGAGGGGGAGAGATGAGGATTGAGGAGGTGCAATCGACGACCAAGAAGCAGAGGATCGCCACTCACACCCACATCAAAGGCCTTGGCCTCGATGTAACCCCTTCTCTCTTGCGCGCTTGCTAGCGTTGTAGCTCCGATGCTAGGGTTTAGGGTTTTTGGCAAGGCGGTGTGCTTATGAGATGGTGTTTCGTTTTCTCGATTGAATGGGCTTTGATTTGGTTGTATGCTTTCAGGTGAATGGGGCTGCGCTGCCGATGGCGGCTGGGTTTGTGGGGCAGGTGGGGGCGAGAGAGGCGGCCGGTCTCGTCGTTGATATGATCCGCCAGAAGAAGATGGCTGGGCGGGCCCTGCTGCTCGCGGGGCCGCCCAGCACTGGAAAGACAGCGCTGGCACTGGGGATTTCTCAGGAGCTCGGGAGCAAGGTATTATTCACATTCTATCTTGTCTGTTTTCTTGCAATGTCGTGACAGTTTAGAAGGTATCGGAAGTAACATGCGATTAGATTTTTCCTTCTGAATGTATTAATTAGACAAGTTCATCTTGGTTTCAAAGCAATGTGCTTTGGATGCATTTTTTGTGAAGAAGTGCATTTTTTTATGTGGATTCCATGTGCACCATTGCAATGTGATTTGAGTATCCAACTGGGTTTGCGTGCTGGAAGTGTACAGGAATGGTGTTTAAAGTTTGCTTACTATATCACCACATTAAGATTTTGTTTGATCTTGCATTGTAGGTTCCATTTTGCCCAATGGTCGGATCAGAAGTATACTCATCGGAGGTTAAGAAAACTGAGGTGCTTATGGAAAATTTCAGGAGGGCTATTGGTCTACGCATCAAGGAAAATAAGGAAGTATATGAAGGCGAAGTATGTTTTACACTCCTGATATCTGAGATTTTTTGTTAATTTTAGTTACGGCTTGATTCAGCTATAACCCCTTGATCTCGGGAATATCACATTCCCATTTACATTGCTAATATCTTTCTGTTCCACAACTTTAAATTTTATTAGACTAATGTGACCTTTCCTATCATAGGTGACAGAGCTCTCTCCAGAGGAAGCTGAGAGCTCAACAGGTGGCTATGGAAAAAGTATTAGTCACATTATTATTGGGCTGAGAACTGTCAAAGGATCTAAGCAGCTGAAACTGGATCCAACTATCTACGACGCTCTAATCAAGGAAAAGGTAAATGTGTTTGATTTTTCCCGGATAACTAGCGCAGCTTTTTGTCTGGAGCTGTGTGGATACTGAAAATAATCTTATTTGATTTTTTGTTTATTATGGTTTTTTTTAACGTGAACTGGACATGATTGTAATATCTCCCTCGACACGTTTTAGGTACATCCATCTTTTAAGAATAGATGTTTATTTCTATGATATTCATGGTTGAAGTTATTATGTCCTAATCTCTTTTCACAAGATGTAACATCTGTTGGCTTTTCAACTGGCAGTTCTTGATACCTTATTGCCTATGCTGGGTTTAATTCTGCATTTGTCAGAGGTTGGCTTACCATTAGATTGGTTCTGGTGTCTGCAGGTTGCTGTAGGTGATGTCATATTCATTGAAGCAAATAGTGGTGCAGTCAAGAGAGTTGGTCGAAGCGACAGTTTTGCTTCAGAATTTGATCTTGAAGCAGAAGAATATGTTCCACTTCCAAAAGGAGAAGTTCATAAGAAAAAGGAGATAGTACAGGTACCTTCTCTACCATGTAGTATAGACTAATTCAGCCTCAATCTTCCTAATTATGGTCTAAAAGCTGTTTCATCATATCCAAAGTAGTTTAATGAATGGATGCCCTGCTGCTGGCACACGCCAGAACCATGGTTTTCCAATGTGGAGATACATCTTCTTGGAAGTAGGTGTATCTCATAGTTAAGTTTTGAGCCAGTTGATTTTTTACTTAATAGTTTTCTTTCTGTTTTGCAGCAGTTGTGAGCATTGGTCCTTTTTCTTCTAGTTTTCTTTTCATATTGTTTATTTTCCCTTTATACCCATTGATTGTTTAATTGCTGTCCATTTTCTAACCTCTTTTTTTTTATATAAAGCTATTAGCTTAACTGAGTAGATTTAAATTCTATTGCAAGAATGTTGTTTTCCTTCCTCAATTCGTTCTGGGTACCACGCTTATGAACTATAGGATGGCTAACCAACTTTTCTTTTTCTTTATTAGGATGTCACACTTCATGATCTTGATGCTGCAAATGCCCGACCACAAGGAGGGCAGGATATACTGTCCCTTATGGGGCAGATGATGAAACCTCGGAAGACTGAAATTACTGATAAACTACGGCAAGAAATAAATAAGGTTCTGCTCTTCTAATTTTTTTCAGTCATGCTTTCTGCTTTAAGGTTTTCTTTTTTAAAATACAGAGTGGGGACCTATTCAAAGTGCGACCTATTATTACACCTTGATAAACCTTGCTGAGTTTTCCTAAATAAGGCACATTTTTGCTTCTTGGGGTAACGTATTTGAATGATGCACTCAGGTTGTTAACAAGTATATCGACGAGGGAGTAGCAGAACTTGTCCCTGGTGTCTTGTTTATTGATGAGGTAAATGTTTTCTGGTCAATTGCCAAACCTAGTTATATTTCATACTGATGAACATTTGCAACCTATTGCATGATGTGATTGCAGGTTCACATGCTAGACATGGAATGCTTCTCATATCTCAATCGCGCATTGGAGAGCTCAATATCACCAATAGTAATATTCGCAACAAATAGGGGAATATGTAATGTTAGGTATGCATCCAGAAGGATCATCTCATCTGCTTAGATTTCTGGATATATTAATTGTGTTTGGTGAATCTGTTTTGGATCGACATGTCATAGTAAACATTTATATGGCTGTTGTACTAAAGTGAGCTGATTTAATGATATCATTCAAAAATTTTGGTTTCATAAGTGATGTATTTATGTTGCTTAGCTCGTAGTTAGCACTTAGCACAAATAAGCAACAATGCAACTTTTATGTTATGTTGTACCTCGATCTAGAGACAGGATGTCGTTTCTGTAAGCATTTGTCTTCACTCTTTCATTATAGACATTTCTCATCTGTTTAACTAGACCATTTTCTTGATGCATTTTAGAGGCACAGATATGACCAGTCCACATGGTGTACCAGTAGATTTGCTTGATCGTTTAGTGATCATACGGACGGAAACATACGGTCCCACAGAAATGATTCAGGTTTGTAGTTTTACCTTCATTGGTCTATCTCTAAAATGATCGAGTGTGTAAAATCTGTGTATTTGAATTCACACTACTATCCTGCCTCTTGCCCTGGGCCAGATATTGGCAATCCGTGCACAGGTTGAGGAGCTGACTGTTGATGAAGAAAGCCTTGCTTACCTTGGAGAGATTGGACAACAAGCATCTCTAAGGTCCTCCCTTCCACTTTGCTGCTTCTATTCAATTTCCTGCTGTCTTCATGCTTCAGCATTTATCGCTTTTCTTGGACTATTAGGAGCAAATCACTTATTCATCCATGAGCTTTCTTATACTATTGAAACCCCCCATGTACTCATGTATTGCAGCTTCATAATTTTCTCCACAATCACCAACCACAAAAACTTCTATTTGTTTTGTGATGTCGTGTTTGTCCAATGAAACTTGCACTTGCTCATGCTCACATATGGGGACCCTAATCCTTGTATGCTGCTTATGCTCTGTAATCATTTGGCATTTCTCCATGTGGTGCATTAAAATACTCTGGCCACTTGCACCTCCATGTCTATAGATTCCAGGCCCCAGGGTATTCCCTGTTATTTATGTTTTCTATCATTCATACCTGAAATCACGGCCATGTGATTCTTCAGGCACGCAATTCAGCTGTTGTCGCCTTCCAGCGTTGTAGCGAAAATGAATGGGAGGGAGAAAATATGCAAGGTGCTCTAAACTCAATCAATTGCAAATGTTCTGGTTCTTAAATACTGCACATCGCTTACTGCTGTACTCCAGTTGATGTTACATAGCTGGCATACTTCAAAATATCTGTAGTCCAACTCTTCCTTTTTTCTTTTGGTCTTAATCAGGCTGATATCGAAGAAGTGACCACACTGTACCTGGATGCCAAGTCTTCTGCGAAACTTCTTCAGGAGCAACAAGATAGATATATATCTTGATGGTTATGATAACCATTTGCACTGATGGGGATAGCTATTAATCATACGGCTGTTTAAAGGAGCGACACCATGAAATTATGCTCGCCTGCCCTCTTTAGGTTTGGAAGTCATGTGTGACCAGTGCTCAAATTTCATAGGCATGTGGGTTTGCGCGCCTCTTTGCGATTGTTGGAACCCAGAGGGTGATAGATACTTCTACTCTAGAGGATGGAAGTTGTTGGCAGGTGACGAG
This sequence comes from Narthecium ossifragum, assembly GCA_963920575.1. Lineage (NCBI taxonomy): Eukaryota > Viridiplantae > Streptophyta > Magnoliopsida > Dioscoreales > Nartheciaceae > Narthecium > Narthecium ossifragum. Next base: position 29,698,760 of record OY986965.1, read on the forward strand.
TAACAAGGGGCGGATGGGTCTGTTTTGGATGGTGCAAGTTTGTAAAACAGGTGTTTATTTGGGAAGGTTTTTTTTGGCCTAAGATTGTCATCAAGGACTGACAGTAGTTCATTTACATCACTTTGTTGGTGCCGAAATTGCAGGAATCTTTATTTAAACACATTTTAAACAGCCCTTTTTTTTTATTAGTTCTTTTGCTTTCCATTTGCAGTATGTCACACTCCTCTCTTCCTCTCAATTCTATGCATGTCCTTTAATAAGAGACTCTTCTCGTGGTTGTAGTAGACTAGTAGTGCTTGTGATCTCTATCGGAAATGCTTCTGGAGCCCGGTATCCGGTTGTACCCGATTGCATCGAGATGTATGAATTGTTTTCTAAGTTTCAATTGTGTACGAATTCAAAGTGGTCTCCATTCAATTGGACTACTTCAAATCCAGGTCAGCTCAAGCGACGGGCCAATTCGAGCCCAAGTCCTGATTCCGATTTCCGACTCGAGTCAAGTGTCTTCCAAAATCCCTCTTCCTCCCACAAACTTCTACCAACCCGTTTAGAAGCGCTGGGGTTTTGGCAGCATTCTAGGGGTTTTGGATGGCGGAGACGATCGCCAGATCTCTGAGGGACGGATGCCTCGAAGGAGAGCATGCGCCCGCTCTCACCATTGAGGATTCCCACAGTAGCCCCCTCGGCTCGCTCGTCTTCGATCACTTCCTCTCTTCTCTCGCCTCCAACGTCTCCGCTGCCACATCTCAAGCCCGGTTGGTTGTTTTAGTCCCGTTTTTTGCTGAAAATTCGAAGATTCTAGCTGTGATTTTGTTGAGTTGAGGTTTTAATTAGGTTTTCGTGTTATTATTGGCAGTGGTTTGGTGCTTGTCGCATTTAGCCGGAGCCCGTCCTACTACTTGAATTTGCTGAAGAGCAACGGATTGGATGCCTCATCGGTCGAAAATTTGTGAGAATCTTGATCACAGCACTCATTTCTCTTCGTGTTTGGATTGGGAATTTGATTAGAAGCGTTGCTATATGGTAGGGTGTGCGTTTTGGATTGCTATTCAGATCCACTAGGTTGGAAGGAACGGCTACAGGGTTCCCATGTTGTCGATAGGCCCACTCTGAAGGAATCTGTTCAAGTTTGTAGGGAGGTGAGGGATACGGCTAAGTTGTTAGCTTCCATTCTTGATCTTGGGAAAGGTATTATGTTGATGCTGCCTGTTCCCGAAAAATAGATGTGATCATCTTCTTTGGCCATTTTCCTGTGTTTTTTTTTGGCTAGATTATTGCAATGGTTTTTTAAGTGCTCATGTCATATGCATGTGATTACAGTGTTCATAGGTGAAGGAAAGGCTCGCTTTGCTGTCGCCATTGATTCGGTACTAACTTTTGCCTGTGATTCTTGATGTGCGCATTTTCCATATTGTGTTTTGATTTCTTGTTGTAGAGTTCTCTGCTTATTTTTCATATGGTTTAGAAATCTAGTTGTTACATGTTTGATATTATAGGGTGCACCCCTATTTTTCTTTGAATTTTTGAGGCATTGCTTCTATGTAGTCATAGTTTTTCTTTTTATTTCCATTTCATTATCTCATGGCACTTCAGAAATCAATCCTTGCTGCTCCTTGCAGGTTAGCACAATGCTAAGATATGCTTCGTTGCCATCAGTAGTAGGCCTACTTTCTAATCTCCGTAGTTACGGTATGCAAAAACCTTTTGAACATACAAATGTTCTACATGGCTGAACCAAGTTAACGTGATATCAATTTCGAATAATTGCCAATATTCATTGTTATTTTAGCATGGCATTGCGATATACCAAATAGCGACAGTGTTGCGCTCTTAAAACAAATAACATGCTAGCTTCGATTGTTAACTTTGTTTTTTGTTTTTGAAGTACCTTCATTTGCTAACATTTGAAGTACCTTCATTTGCTAACATTTGAAGTACCTTCATTTGCTAACATTTGAAGTACCTTCATTTGCTAACATTTGAAATACCTTCATTTGCTAACATTTGCTGATATTTGGTAGTTAATTCGCCTATAGGATTTGAGAGCTTTTAAAATAATGTTTCCTGAATTTACATACTCTGTTGCTTTTATATACGTAAATGGCGTCTTTTGCCTTCCATTTTGTGTCGACATCTTCCTCTACTTTGGTTGTCATTGTGACTTGTGACACTTAGAATGTGATGAGGATTTTCTTTGAGTGACCGGTTTGGCCATCTGACCAAAGTCTGACCTGAGTGGTCTATTTTGTTTTGGGTCGTTTTGGTATTTTATGGCTGAAACTGTTAGATGCGGGTGATGTATAACTGAAACTATCCCCGATAATGGTATTAGGCCTAGTATTGGATCAGTTCCAACCAAAACCATCATGTTCTGGGGCAAGTTAAAAATCATGATGTAGGTCTTTTTTATCTAATGGTTGTCTTATTTTGGTATAAATTTTTGTTTGCAATTTAGACTTGTAGCCTACTACCTTTTTTGTTTGACTGCATGAGGCAAATTGTATCAGTTTCCTTTGCTATTTGGACAATGGCTGGTTTTGCCTCCTTTTGCCTCATTGGCATTTTCTGCTTCTGTAGTTCTGGTGCCTATTAGATTAGGTCACTGCATTTAATATCATATGCATCTTCAAAACTTTTCAAAATCTTCAATTTTATGAGTAAAATATTTTACTATATTGGATCTGGCAATATAAAACCAAATGTGTATTGAGAGGATTTAATGACATTCTGTCCTTCCATCTGGACTACCTAATTCTTTTTTGACTTTGCAACATGCAGATCAGACATCATGTATCTTTTGGTTAACGCACTCAGACCTTCATGAACCCAGGGCCATAACAGCTCTTGAATATATTTCCACTATGGTTGCTTATTTAGAACCGAAGGTACAGTCTGCTGATATCCAAAGAAAGGGTCCTGAGAACTTGGTTTGGCTTGAACAACATTCTCGGAAAGCTAAATTTGGCGTACGGATGAAGCGGCGAAATGGAAGGGTGAAGTCTATTGTAAGCTCTTTCTTTACCTATTCTACTTTATTTCTCTTTTGTGGTACTAATTATGAAGCTCTGATGCAGTGGTTATCTAACTTGGTCGATTATTTTTCAGCATGAAGAACTTCTAGTGGAGGAAGGCATCAAATTTGCTGGTGTATCAGCTGAAAATACAATCATCAATCAAGATCTTCTGCCAAAGGTTTGTTATAGTGTAGTAGCCAAGAATGTACAGTGGTACATTTGAATCTGATATTCTTGGAGTTTCTTCACAGGTGCAGTTCAATCTCAAGTTATCAGAGAAAGAGCTCGAGGACAGGTCAAAAGTTGTCCTTCCATTTGAACACCAAGGTAAAGGCTTTGATCCGAATTATTCAAATGATTTTTTAAATTGGTTTTGCTACTCGATACATTCATTTTAAAGTGAAACTAGCATTTGGTGCCACTGCACGAAAATAGTTCATCATCTCATCGCGTTTGTCCCTCGTTATTTCGTCATCGTCAACTATAAGTCCTTTCAGCTATATATCGAAAAATATATCTTGATTTCAGAACTGAATCTTTATGTCGCTTTTACGCTTTTCCATTCAGCTAGCAGGTGATCATGATGATGTGCATATATTGTTACAGGAAACGGCAAGACCATACAGATTTATGATGGCCGAAGATCCCTTTCTCAGGGCCAGGATTCGCGTTTGACAATGTCAACATCTTTGTTGAGCGATGCAGATCCTAATTGCGGTAAGGGGGAAATACATTATATCCGTGATTCGGATGATGAGCAGCCTGACTCAGACGAGGACCCTGATGATGATTTGGATATATAAAGCCTGAACTTTCGATATATGCCTGTTTGACGAATTCTGGTGTGAATATTCGCCGTCATAAAACTATACCTGTTTGACGAATTCTGGTGTGAATATTCGCCAAGGCCGTGATGTACAGTTGGTGGTGGTGGTGGCGGCTTCCGGATACTTTAGTTGCCCTGGTTACTTTTCTATGGTCCTTTTGGATCCATCATTGTTTTTTAGTTAAATTAAGAGACGTAAAACAAATAGACAGCTTAGGTCGAAAGGTATTTATCCTAAATAGCAGTGCCTCTGCAGTTTTTAATTAGCGATAACTACAATTGTTTTTAATTAGCGAAAGGCATTTATCCGAACTACAATAGAAGTCTCTCCAAGGCTGCAATGGGTGAATATTTTGTATTATTTGTTGAGACGGTGGCCTATCTCAGGGCACAATCCATATTGATTCGACCTAAATGCTGTTTGGATGTGTATTAAGAACTAGGAGAACAAAAAGGTTAACGGGTCAACTAATAAAAAGTTGCTAGAAAGTTACCTGTGTAACATTGCTTCATTGCCAACAGCCAACCATTGTCAGTTTGTCACGAGTCCATCCGTGATGCAAACTCAAAACTGTAAAACCACCTGATATAGCAGTACCAATCCTTACAGCAAGTAAATGGAGTTGTTTCAACCAATATAGGTTACAAAATGTCTATATAGAAAAGAATGATCAGCAATCATCAATACAAATTAGCAGGCCATGGAACAAAGAGGATAGATCGGAAAGCTCACAAAAGAATGCACGAGCATAAACCAGCAAATGGACTATCAACCCCAAGCATAGCATGAGTTGCCGGGCTGTGTTCCCAGCAAACAATAAGTATGTGTAATAGCCAACCCCTGAAATACAACATAGGAAAGATTGTCAACTATAGGTCTACAACCCTTTTCTTTGGGTTTGTATCATAAAACACCCCCAATAATGTACTAAATTTCTGACAATAACACAAAATCAGACCTTTTCCCCCCTATATTTCCGACTATGTTCCGAAATCAAACCCTTTTTTTAAGAATTTGACTTGGTCTAAGAAGTATAAGCCTATAAACTAACTCAAAACAAACCAAGAACATATGCAAGTGCTACAAGTTTGATGAGACATGCATGAGGCACTCAAAGTAGGCACATGCAGGCATTTGCAAAGAGACATGTGCATTTGTTAGTGCGCGGGTGCTTGGGGTAGATCTCTGAAGACTAAACATAAAATGGTTTAGTGCTAAAAGTCACAGCAGGTTCTTTCGTGAAGAAACATGAGCTAGAAACAGAGTACCATACCTTAGGACAAAATCACAAGGGCAAGGTACATGGATCCGCACAGAAGTGTAAATGATATTAAACCCCTGCAAGAAAGGTCCACAGTTGTGGAATAATGGAGTAAGAGACATCAACGGCAAAGGAGAAAGCTCCTTCATTTATCTTACAGGATATTATTTAATATTCAGAGCTTATAATTCTTCATGATAAACTTGATCTTACCATATAACTCCCCATCCAACACCATTACAGGGGCACGGACAGAGTTCGGCAAATTTCTCAGCATCACTAGAGTTGACTCTTCGGGAGATTAAATCATCATAGATATCTATACCATCAAATTTATGTGATAGTTAATCACATGACAATTCTAACATATCTACAAACATGATCTAAATTATTTGGCAAATATTTACAGCTTCTAAAAATTGTCCCATGATCAATGTCGGAATCATACCATATACTGAAAACAAGCTGTTCATGACTCCTGGAGGATGCAGAATGATAGAATGTTAAATTTGATGTGGTACAATCAGGTGTTCGACATAAACAAGAAAGAACAAAGAGACAGGCCAGATACCTACCTATAAATAAAATCACATAACGAAGAACGCGAACCTTGGTTGTTTCTTGCAAAACCCAAACAATGGCCACAAAAATGATGAAGCCTAGATAATAGAATACTGATGATCAATTCCACAACATAGAATGATATGCAAAGAGAATGAATACTCACGAGAAACTTACCAATACAAAGACCTCTTAGTAGCCACTGCACAGTTAGCAGATAAATGATCAGGGCACTCAATGAGAAAACCGTTTCCATGGAAGAGAATCAAAGAAAAATACACGATCTACTGCACTTTCATCTGATAAAAAGAAAAAAAAAACAGGATAAATAGAATGGATAGAGCGCTTACATTTTTAGCAACAAAGAGTACAACAAGCAATGCAACAAGAAAACAACCAGCAGCAATTCTTGCAGCAAGGAGATCTGTAGATGCAAGTATAAAGACCATACCCCAAAAAGATGAACCAAGATCTGGAGGTATAAAGAGAGTTTGTTAGTTTTACTGATGGACAAACTCTAAATTGCCACGCCAAATGCATGACATAAACATAGACGAAGCATTACATGCACAAAATGGCCATAAAGACTGATTTACATCTTTATGATCATTGTTCACAAAGTATAAACACTAATGAACACCAGTATGCAGAGAAGGAAACTGTATTACATCCAGCAGGCAAAATCAGCCAATAAATACCACCGCGGGTTTGTGTCACACCACCCTCATTGGCATGAACCTGGATTCCCTCCACCTGCAAAACAACAAAAGATTACAACAATATATTTCATTGAATTGATTCGAGTGCAAAACTCAAACATATTAGATGCACACCATCTCCGATAAACTCCGGAATTACAACAAGAACCTCATACATATACTAAAACAGAGGAAAAACAATCTGATACACTATGCTAACTCTTCAAGTTCTTCCTGGAATGACTCAAATATAGAATATTAGAGAAGCCAAGCTTCATTATCTTTGTAATTTGGAAGTTGAAGGCCAGACAACCTGATTTTCCTAGGAATTCTCAGTTCCATCTGACAATTTGTTGCACACAGCTATGGGGTGATGCACATATTTCACGCTATCATAACACAAAGCCAACAAAAGAAACAAAGCAAACCCAAAGAAAGCAGTAAAGTCCTAATTAAGCACTAATTTTAGAGCATCTTGAAACAAAAACATACAACCAACTGTAGACTGCAGTACAGCGGGTGCTCGAAGAAAGAGGGATTGAATGCAATAGATGAACTCACCTGGCCGCATGTCAGCTTGCAAGCAAGAGCGTGACTCGTCTCGTGAAGGAACACAGTGATAAGCTTGAAAGGTGTCAGCAGCGGCGTCCTCCACAACTAACACAGACACAAAGAACTCCTCACATTACAAGAAACAAGCATCACGGACCCAAGAAAAGCCCTACAAGAACCCCAAATCTAAAGAAACGCCCAATTAAAGCAGGTTCAAATAGATCCGCCATTAGAACAAGAATTTGAACGTTTCCTACTTCAATCCGGAGCGAAAATCAAAACCATCCAAGATACGACCAATCATCGAAACATGATAGAGATGAACCTTTTCAAGAAACTCCTCTAAATCATAAACTCCACGAGCATTAGCTCGGAATGCATACCTCTTCGATTGTAAACAAATTAGAGACCACTAAAAAGACAACATCTATAAAAGAAAGTGCTCAACTGAGCGAGAGAGAGGGAGGGGGAGGGAGGGAGAGGGAGGGAGAGGGAGGGAGGGAGAGGGGAGGGGGAAGAGAGGAGGAGAGGGATTCCCATACGGCGAAGATGACGACGGTGAAGACGCCGACCATGGTGATGAAGACGGCCTGTTCATGCTTGCAGCAGTCCTTCAACTCCCAATTCACCATTTCTCTCTCTCTCTCTCTCTCACCGTCCTCTCAACCCCCGCCTCCTGCGATTGAACTAAAATTTCAGCACTAAATCCAGCAATAAAAGCTCGGAGGTGAGATCTACGAAGCCGCCGTGAGAGAAAGAGAGATGAACCTGGTCGCCTAGAGCCTAGATGACTCTTGGAGAGAGAGAGAGAGATGAACACGTGGAGAAAGAGACTGGGAACTACTACCGTGTTGAAGAGATCTTCGAAAAATAAGTTTCAAATTCCCGATATTAGCGTACAATACAATACAAGGATTGTAGACACGGAAACGGGGAAGACTTAGCGTGTCGACCAATTGTCACGAGCCAAGTGTACATAAGTCCTTGTAGGAAACCTTTTTCTAATATTTTAGACTGAGATACTTTTTAGCGTCTAAATATCTTTAGAAAAAACCTGACTCTTTGGGCTCTTTGTTCTGTTAATTAAGGCTAAAAGGGTAGTGGTCCTTGGATGGTCAATAGACTCTTGTAATTAAAATTTTCATCAATTAAATAAAAAATGAAGAATTCTTGGATTTAAAATTGACATCCAAAATCCGCGTGTTTTCGGATAACAGGTCGTAAAAATAAATAATAAAAATAAAAATTTCGTCAACAGAATCCTTCATCTACTAACGCGTCCGAGAATTGACTGCGATACGACAAGGCCCAGTCTGACGAACGCTAGCATGCAGCACCATGCCGTGAAGCATTATATCGGTCACTGCTACCGTTCGATTGTGTGATTTTCGTTGAACTTAGCAAAAACATTTTAAATCTTGTTGAATATGAACGTGAATAGACGTGAGCTCTCCAACCTCCCTGGTGTGTGAGAAAGTGTGCCGAGACGGTGAAAAGCGTGTGCGATGGAAAATAAATAGCGTGAAATAAAAAGGATGATATGCTCTGAATGCGCCTGTAAGCGGCATCATCGAAAGATAAATTTTATTAATTGCAAAAGCTTCGCTAAAAGTTACAAAGAACTTATAAAACTAATTGCTTCGAACGACACCGAGAACAGTTCTGCCCGGTGATCACAAGGATCAGCAAGTTGCGATCATGACAGCAACAGTATAAGGAAGCATGTTCAACCTACGAAAACCAAGTCCTAAGGCTGTGTTTGGTTGCATGACGAAGAGATAAAAGGGAGAGTGAGTGAGAGAGGGAGAGGAATGGGATTCCCATCATTTGTGTTTGGTATGACCATGGGAGTGAGAGGAGAAAAGACGTTGTTTATGTTTGGTATGATCAAATTAAGATGGGAAAGCGCATGAATGATATTGAAGTTACTAATATGCCCCTAAATCTGATGGCTATAATTAGATCTTTTAAAAGATACATAATTTTTAAGATGGGTATTTTAGTATTTTTCTTTGCGTTGACCAAAACGGGGGGAAAGGAAGCAGGATTCCTCCCAATTTCAGGAGGAGTCCGGTTTCCTTCCGTCATGGGAGAGCCGACTCCCTCTCCCGTGCTTAAATGCCAACCAAACGCGACGGAGGGAGTTGTGACTCCCTCTCCCACTCCCTCTCCCTCTCTCATGGTTAAAGGGGTAACCAAACGCAGCCTAAGATTGTAATGAGCTACTCCTATGATTCCATAGAGTCCTCTTGGTCTTTTGATTTTAGATCACAAGAGAGCTTTCTTTGTCTTCTTTTTTGGTTTTTATATCCTCTCCTTCCATGTCAAACGGTTGAAAGCGGTTTTGGGTAGTTCACATGCGGTTATCCATCGTGTCTAACAACTGTTGTCGCTAACTGCTCCCATCACTGATAAGTTATAATTACAATTCCTGACTTGCACGTCCCTTCACTTAAGTTGTCTTCTTCGTGGCAGCATATCTCTTCGCAGGCTTCCTCTTTGCATGTATGTCATTTTGTATTGGCAGTTTTCTTTGAACTTCCTTGTAATAGACCTGCACACCAAAAGGATAAAAACTTGCTATACAGCTACAATTGAATTCTAGTCTATAAATTAGAAACTATTTACGGAATAATACAAAATCCATCACATAAAATGGCCAATTGCACAAAACAAAGAGAGAAAAATCAGAGCACCACAGCCAATGGTAGGCAGCTTCAGATCAGCTGCCGGAGACGGGCTGCCGCCTAGCCAATAACAAATCAGTACACGACAACGGAAAAGTTTACTTTCAAACCTCGTGGCCAACAACCACAAAGGCAAAGACAGCTACAACAATGTCAGATCAACTTCGTTCACACAAATAGGAATCCCAGCTCTCTGCAGTTCTCTGCTTTGCCAAATCAAACCAATATTAAAATATGTGATTACCGAATGGCGTTGGGGCCCACGTGCCTGGCGCCATCGTCGAATGGTTTGGTGGCACTACCGGTGGCGACGTCGAGGATGCTGCCGGCACCGCCGACGTAGTAGTTGTAGGCGCGGTACGCCATTACCCAATGGCGAGGAACTCGTCGCTGATGCCCACCTGCTCCCTGTCACCGCCGTCAACACGAAGGCTGGCGACGCCATCCGTTCCTACATCCTTTATGGGAAGAATCCGACAACTACCATCATCTTCACCGACACCAAGCTTGGCGTCCAGACATTCCCCATCATGGCTGCATTCTCTTCCCGTCCCCCCAACGCCATCACCCTAGAGATCCTCAAGCACGATCTAATATCTCCCTCCGAAGTGCACATTCTCACCAGCTGGACAGTTGGGATGAGGGCGGCGATGAGGGACTTGTTGGCGACGGAGAGGACCCCATTGCCGACGAGGATGCGGATAATGTTGGTGTGCACTTGCATGACGGAGGATGGTTCTCCGGACCAACGTTCCAGGCAAGGCCGTCCGGGGTCTTTTAAAATTTTAAACATGTAAAAATCACTTTAAAATATTATAAACATTAAAAAAATAAATCCATAAAAATATTTTTTATTAAAATTGTCTAAAAAAAAAATATCACTTGAACACTCCCGTTCTATCATTTTTAAAGACAAAAGTGTTAATTAAGCTTGTATAATCTATGTCATCCATCAAAATTTTTTCAATTGACAACATGGTCAAACCATTCATCCTTTCTTATGACATGGTTGATCGAAGGTAAGACTTAATCAACTTCAACTTTGAAAAACTTCTTTCTCCAGATGCAACTATAACTGGAATAGCCAAAAGTATTCTATAAACATTCCATAAATTCGGAAAACACTCCTCCTTGGCTTTCAAATAATTGACTTCAATTGGCTTCTTCACTTCTTCCTGTAAAACTTCTATCAAGATTTTTAACTCCATAAATAAATCCCATTAATGTCCGATACCTGTCATGCTTCAAAATTTCTTCAAGATTGGCACAAGATTTCATCAAGCATTCGCCTCTAGAAGACTTTGACTACCCGGTACCCACTTAACCCACCAAAGTACCAAACTAAGGGGCTCTAAAAATTGACCTATTTTTTAGGGGGCCTAGGCCATGGCCTGGTGGGCCTTGGCCCAGGGACGATACCGGTTCAAGGAAGGAGAGCCTGGTGAGGTCCGACATGAACCGAGGATGGGATCATGGGTTCCCTCACATCTCTCCGGTCCACATAAACCAAAGCTCCACCTCTCATTTGCACCTCCCCCCCCCCCACCCCGCTCAATTGTGACCGCTGACACCGTCTATCGCTGATGGAGTACGGTGGTGACTCAGCCTCGTCCTCAGTATCACGCCCCGTTCCAATTATCATCCAATAAAATCTCAAGATTTAAAACTTTTTCGACATGACTTTTGAGCATGAGCGTGACCCGATCACCTCACATACATTTATTCACAACATGTGACATTCATTTTGCATTTTACAACATAAGCATTTATTAACTCACAATGGGACACCTTCGCCCCGCAAGATACAACTAATAACATCAAACAATAAGAGGCCACACCTAACATGTATCTAATGCATATCTCATGATTGTCCACAGGTAAACAAAATACATATACATAATCGATTACTGAGCTCGATACATAAACCTCAAAAGTATAAGAGGCATATAATAAAATGAAACATCTTTGAGTAATAATAAGGAGTACAAGAATTAACCCTCCGGCCTACAAGCTCTCAGCTCAATCCTACTACAAACTCTATCACTCAACAGATGTCCTCGATCGCCTCCAGATGTCCTTCTCTCTCGCCACTGCTTGCTCGATCCAGTAGCTCCAAACGACTTGTTTGCAGGTCACATCCTGAGTAGGGTGAGAAGCTCAGCAGGGAAACTCAACTAAGGTCACAACACAAGCAATACATCCAATACATCCGGTACACCGGACCTCCCCTACGCATTAGGCCTACAGAGGAGGCTTTACGGCCATCGAACTCAGCAAGACGCCTTCGTGGCAAATACCAGCGCAAAGATGCCAACCCACCTCGACCCACCAATGCGCATAGGTCGCAAGACGCCTTCATGGCGAATACCAACGTAAAGATGCCAACCCACCTTTGCCCACTAATGCGCATAGGCCGCATGTACTAGCTCAAACTCTAGGGACTCGACATCGGGTTAACCTCGACCAACCCAATGGATCCTTCATCTTAGGGTCGTCAGAAACCAAAACTAGACTCTCCCGCCTAGACCACAAGAACCGACAAGAACCCAATCATAATCCAGGCTACTCGAGACCCCCGGATCCACAATAAAGCCAAATCACATGCTCCTAAATGTGATGCACAAATAAGTATCTCCAAGCATGCACGCTCATATGCCAAACATACTTGCAAGAAGACATCAAACATTGAAAGAGACTAAGGAAAAAGCATCATACCAAGGGTGTTGGTTATCTAACCAACCCTTATTGTAAACGTTAAGCCTCAAGTAGGGTTCATCTAAACCTTACTTAACACACACATTAGGTGAAATCCCCAAAATCTAGGGTTTCACATAGAACTAACATAGGCCATTCAAGGCCTCAATCACCATTCTAGGGCTTCATCAAGCCTTAGGGCATACAACAAACATCAATCAAGGATTTCTCCAAACCCTAGATATTACATTCAACCCAAATGCAAATCCTAAAGAAGAGGAATTGGGTTTCACAAACAACCATAGGCATAAAAAAATAAACCTAGGGCTTCACCAAGCCCTAGAAGATGCTTCTACAACATCCTAGGGCTTGAAGAAACCCTAGAGCACTACAAATCTATGCTTTCTACGTGAGTATGCTTATGTTATGAGATGAATGGCATCAAATGACATCGAGTGTTCATCTTACCTACTTATATGTGTATGCTTGGGCGTGACACCTCACAAGAAAGGAGAGAGATCGAGACATGAGAGAACAGGATGAAGAAAGGGAGGTGACGTGTCAAAACTTGGTCAAAGAAAGTCAAAATTAATCCAATTTGATCCGTTTGTGACCCAGTTCGGCCGAGCCAAGCCGAGCCACCGTTAGATCGCCCGTCTGCGCATGGACAAAGATACAACATAAATACGGTTCGTGAAATCAAGAGATTCTAATCGAAGTTTTTAAAGCAGAGGGGCCAAATAAAAACGTGTCAGATACTACAAGTACTATATGCATATTTAAGCCAATATTAAAGTATGTGGTTGCCAAATGGCACACAGTGACACAGGATTTGCAAGTAGGAGCCACAAAGAAAATTTCCCGGCTATAGGTGCTATCCAGAGCTACTTCAAGATAGTTCTCTGACAGAACTTTCATAGAGCTCTACGAGAGGCAAGCCTTTAAAGCCAAGGAATGCTGAAAATTTGGATAGAGCGACACCAGAGAACAGCTATATTTACCAAATCAGACATAGGTTGCGACTGAATCATATATCCATATTGCAAACAACAAGAACAGACCAACAACCAGCTATCCATTAGCATCCTATTCTATAGTCTGCAGAAATCACAACTTTTCAGCATACTCAGCTCGTATTGAAACAAAAATCAGGTATCCATAAATGGTCTTCTGGCTGATTTATGCTTAACGATTTAACAGTTCTTCACCATATTATGGCGTCTTTTTCAAACTAGGAAACAATCTCCTTTTAATGTTTCTTCCTATTCTTATAATCCTATCTCAAGAGCAAAAGTCACCATAAAATTTGTTAAATCCTTAATCATATATTTAAGACAACGTTTGTAGTCTAACTCATATATTATGCCACGGACAATTCACATCATTACATATCTTTCACCGTCATTAAAGTACAAATTTGTCCTTGTTAGGATTTGCCAACAAAGCCATCAGGCTAGAAGATATTTGCATACTTATTCCCAACATGGCTGCTAAGAGGTAATGGCTATGGACCAAATGAACTGAATATCCTTATTTCCACGAACAGTTAATTGACTATTCTTCATCCCACCGTTCAAAACGCAAAAATGTACTTTGTTTTCCTAGTACTCAAATTATGATCATCTCCTTCGACACTCCCTCTGCTGCTCCTCTTTGCCAAAGCAATTTTCAATCATCACTAGCTTTCTTCGATCCATTTGCAGGCTCTCCTCTACCCTCATTGTTCCAAATGTTTACTTTCATGTTCTCTCTTTGCCTTATAAGCAACACTCCAGAATTATTTTCATTTCCATATCAAATATCAAGGTAAGATAAGATGATGACTAACGTTCAAAATCAATATTTGAGTTGAAGTTTCTTCCAATACGTACTCTTTTGAAATGCCAGTCTCCTCCAATAAAAAAGACAAAAAGAAATGATCCTCGATTTAGGCCCAAGATCAGAAACTATGAATATCCCCAATCAAGAGATCAAAATGTACAAAGTAATAACCAAGATGGAGAATAGTTACAACTTCAATGAAAATTCGTAATTTACACAAGTATAAAAGCAGGTATACAATAGTCATACATCCAAGGCCATACATGTAGCTATCCCAATAGCTTTCTATGCATTACTTGAACTGTCATCCTAAGGGCAGAGTACAGAGCAAGAACCACTAGCAAACATCTTAAGTGTTCCAAAGGTGATGCAACTGTCCATAATGCTGCTTAGAAAGTAAATTTCCTCTTGCTATTTCAACACGCAAAACACTTAGGAGGTTGAGCCAAAACTTCTAAACTGTTGTACTGGTATCACAATCTCTAAAGATAAACGAAGAAACAGATTACATGGAGTAGCATTTCTCATACTATCTTCCTATGACAGCACGAGTATCAATATAGAACTATAAAACATGTCAGCATAACGTCTTCTTGCAGAATTGCTCAATGCTTGCAGCAGGAAGAAATAATAATAACCACAGATCCCTTCATAATCTAACAAGAAAAGCATTAAATACAACTTTGTGCATATTGGTGCAGTTATGCGGGATCATTCCAATTAGTGTGTATTGAATTAGTGATGCACCAACTTCTACTATTGGCCTCTTATAGTAGCACAGAAGGATGAGAGGCCAAATCTAAAAGGTTCAGTATGACAAAGTCACATGTCGATACATGTTCGGAAATAACACTGCCTTAACTACTCACTAAAACAACTTCACACAAGCTAATCACAGGTTCTCCACTAGATAGATAAGGCTATAGTGCCATTTTGTAAGTTTAGATCATAAAAAGCTTCATTTTGTTAATATCAAGGAGCCAGCAATGCAGCTTTTGCCCTGGGAGGGTGCTTGTTCACCCACTCCAACTCTAGGAGTTAGGATATGCCATTATCCTCCAACTAGAATTCAGCCTCCATGTGTCACAGGAACCTTAGCCAAATCCATTGTGGTCTAGCACTAAAATGTTGATGACGACTCTTAAAAGCATGAAGGGCAAGACATCAAGAAAAGCCAACGTAATGATGTGGCCATACCTCAAGACCTAATTAAATTCCTGATAATGGCAGGACCTAGATTCAAATTTATTAACACATTAGATAGTTAAAGAGTTCGGACTAGATAAAAGCCAAGCCAAGATTTCTACCAAAATCGATAATTTATTAAAACATTGCTATGAACCTAGTGCATAAAGACTCCAATAGTACCTCTTGGATCTCCCTCAAATTTACAGAACTATTCCTCAATGATCCGCACCAACATTGCCTCAATTCTTGACTGATTCCTTCTTCATATCCTTCCCCATCTGAGACAAAGCATTCATGGCCATCATGTTCTGCTCAAAGTACTGAGCATAAGGGTGTTCTTTTGGCACGAGCCGCTGGTACTTTTCGAATTGCTTCACCGCATCGTCCTTCTTCTTCATGAGAGTGTACACGATACCCTGGCAAAGATATGGCCGGAAATCCCTCGGCTCCTCTTTCACCAATTCTTCGTATATCTTAAGACCTTGCTCGTACTCCCCCACGATCACCTTCACCTGTGCCACCAAAAGCCTGAAGTCCCTCAAATCACCCTTCCTTTTCTCCTTTTTACAAATCTCCATCATGTCCTCGACTCGCTGCAAGAGACCATCCAGGTCGTCGTCCGCCTGCGACTGCGAAGCAGTCATGACAAGGCCATGGTATGCTTCGACAACAAAGGGATCGGCGGCGAGGATATCCTCGAAACCTCTCCGGGCGGCCTCGGCATCGCCGCTGTAGCACTGGAGGTGGGCCTTCAGGAGGGGGAGGTCCTTCTCGCCGGGCTCAAGAACGATAAGGCGGTCAACGATGGCGACGGCCTCGGGGAGCTTCCGTGCTGTAACTTTAAGCTCCATTAGCGCACGCAGGGACTGGACATCATCCGGATTAGAGGCAAGGCGGGACTCCAGGGATGTCTCCTTCTCTTGCTCGGCAAGGTTTTGCGGTTCCTGGGAGGAGATGGGTGGGGAAACAGAGAGAGAGGCGAATGGGGCCTTGGATGGGTGGCGGGAGAGGAGAAGGGCCGCGGCGGCGGCAGCTGCGACGGCGGCGGGTTTGAGGAGGGACGAGAGGCCATCAAGGGCTTTCGAGATGGGTGACGGAGGGGGGTCGTGAGAAGCGCGGAGAGACAGGGGTTTCCGGCGAAGAGGGCTTAGAGAAGGTGAGGTGGAGATGGAGAAGGCGAGGAGGGGCTTGAAGAAGGTGGGGGGAGAGAGGAAAGGGCTTGGATGGTGGTGGATTCTAGAGGCGGACGCCATGGCTTTCGTAGGGGTTGGAGGTGCTTTAGTGACGGGGCTTAAACCCTCCTCAGCTAGACGACGACGGAGGCGCAATGGTCGTGAGTAATAATACACCCAAGAAGACCGTTTGGGTTAGCCCGGCCCTTTATCGGCCTGTGATCAGGTCCATTTACGGCAGCGACTGCGGGCTTGTGATATGGCCCATTACAGCACCGAGAACAACGCCACGTGGAGGGTGCCTCTTTTAGTCCCACATCGGGCGGAGGAGAGAGACGTCGACCAGCGCCTGGCTATAAATATAGGGCAGTAGCGAACGTTTGAAATCACGCAGCTGCGTGGCAGACACAAAGCGAACTATTCTTTCGCCTTTTACTAAAGAATACCGTGTGTCTACCACATAAATCAGCATACGCCTATTTTTGGAGAGGTTCATCCTTGGGGATTAACCTCTATAATACAAAGTTATAAACTTCTATTCGCCCTTGGGTCCGGTCCAATGGGTTTACTTACATAAACAGGGCTTTGAACATGTTTCGTATCGGATTGGAATTAGTCATTTATATGAGCGTAAGTGCAGCCCGAACTGGCCAGCAAGGGATAAGATCAGGTTGGAGCAAAGATATAAGCCCAATATCCGTTTCAAAGAAGGGTCTTAAGACTTTATCTTTGGATGGTTATCCTAACCTGCCTCATCTAGAAACCACTCAATAGAATCATATACTGTTGAAATCATGCGCATAAGGACAGGGACGCCTTGGATTCCCATTAGAACGAGGGAGATCATCATATCCTGCATGCTAGAGTAGTATGTGCTCAAGAAATAAAGAAGAAATGGCACTCAAGGACTACACCTTTGCTTTTTCTCAGCAAGAATATGCCTTGCCCATATCAAAATAGCTTTTTCCCTGTCTGGGGGTCCAAATACACCTGGTGGAAATTAAAAGCTACCTCTCACTCGTTGCAATAATTTGGCCTCAGAAAGTGACGTAGATAATGTTTATGAAGAACTTGATTGGGTTCCAAATTTCGACTCGATCCAAAACCTTTTGGACACCTCTCCATGCACAGATGACTCGACACCTCACCCACCACGTGGCGCCACCTCATTCACTTATTGTGTCTGTGCGCTCCACCGCACATCAAAAGTTTATACCGTTGTACTATCATTACAACGCTACCATTAATGGCAACACTCGAATGACCAAACAAAGATCCACCCCCTAAAAATTGTATGTATTAACCTATTCCGCAGGAAGAACATACAATAGCCCGTAAATTGCTTTATGGAGCGTCCCACCATCCACCAGACACGTGGCGTCACCTGACTTGGAGTAGTGCGGGGCCTCTGGGTGGCACCCCCAAGGGCACGAAATTACAAGCTGCCACGTGGCGCGTCATTCATTACTTCATTGCTCAATATATGCATACTTCTCGACCATTCTGCGTATATCGAGCATTCATAGCTCGCGGACCTCTATATCTCCGACGCCGATCAAGGAAACCCTATCTCTCCAATGGCCGCTGAAGCCGCGGCGAAGGCGGAGCCCGTCGAGGTCTGCCTGAAGGCCGCCGTCGGGAACCCCGACATCCTCGGCGACTGTAAGTACCCGTCTCTTTTCTATCCTTCAATCCTTGCTTCACTCTCTTTCCCCCAAAATTTTGACGGCCGGATCAGATGGAAATGATGGAAAAATAGGTCCTTTTAGTCAGAGGGTTCTTCTGACGCTGAAGGAGAAGAAGATCCAGTACGCTATGAAGCTCATCGACTTCAGCCAGAAGCCCGATTGGTGCCCTCCCTCCCTCTTTCTCTCTTTCTCTCTTTCTCTCTTTCTCTCTATCTTCGTTAATGTGTTGTTATCTGATCGTTAAATCTTCTTTCGGACTTGGTGAGTTGGGTTGTGATTTTGATGGTGGGGTGTCTATTGTGTAGGTTTTTGAAGATTAGTCCAGAAGGGAAGGCGCCGGTGATCAACTTTGGGGATGGGAAATGGGTGCCGGACTCTGACGTGATCGCCCAGATGATCGAGGAGAAGTACCCGAATCCATCGCTGGTCACTCCCCCGGAGTACGACGCATCGGTGTATGTCTCGCATCTTTACTCTACTTGACAATAGATTTTGTTCCTGCATTTTTCCTCATTTCAATGAATTAGTTTGGTAGGTTTTTAGACTTGGTGTTTATTGTCTCTTATACTCGTGACCTGGTAATGGTACTTTGTCCTCTGTGGATTTTCTTTGTTGAGATTGCTCTGGTTTCATGTTAAATAAGTAAGCTTTGTGTATGGTGCACTAACTCTTCACCTTTGTTTCACATCATACTATAGTTTTAGCATAAAGTAAAAAGGTGGCATCCCCAGATCCCAGTCGCCACACCATTTTTTTCTATCCTCTTGTTTTTTTTTTAACTCGGTAAATAGCGCAAACAAAATTTAACAGTCAGATGCGTCTTTTCAACGTCCATTTCTGGATACCCTGTTCTTAATGATCTAAAATTTGGCATATTTCTCTTTTTGGTTATTGTTAACAATTGTATTCTTCTGCTATATTCATGTCAATTTCATCAAGGGGCAGTATATGGATTTATCCATGAAGAATCCTGTCTAGTTGAGGACAATCTTAGGCGACTTGGGCGCTTGTAAGCTAAGGTGGTATTTTTAAGGAAGATGTTTTTTTATGGGGTATAGTACATTAGTTCTTTTACTTCATTTTCCTTTGTGTGCGAATTTTTACTACATCGAAGCACAAAGTTTTGACCGGTCTGGCAATTCTACTCCTTCGTGTAACAAGGCTGTGTAATCTCGATCAATGTGATTTTGTCACTCTTCATTTCACGGATTTGGTTTGGAGATGAATGCTTTGTTGTCAAGTGGGGTGATTAGTCTTCTCCCAGATTTTCCAGAGTTTGCAACCCAGCCTACACATTGCTTTTCATAACTTTGAATGGGAAGTTTGGAGAGCTCTGTCAGCCCCTAGACTTCCAGCCTTAGAGAGACTCCATTTTCCTCCTAGAAATTGTCATCTCCCAATCGACTTGTTTGGTGGAGAAGTGACCTATGATCTTTTCTGATATATCCACAATTGACCTGTTATTTATCTATATTTTAGCTGAACTAACTCCTGTTACGCTAGTGAGGAAGATGGTCAGGTCTCATGTACCTGTTATTTATCTATGTTTTCATGAAACTTTGCTGATGCAATGTGGAATTTTAAGGTTGTATTAACTTGTCATAGTGAGTCTACTGGATCATTTGATGGAATGTTTCCAGCATACATCCATATTTGTGAGTAGGAGCATACAATTTGTCTGTAGGCTTGTATGTATGTTTGAAGATAGACCTAAAAGAATATAGACAGCTGTATCAAGGGACTGATAAAGAATTAGGCTTGTGGACAAATGCATATGCACACATGCATGAGTTAACATTTGTAAGTGGACAATGAAGCGATTAGCCATACAAGCAGAAAAAATTGGTCATGGTTTCAGCTTTCTCCACTTTTGCTTTTATTTCTGTTCTTGGTGAAGGACTGGAATGCCGGTTTTCTATAACCTGTTTCTATCTGCAAAATTTATCACTGTTGGCTTTGCAATTTTTTCCACTGCTCTGTTTCTGCATCTATCATAAAGTACGAATATGTTGGCGAGATTAGGTTCTGAAATCACACACATTTTTTTAAGTTGATTATATCCATTGCTAGCATTTCACTGTTCATTTGGACCATTGGATGTAATTTTGCAAGTAGTATTCACTGGTACGTGGGAAAGACTGCTAACATATTTCACCCTACCATCTTTATAGCATCTTTCCCTTCTACCTGAGCAACCATAATTATGACCTCTAAATGTAGGTGTCATGGTGTTAACTGTTTTGAAGCTTTCACTTTATGATATGGACATTGTTATTTAGTAACTTTTAGCCTTGAATAGCATGATTTACTGACCTCGCACACTTCCAGCTTCCTCATTCCACTCTTTGTATTCGAGTCATCCTATCCTTTCACATGCTGACTTCGTATTTCAGTATTCACTTCAAAACTGGATTTAGATCTCGTGAAGGTTCTAGATAAAGCATTTACATTTGAGTAGAGATGTATATTGGATGGTCGTGTTCATTATTAGTGGCCATGACTTTTGGCAAAGCAGTGTGTGGCTGCTTGGGTTTGGGTTCCCAGCCAATGTGGCTCTATAATATCTCATTTATGCAGGTAATAAACTTAACAACGAGTCGAGGGAGGGAGGATAGGAAAAGGCAAAAAAAAAAAACAATGGGCTGCTTGAAGTATTTTTTGCAAGAGTCTCCAACTTTTGCTCAAATAAAACCCTAATGCATGATAGCAGGTTGTGGTTTCCGTGATTTGGTTATCAAAAAAATTGGCTTCATGTTGAACCTTTTGGGCAGTGTATCTGCTTGAGTAATTTTAAGTTTGTTGCCATGACTTGCATAGTATAACCTCTCATGGTATATTTGAGATGAAGATATATGATAGTGCTGTTCTTCCAGAAAGAAACAGCCTCTTAACCATCGATCTCCTTGGTTATGCAGAGGATCAAAGATATTCTCCTCTTTCGTGACTTTCTTGAAAAGCAAGGATCCCAGTGATGGTTCAGAGCAGGCATTGGTCAATGAATTGCATGCTTTAGATGAGCATCTCAAAGAACATGTATGCACATCGAAAAACTTTTTTTCCCCGATTATTGAATGTTGCACTGGCTTCATGTCTGTCATGCTGAATGATCGTGGTATGCATTTAGAGACCTGCACATTTCTTGTTTAGAAACATCTGGCCACCTGATCGTAAATTAGAAACTGAAGTGATCGAGTCAATGCATTATTTGGTCCATCAAACACTTAAACTGATAGCTTTTTTGTGTAAGTACACATTTCACCAATATCAAAAGCATCAGCGCCAGATTTTGATCAGCTCTTTGCTGCTATCAGGGCCCGTATGTTTGTGGAGAGAATATTTCCGCAGTTGATTTGAGTTTGGCACCTAAGCTGTTCCATCTTCAGACAGCCCTTGATCATTTCAAAGGCTGGAAGGTCCCTGAAGATTTGACTCATGTTCACGAATACATGAAGGTATGTTATCCAACCTGTCAATGGTAACTTAATTAGTTAATGAAGAAAGAACACTTCTGTTTGACTGCTAAAATGTTACATTTCTGTTCTGAGAAATTTATTAGAGTCAAGCATTGCATAATGAAATTGTCACCACTTAACTTGAAAATTGCATTTCATTCCAGATGATGAAGATTTTATGTCATTTAGTTGTGCAGTTTATAATGGTGCTCCTTCCCTTTGGTTTCATGCAGCTGCTTTTCAACCGGGAATCATTCAAAGAAACCAAGCCTGCGAAGGAGCACTTGATTGCAGGTTGGGAACCCAAAGTGAAGGGTTGAGGCTCTTCTACTGAAGGTTGCATATTATCAGTATGAGTAGTGGTGTATCCACTTAGCTAATAATTTGCTCCTATGTTGCTTCCATAACCTCGTCTATGCATGTAATCACATCCATGGACCATAACTAGTCACGTACTGTCTTGTAGCCATGCTTCTTGAATCTGCTCATCTCTTCTACATAAGTGGCATTTCTCCTCGCCTATGGCTGGCTAGATTCTCTATAAGCAGACATGAGACGATTGATGTGAATTGTCTGTGGCTTCACCAACACCAAGTATAGTTTTCATGGTTTGAAGTCTTGTTGAAACTGATCCGTTTTGGCCGTTTCGGTGTACGAGCCAAAATTGAACCCGTGAACTTGCTGGCTGTAGACTTTAATGAACATTGAATAGTAAGCAATCCAGTACTACATCAGCAGGGAAATCTTCCTTCTTGCATGTTAAGGTGAAGATTAGCCATGCATGTATTTTTTATCGTGCATGAAATACACATGGAACTGGTACCAGTCAGCAGTAATATGGTCTCAGGAGACAACTTCTCCATCTTTGAGATTGTTCTGCTTGTCTGTCTGCCGTGTTTCACGTATCTTCCAACATGGCTATCGGATGTGAACGAGATAAAAATTCTTGTGCCCCACCAAAGACGTGCATCCTCATCAATCTGAGAAGGAATCACCGTGTTCCGTCGAAGAGTAGAGACCTTCTAGGCGGCTACTGCTCTTTCTCTCCCAAGCTTTGGTTTTCTATGGTGCTAGACTTGTGCGAGGTTAAGTAGCTGCTGCATGCCTAGCTAGCTTCCTATACGTCCTGTGAGATTCGACGTCCCCACTGATAGAAGAGACGGGGGATCAGGGACGTTAACTACGACTTATAAACTCAACCATCATACTTCATGTTATGACACATTCCTAGGTGATTGTTCTGTCGACCATCAAACGTCCCCATTGGTTGGAGGCCATCCACTCCAAAAAGGTCACTGTTCTCTCACATTCCCAGGTTGTCATTCGTCACATGGGGTGGCTTATAGTACGTCTTGGACCTCTTTGTAGCCATGTTCTTCATGGTGTAACTCGGCATTCCTCGGCTCAGCTTTCATTGTGGCCGGAGAGGGCTTTGGAGTAGGAGGGGCTTAATTTCTAATCGCAGCTTCCGGGGTTTAACTAACTTAAAAAAAATACAAGAGAAATTCTTACTCCATAAAATCTGGCCGTCGGTTCCGATTGACAACCTGATAATAACGAGACATACTCTCTAATATCTTGAATCCACAAGTGTTGAGATGGACAAATCTACTTGAATTTTAGGATATCATTTGGGTACATGCATGGCTTTGTCGTAATACTTATTAACTCCTGTGAGGTGACCTGTTCTAAGCTCTAATCTCAGATAACGTATAAGAGTAAGTGCGGGTATAGGACGTGAATGCTAGCAAATAATAGGCTCAATTAATATTGATATGACAAATATTTTGATGTTTTGGAGGAGTTCTTCATGTGTGACGAGATTCTAAATTAAGAAATTTTAAAACTCACCTCTCTTTTTTCTCAAACCTGTTTAACTTATAAATTCAAAAAAAAAATTCAGTAAAAACCGCAGACCCAGATCCTCGAGTCGACCTAGCCTTAAATATAGTTTTATCTCTGTTAGTTGAGGCGGGCCAGCGAAACCAACGTGGCCTCCTCCTACTCGTAGAAACTGGCAACATCCACACCAACGTGTTCTAAAGTCCGAAGGAACCATAAATGCAACCAAGCGGTTGTAGTCTTCTAGACCATCACTATAACCACCACCACCACCACCACCGTTAACGTCCCCCTCCATCCAAAATTCAAGGAAAAGTGCAAGAATAGAGATAGCATAACCAGACACCCAATACTTGCTAAACGACCAACGCCATTAAACCATACAAATAAGATCACCATAAGAATTCGCACGCCTTCACGAGCCAATGCTTCCCCGTGCTGACACCTGTACATGTACATCAAAGAACAGCAAAGCAACGGCCGGCCCCGACGGCGACCCGACCATTTTCCGAGCTTATTTTACGTTGCTATCCTCGGTTGTTGGTCGTAATTGACGATTCCATGCCACCACCATTGCTAATAGTAGTAAACGTACTGTAGTTGAGACAGGACTTTCTCCTAGCCTTTCCAATTCATTGGATGATGATGGGAATGGACGGAGGAGATGGCCCCGACCTAGTCTTCGTCGTCGTCGGGATCTCTTGAAGCCGACTCCACCAAGATCTTCTGGATCCTCTGCATTGACTCCATCTCCGTCGCCCGCTCCGCCCCCTCCTTCGTGTAGGCCTCGAAGAACTCCTTGTTCTCCTTCTCCAACTCCTTCCACACTGTTACATATAATATAACACACAACACGCATATATATATATCACATACACAAGTAAAGATACTATGAAGACCGAGGTTTTTTTTATCATGCATGGTGAACTGGGAGAGATGGGTTGTTTTGGTAGGTCATCATGACCTCGTTCATGCACATGAAGAGATGATACAACAAGACTAACCGGTAGAAGTGATGACGGGCTTAATGTTTGCATGCTTGGAGAGAGCATCCATGCACTCCTCCATGTTCATGTTGAAGAGAAGGCACTTCTCGATAAGGTGTTGCACCTACAACCATCAACATAGATTAAAATATCATGTCAATAGTAAAGGAAATGAAACAAAAGCATCAGGGACGAATAAAAGAGATCAACAGTATGTCTTCACAAGGACTCAAAAGGAAAGATCACCATTCTGATGTATGAGGCTGAGGATTCTCCCATGATCACGCACCACTTGATCCTTTACCACCAACGTACGTCTATAAGAGAGAGAGAGAGAAAGATCTATAGTAGTATAGGAAGCTGGGGGAGGTGATACAATAAGGGGTGAGAATAAAAAGGGACGGAGGTGAGCGAGGGAGGAGGTAGGGGTACGAGGAGATGAGGGGCCAGGGGGATCACGTGGGAGATGGAAGATCATTGGAGGAGAGGAGATGGGGGATGCGATATAAGGAGCTCTCCGCTCTCTCTGGAGGTAGGACAAAGGACCACTCGCCTTCACGTGACGCATGGGCCCCCGTCTCCAACTCATGCAGAGCTCGAGACCAGCACGCAAGAAACCCGCTCTCAGGAGCCCACCACGCGTGCCAGGCGCCGACGGCAGGCCAGCCACCTAGCCAACTCGTTGCCGTAAGTAGCCTCCCCAGTCACCTGTGTATGTAGAAGGAAAGAGCTGAGCTGTCACGCTCACAGAATCCACCGTTGCTGACATGGCGCAGTGCCATTGGGAGCTTGACATGAAAACCCACAGCTAGGATACGTGTTTGTCATCAACTGCCTTGCTGATGTTGCATGATACGACGCTACAGTCCAATAACTTGCAGATACATTCGCATAGGCCGATGGATACCGCCAGAATGGACT
Source organism: Narthecium ossifragum (assembly GCA_963920575.1). NCBI lineage: Eukaryota > Viridiplantae > Streptophyta > Magnoliopsida > Dioscoreales > Nartheciaceae > Narthecium > Narthecium ossifragum. The sequence goes on from OY986965.1 coordinate 29,724,124, forward strand.
AAACGTCTGGAGCTCACTGTCATAGCCTTATAGACCGCTACTTATTAGTGCTTCCGCTCCATTACGAATACTAGTCATTATTGAACTCTTTGGGCCGGCCACCATCGGAGCAACGAGCCAACACGGCCTTTGTCGTGTTTTCTCCTACCGATTCCAGTCGCAGTTGAACATCCTAGCTTTAAGGTTGCGACACATTTGGCAGCCTTCGTGGCGGGCCACCTGGCGGCATAGGGGCACTGTCTCTCCAGGCTTCTTCCAAAGGGCCAGCATGGCTCTGATGACCCAACTGGGAATCATAGATAAGATCATTCATCATATTGAAGACCATGCCAAGATGGCAATAGAGTGTAGTGTATTGGTCTAAGATATTTGGGGGTTCTAATCCAGAGATCTGAACAAGGCCATCTGGCAGATTTCCTGAGCTGAACTGACCAATGAGATATTGGCATGTAAGCGTAAGAAAGTAGGCCATTCTCCAGAGGCCACTTTTGATGAGTAGATTCAATAATGATGAGGTATTGACAAGACAAAAGAAAGGATTCTCATCAACCCTAGCAATTGGGTGGTGTGGAAACCACTGTCCTTATTATAGTGTGCCGATATGAAGCTCGCCAGCTTCCCTTCGTGAAGAGACCTAAAGGTGTCATCAACTCACCCCCTGCTACAAAAGACAAAGCCCTGTAGAGCCAGACAAGCAAAAGGCTACTGCAGTTGCAAACAAAGAGAGGAATATGTGGAGGTATTGTGAGATATTTTCACCCTCCCTACTGAATCTGAAGAGGACCCAAAACCAACTCATGCAAATACGTCTTTATTTGATCTTACCGGCTATTCCATAGCAGCTTTGGCCAAAGTTTCAGTTCATTAGTCGATTGTAAAATTTGCAGTGAGACCAGAAGCCTGTGATCAATACGGAATCAGAAAAAACAGATCCGCATGATTAGAAAGATGCAGAAGAACTGCAGGCCAATCATAGTGGTACCAGGCACAATAGTTTTTCTAGTATGGAGAACTGGAGAACGATTCTATTTTCTACAATTCTATTTTCTACAAGCATCAAATTATACCAGCACAAACATGTGCATGGGATGATAAATAAAGCATGTACTACTGGACTCCCACTCCTGGTTGCATAATTCTATTTTGTCTACAAGCATCAAGTTATACCAGCACAAGCATGTGCATAGGATGATAAAAAAAGCATGTACTGAATTTCCACTCCTAATTGTATAATTCGTATCCCTGATGGTTATCCATCAAATTGCTACTTAGCAACAACTTAAAAACTTTGAGTAAGATTCAGGACTCGACACAGACCAAAATCATCTGTCATTGTATTCTGACTAGCATAGATTCACACACACACACACACACACACACACACACATATATATATATATATATATATATATATATATATATATATAAGGTTGTGTAGATAGAGTTCAGTGTATGGCAAGAGCACTTTGATGCTATATGTAGGGAAAATTATGTATAAAAAGGAACTTCAAGAAATTTACATGTAAAGGAAACAATGACTGGCTTTAAATTATGAAGAAAACATGTAAACTTGATCCTGCTGAGTGCTAACTAGGACACAACAGTTGATCATTCTCCAAGTACAACAAGTTTGGTGTTTGCACGTGCTACTATATTCAATTGACATAAGATCAAAGTATTTGAGATTCTTACCAGTAAGGTATGGTTCAGTATACAGGCACTAAAACTGCTGCTCTCTTGATCACGAGATAGCAGTAACCGTACATGTGGGATGCTCTTCCAGGCTTCACCCAAGGCAGGCTTAGAAATACCTCCCTCTCCACTGACCATGTGATTAGTCACCTACATTGAAATAATGACAAACATCAATTAAAAAAATATATGCAGCGATATCATCACAAAATAAGAAGTCCAATCTATCATGGCTTTATCACTGGCAAGCTTGGCTGTTCTAATGAGCTGAAATTGATTGTGACATGCCAACATTATGAGTACTGCTGCTCTTCTTCTGTTTGATGTGCTCTTTTGTCATTAAATTACATCAAGTAGAAACAAGTCTTCTGAGAGTTGTAGTCCAATAGTTTTCATCAGTAATAAACACCCACTCCATAGTCCAACCTGCCTTGCAATTTGAATGGATGCATTACAGAGTTCTTATGAGGGAAGAAATTACCTAATCAATTCTCAGATGGAAGTATTAGCACAAAAATAGTTTCCCTTTGGACAATGATGATCCTAAACACGTGGAGAAAAGTGCCCGTGTGCAGGCTCTGCCAGGCACTAAGCAGCTAGTGGAGTACACAAGTACATAGCCAGGTGACCTTGATTATTAGTGTGAAAGGACAAATTTTTTTTTTGCCCACTTGCTATAACACAATCTGCAACTATATTGGAGGTTGCAACTCCCTATTAAAGCAATAAAAAATCATTCCAGGTTTGAAACTGTCATCCACAACTTAGCCATCGTTAAATAATAGAAATTCAAGAATATATGCACCAACCAGGACAGACAAATTGCGTTCGTTTGCGAGTTTCTTTAGAAGAATTCCAGCAGATACCATCAACATTCTCCCTGCAGTTACTTGTTCATAAGCATGGAGAAATATGGCACAATTCAGGCTTCCAGTATCAAATTTGCCAGCACAGCAGCACTTATTGCATTATCTAATAATATCAAGATTAGAAGAGATGTTGTATATAAACTAACAGTACTGATCATAAGCTCATGATACCGTGCAGCAGATCAAATCAAGAGGCAGAAGTAAATGAGAGCCAAGTTCTTCCTTAATTGTGTTTAAATATACATTAACAAGATGATCTAACAATGTAATGCAACTAGAAAAGGGATCTGTAATAAGCATAGAAAGTTGCAGGGTATAAGATGCTATCACATTTTTGTAGAGCATGATGACATCTAAACAGGGTTTAAGTCATGCCAAGCACTATCCAAATTTTAATAGACTATCAGATTTCAATTCTCTTCTGGACTCATGCTGCCTTCCAAAAATTAGTCATGCATCAAAAACAGGCTCTTCCACAAGTCCTTATTCTTATGGCATATTCTACAGTGATTTTTCCAGTAATTGAGTGTCTCTGCTATGAGCATACCTAGAGCCAAAAGCTCAACTAGAGTAAAATCATGTTGATCCAATAACTTTAGGGAGGGGAGCGGGATTTTTAATTTGCTAGAATGCAAATGAACATCCATGCCTGGTCTATCGTCAAGATCAGAAAAATAAAATATTCTTACATTTGCCAACCATCAAACAGAACTAATAAAACAAGCAACAGATCATACCTCGTGAACTTTTGCCTCCAAGGGTAGGAGCCATAAGGGATGAGATTGAATCAATAATTAGCAAATGCAGCTTTGTCTCTTTACCATCTTGATATCCGCCCTGAAGCATTCATCAGAAAGGATCAAGGCTTGTAAAGATAAAACTATCTGTGTAGTAGTACCGACTGAAATTCTAAACAAAAACCTGTTGTTTCGAAGTGAACTCCAGTTCATACAATGCATCCAGTAGGTCAAAGATGTCAAAAACTGAGCGACACAAGATACTACTCATAATCCTCTTAAGCCTTCTTTCTTTGCCCTAAAAGTGCAGACTAACAGTCAAGAATATGCACAAACTAATGCGAACAATGGGGAAGAAAAATAAATGGGGATGATAGTCATCCAGTAATAGGATCAAGTAAGCAACATTCCGTTTTTATGAAGCAAACAACCTAAGAACCAGGTCAGCACTGACCTCTTTATTCAAATTGCCTGAAAGTTGATCTACTATGCACGCTATGCGATTAGGAGAAAAGGAGTTGCATGTATCCCAGAACATAACAACACCTAAATGCTTGTCTGCAACATATGAAGCAGCACGAAGACAAACCTGCATGTGCTCCAATCATGTTGAGATCATCTTAACTGACCCTCATTGATTATGCAACAAGTGAAGTCATAAAACAGGCAAGAAAAATAGGAAATATAAGACAGAGATAAACAATGAAGATGTTTCCTACCTAGAACATTAAAATGCTCACCTGTGTTTTGCCAGAAGAAGATGGCCCAACTATTTCTGTCAACTGACCTTGACGCAGTCCACCTCCAAGAAGCATGTCGATCCTGATAATTGATGCATATAAACAAAAAATACAGCTTGGATAATGCAAAGTTATTTTGCCAAATTTAAGCTGCTTAAATAAGAATTGCCATAACAAAGTTCCGAATACCCTTGGCAGCCGGTAGATAAAACATGCTTATTATGATTAGCATCGTCCAGAAGTTCCAATCCATTCAACCATGGCCAGTGCTGGGGGTCTATGATTGAGAAAACTTGAGTGATCCCCTATTTTCAGATTCCAAAATTAGCTCAGCGCGGTGTAAGTGTAAGTGTAAATAATTGTGATGGAACATTATCACATACTCAAGATAATCATGAACAAAGCTATTCAAGAATAGAAATTGACCATGAACTGGAAGCATGAAGAAGTTCTCATTGCCAAAATCTTTCTTCGAAGAAAGGCGTCAATGAACAAAAACATTGGATCAAGAAATTACTATTCGAGCAAAGATGAAGGAGGGCATTAAACAACAATCCCAGTCCTTGAATTAAGAGATGCTAACACAACCGTAAACACTAACCTCCTTCAAAGCCTTTGGATTGGCCTCCCGTTCTGTCAAAGCAACCAGCGTGTAGACGTCATGGACAAGAAAATCCTCCACTGCATGAGACAACATGCATCTATTATACTGAACCGATTGAATCTAAACCAGCTTCCTCAACACGTTGGACCGAGAAATAGTGGAAAATAGGTATACTCAGTTTCCTCTCCCAACTACTACTGACAGTGGCCTTCGTATCTAAACTCGGAATCAAGGTTGTTCGAAGTAATCCGAGTCCCTATAGTCAACAAATGCAAAATAACCCAGTATACAGAAGCTAGACCTAGAGATCAAGGAACAATTGTTAGACTCAAGAGGAACCATTCTTCTGTCTAAGGATCACAAGCGATGCAAGCGCGAGTAGGAGGAAATCCTCTATTCAGGATCCAATGCAAGCAAAACCACGTGAAGTCTTGATAATATAAGAAGAGAGAGAGAGAGAGAGATGGGGATCTGACCTGAGAAAATGCCGTGAGCCCCGCAGAACCGCTGGAAATTGGCATCGATCAGAGGGCATTCTCTCTCCAGGCTCTTCACCGGCGCCATCCTCGCCATCGACACCTCTCTCTCACTCACTCACTCTCTCTCTCTCTCTCTCTCTCTCTCTCACTATCGCTCTATCTTGTCGATCTCTTTCTAGGGTTGTCTCTCTCACTCTCGCGCACACAAACAAACACGAGAGGAAGAGATGGAGAGAAAAAAGGGGGGGCGGGAAAAAGGCGGCGATGCTGGAGGCCAACTCATTCGAGGAAATTTTGATTGGACGCTGATCGGGTAGATGGGCCAGGGTAGATGGGCCATTGCATTGAGTCGCGGTTTGTGTTTATCGCTGGAGCATATATATATTGCACATGCCCTTAAATCAGGATTGAGAAATCGATTAATTGATTTAATCTATCGGTATTATTCTACCTACCGATTGGATATATCAATGATCTAATTGATGGCCAGAGCATATATAAATAATATATATATATATATATATATATCATCCTTATATAAGACTATGATTATAAGTGAAACTTTTATTGTTCTACGTGACGGGAGAATGTCTTAGGTGGAGCCTAGGTGGCACCTACGTGGCATGATAATCCTAAGTTAAGGGGGGTTTAGTAGGAGGGAGTTATTGGGTGGTTATTGGGGTGGGGTTGGTGGTTACCCTGCCATGTGGCAGGGAGCACAACTAGTTATCTTATATGAGGCTATGGTTATAAGTAAAACTTTCATTATCCTACGTGGCGGGAGAATGTCCTATGTGACGTCTATGTAGTATGATAATTCTAAGTTGAGAGGGGTTTAGTGGGAGAGGGTTATTGGGGTGAGGTTGGTGGTTACCCTGCCATATGTCATGGGCCACAACTAGTATATCAACCTTATAAGAAACAAAAACGGTTACAACCGTTTACCTCCTATTAGTTTATTTACATGTATATTTTTCTAAGTTAACTTTGTATATTTTTATCATCTTCCCTAGGTTAGTTTTAACGGATAATTGGCTAAACCCCCGTATTAACCAAAGTTTACTGCTTAAAAAACCCCTTTATGTGTTTTATGCCGAAAACCCCAAAAACGGTTTAGTTATGTTGTTCCGCGGTTCATTGAAGCTGTAACGGTTTAGTTACAGCTTCATCCTGTTGTATGCTACAACCTTTAGGAAGCGGCCACAATTGTATGATTTTTGGACCTTCAGTTTTTTCTTTTTTGGCATTTTTGGAGTGCTGTATTGGAAGTCATCATCCTTATTTTTCTTTCGCTTCCTGCCCTTTACACCCCTTACCAGTGATGTCTTACCAGCCTGGCTTTCCTTTGCATGTGCGATTTGGTTCATTCATCATATCAATAATAGTATATTCAAGAACTTATGAAGTTAATATGTGTAATAATCATTAATGGTATCTTGATATACCTATTCCACAGAAGCTTCTTTTTCTTGCAAATTTTGTACTTGAGCTTCCAATGCTGCAATCTGTTTGGACTTTTCCTTACTTTCACTTCTCAGGAACAGGTTGTTGTTCCTGATTTCATTAATTTCACCCTGTTTTACTGACATTTTTGTATTTGTATCCCACAGGTCTTTCTCTAATTTCAGCAAATCATCATCCTTAGCTTTATTTGCTCTTTTCAGATCCTCAATTTTTCTGATGTATGGATCAAGGTTTTCTATTTGTTCTGCAATCTGTGTATCATCATCAGCATCCCTAACACCCTCTCTATTCTTTATTACTAACTGCAAAGCAAAACTATTCTTCTGCATCCCAATGATTTTTCTTGCTAGTTCAAGCTTTCGTGTGTTTGAAGCATCTTCCCTATTTTTGAGCACTAGCTGCATAGCATATCTCTCCCTCTGCAACTGAATAATCTTTCTCACCAATTGGCTATTTCTTATCTTTGCAGCATTTCTTTCAGCATCTGCCTTTTCAATATCTTTCTTCAGCTGATCATTCTTAGCTTTCAAATTGTCCATGTTGCTATCAATGTTATGATGTTGAACCTGCAATCCAATGAGAGAAAATCCAGTCAATGAGAGAAAACTCACTCAAATGAGAGAAAACCCAGTTCATTGAGAGAAAATCCATTTCATTGAGAGAAAACTCACTCCAATGAGAGAAAACCAATTTGAATGAGAGAAAATCCAGTCAAATGAGATAAAACTCACTCGAATGAGAGAAAACTCAGTCTATTGAGAGAAAACCCATTCCATTGACAGAAAACCCATTTCATTGAGAGAAAACCCAGTCCAATGAGAGAAAACCCAGTCCATTGAGAGAAAACCCATTCCAATAAGAGAAAACTCTATCTATTAAGAGAAAACTCTATCTATTAAGAGAAAACCCATTACATTGAGAGAAAACCCATTCAGTTGAGAGAAAACTCTATCTATTACATTGAGAGGAAACCCATGACATTGAGAGAAAACTCTATCTATTGAGAGAAAACCCATTACATTGAGAGAAAACCCATTCAGTTGAGAGAAAACTCTATCTATTGAGAGAAAACCTATTACATTGAGAGAAAACTCATTCAGTTGAGAGAAAACTCTATCTATTACATTGAGATAAAACCAGAGAAAACCCATTTCATTGAGAGAAAACCCATGACATTGAGAGAAAACCCATTCAGTTGAGAGAAAACTCTATCTATTACATTGAGAGAAAACCCATGACATTGAGAGAAAACCCATTCACTTGAGAGAAAACTCTATCTATTACATTGAGAGGAAACCCATAACATTAAAAGATTAAAAAATTAAAAAAAAAAATTAAAAGAAGAAGGAGGGAGAATAAGTTGCC
>OY986965.1:29732273-29856494 GCA_963920575.1 Narthecium ossifragum
TTCTTCATAATAGCTATATGAATTGTTTGTAGTTATGGTTTGTGGGGACAAGGTTTGCCCTGGGGATAATGTTTGCCCCTTTTATAGCTTTAATTTTTTATATTTCAGGAATTTTGTATAACTGTCTCATTTAGCCCTCGGTACATGGGAGGTTTTGTTAAAAAAATTTAAAAGAAACTCTAAATATCCGTGTCGTAGGCACGGGCATTCACTAGTATATATATATACCTACCGATTGAATGTACTAATGATCGAATCGGTAGGTATATACCGACAATTGATCTACCGATGGACTATATCAACTAATCGGTATTTCACTACCGCTTCACGTCCCGTGACCAAATAGACAAATCTTTACTCTTTAGCATTTAGATGCTCGTATCGATAGTTATATATTGATTGATTGATCGTTGCAATCGATGCGTGTATAACTACCGATTAAATCATCAATATAAAACAAAAATGATGGTAAAAATACTAGCGGTAAAACAGTAATTTAATCGATAGTATATAACCGACAAAACACTAGCTTGATCCGCAGTATACCGCCGATAATCCAACATTAATGTGGCCACGTAGGCATGTGTTTCGTGGCACGTATATCCAAATCTTTATTCATTTTGATTTACCCAAATCTTTATCCATTTTGATTAGATTTAGAAAGCTCATTCACGTGTGATGCACGTGATGCGCAAGTGTTGCGGGCCCAATGTGCACCCGTAAACACGGATGGCCCGAGAATGCAACGACTGGGCCAACCAACGGCCGAATTACAAAATGGGCTGACACTTTGTTCTTTGTCGCAGCTTTCTTTTGGTCACCCAAAAAAACAGGCAAAAACCACAGAAAGAAAGAAAGGCCTTCGATATCTTAAACCCAAAATAAAAAACAAAAGAAAGCTCCATGAGAAAATGAAAATGAGACGGGATAACTTCTTTATATTAATGGTTCATCAGAAGCTCAATTATTCGATTACAGCGAGCCTTGACGAAAGAATAAACGTAGTGTTTACAATGAAGTACTGAACACAACAGGAGCTAACTCTGATACTTTCTAACTTCTGAAATTTTACTCTGGAAGAATACATTAGGATTGAACTCGACAGTTTTATGACTAAAAGAGCTGCCTTCCCCTGAAAGAATACTACTCAGACATCGTTTGTGGACAACAGTGGTTCTATGTTTGGGTCATCTCCACTTTGTTCCCGTAGGCTCTGCAAGAAACCTCGCTGCCTTCTTGGAGTCTGTTCAGGGACCCTTGGAATTATAACATTCAAGTTTTGCACGTGTTGAAGGCAAACTTGTACTGCATCATGTACTCTCACAAAATACCATTCTTTGCCTAGCAAATCTGTGAGACCAGCTCTTAAAAGAGAGAGATGGACATCACGGTTCGGGTTGGCAATTGCGATCTGTAGAAGTCCACAACATCAAAATGTCTAGCTTTCAGGTGTCATAAATAACATTAAAACGGAAATAGAATCTCAGTGCTTGAGGACATTTTTAACCTGGATGCCACGCGACTTGTATTCTTGATGCAAATCCTTGAGTGCATGAACCGCGCTAGCATCTATGTATGTAACAGCTGCAATACTATGTGCTTGTTAGAACAAAGATTTTGCTGTATGCTTGAACAAGGAGAACCATGTTCTATGTATCAGTAGCCAAACCGAGGGACACAAAATCTAGATGCATATATCGCAAGCCATCTTAGAAACTTGATATTAACTTAAGGGAGAAGAGCCAATTATGGAAACCTCTCAGGAAAAAAAAAACCAACCCCACTAGATGGGTGTATTATACAATTTGAACAAATCAAATTTCAAAAGAAAATTCTCGCAAAAATGAACGACATGTAACAAAAAAATATCAATAACCTCTCAACTGTTGACAACAGGCTAATTCGCAACAACTCACTAAAGGCTTCACAGATATACCACAATGTAGATGTGCAATAATCTAACTAGAAATTTACAGTTAACAGTCTGACTAGCCATTAGCTTAAAAGAAAACTCACGTGACATTTCAATAATGACAAAATGTATTCTTTCAACTTCTGGTCCACGGGTCTTAGTTCCCGATGCAGTGAGTTCAAATTCCCGTAGCCTGATAACAAGCAGGAATATCATACTCATCTTCAGACATAATTTAGATAGTTGGACATTCCATTTTCTTAATCCTGGTGTAGGATAAGGAGTTATATTCTAACCTGTCTTTGATGAAACTTATATTTGCAAAATAGATGGGCGCATCAACACGAACAACGACTATGCCGTTGTATGTATAGGCTTCAGGATACTGCAAAGTGTTTCTGTAAACAGTAGTCCCGGGAAGACGCCCCAACACGGCTGAAGCAAAAAAAAAAAAAAAATCTGAGGTCAGGTACAAGTCTTTATCTGCAAATATATTACTGAACTTAAATTACCCTTCAAGCATATTAGAACTGAGATGAGTAACACCTAACATGATTTGAATCCTAACACTGACAAGCTTGACTCATATAGTCGAAGCCTTTTAAGTCAGTTAAAACAAAATAACTTAGATTGAAACAGCGGTTGTTCACCATAGCTGATGAGGTTCATCATATTCATTTATTGTTCAAAGACATGCAAATATGAGTTCATAAACGCTTAGTGTAATTGATGCATAGTTCATCATAGCTGATCAGATCCTCTTTCTTGTCAATTAAAGCATGATTGATCTTGTAATTGCTCAATTTGACACAGGCAAGAAGCTCATTGGCATGCAAAACAATGTCAAAAGTGACCATCATAAAATGGATAGATTAGATAGTCATCAAAAAATGCTCCAGATCATCAAATGAAACTCTATGCAAGTCCTTAAAGGAAACTCTGACAGTTAAGCTCCCCTTGGTAGTTAGAACTCCAAGGAGTACTTCTTAAAAAAAACTAATAAATGTGGAAACAAGATGTTATTCCTTTAGCAGCATTTAGTTTTCAGTTGTATCCCATCATCAGAAAGGGAATTCAATCAACCTTGCTCCTCCTATTGTAAGCTCATAAGATGTGCCAAGAAACTCCAGAAGATATAAGAACGAATGGTGTTTCTTTAAAGGCTACAGGAACAAGGAGATGCTTGCACAATCATGCATGAATAATTAGACACTAAAATATGCCCCAAATTAAAAAGAAAATTCATTTAACAGCTAATATACGCATCTACAAATGGCAAACCGAATCTGTATGCATGAAGTACAAGAAGATGGACGTACAAGATAGATGCTCTATTAGCTGAAATATCATACCAAATGAACCTGGGACTAAAAGCATGTCAAAACTATAAATTTCAGCTACACAACTATCTTACAACTGAAAGCATGTGTGAAGTTTCTGCTTGAGGAGCCATTTCAGAATGGACATTCACCTGTGTGTGGATTTGCCGATTCATGGATGACGAATGCAAGTGAAGACCCTACCTGCAACGTAATAAAAGCAATATTTAGCGGTGGTCACTTTCATGTCAATGACGCATGTGAATGGATTATCCTTCATCCTACGTGTATAGATATGAAAATGTAAGAGTTCAAACAAGAAAAACACTGCAGATGCTATGCAGCCCAAATAGTTCATCAACATGTCAGTTATCACAAGAAATCAGTGAAGATCTTTTCTTTTGTGTCAAATGCGCCATCACATTCTACCAGAAAATCCAGGACTATGAAATTGCCTCTACTAAGGAAGCCACCTGAAGTACACGATTAAGAATCAAAACACTGCTAAAATAGTGTATGGACTGGGACGAAACATACATAAACATAGTTCCAAGAGGGGGGTTATAGATTTATAGGAGGATCCTTAAACATCATAGCATTTGGTCAGTTGCAACTCCAATTTTCTTGTGTGAAGAGAGCAGGAAATTTCTAAGAATGGACATTGATTAGAAGATAGTTCGGAAGACCAGCTACATTACAACTGTCTGACTTACAAAACCATAACCAAAAGTGGAATGACAAAATATACAACGATAGGAGCATCATGATATTTCTACACTTAGCACTCTATCTTTCTAAGAGAGCATGATATTGAACGGACAGACTAGCATGAGAACCAGATGAAATGCATCTCAACACAGGAACTTATAGGCGTCTAAAAGTTATATTCCTAGTGACGCTAACGATGCACGAGCGAACAGTATGCCGTTCAACATAATCAAGAAAAACCCATACTATCCACATTTACATGGCATATGGAATACAAGTTACACTTTTTACAAGGTCAAAGCAAGGAAAAATTCCAATACGAGCAAGGTCCAGCAACAAAAAAATATCTTGAAACCCTCACCCCAACAAGGACACCAATCTCAATCCCAAAGAACAGTGTCATAACACTAGTGATGGTCCAGAGAAGAAAATCCTTCTTATCTACATGCCACAAGAACAGAGCCTCTTCATAATCAATCTGGAGAGAAGGCAACACAAATTTTTTTTGTAATCAAACTGAAAATGGTCCAAAAGCATTTGCATCAAAATCAGATTCAATAAAAACACAATGAGATCTATGTTAGAGATATACAGAACAAAAACCAAAGCTGATCAATAGCAACCACAACAAAAAGAATTTTTCACAATAAATGGTTGCATTGAGAGAGGATAGTAGACTGGTGCTGCATACAAGGTACTGTTTCAGCTTAGCATGAGGTAGTCTGTGCAGAATCACAGATCATGTTTGACAAATCATTATTTACAGGGAAGAGCAGGTTCAGATTAAACTACATCACATGAAATTGGTTACAGGTGTCAACTTGATCAGAGTAGGCATGGATGCCAGATAACTACCATGTAAAAGCTAAAATTCTCCTAGGATCTCTACTCAAATCATAAACTGTGAATCATTTCAGGCTCAGATTTGATCAACCTGCTATGTTATAATTCAAGTGAGCAAATTGTTCCTTTCTCACTAGTGGTTTAGGGTAAAGGTAAATCCGTACCGTCTTTGGCAGAAAGGGGGTTTGCTCACAACTATTCTGACTCCAGTATCTTGCAAAGCTGTAGTAAATCCAGTTACTTCCAACCAAACCATTACAGCTAGTATCATATTAGAACAAAAACTGCACCACTTTTCTAGCTAAATGGAATTAAGGTCAACATTATCGTCTTGGACGTACAAGAATAGATGCTCTATTTCTATACTTCAGGCTGCTCCCTTGTGAAGGAAAAAATGGAGCAATGTACGTGCTAGATTGCCACATATCCTTATCATTGTCGTGTAGCTTAACCTAGGTTGTAATCCAGGTGATGAATAAAACAGTAAAGCGCAGTCAAGCTGGGGCTGATGAATTTATCTGCAATCTGTCCCAATATCCTTTGTTCAAGGGGATGATACAAGTGACAGGTACGAAAGATGACTTATGGGAATGGCTCAAGAACTCACAGATATGTATCATGAAAAGTTTCTTGCGTTAAGATCTAACAAAGCCTCCTCCCAAGAGGCTACTGCATTTCTTCTTTGTTGTATTACCGCAGGGAATTGTCAGGTTGCTTCAGTATCTCATCTTCAGATGAGTAGATACACGATTGTTGCATTACTGCAGGGAATTGTCAGGTTGCTTCAGTATCTCATCTTCAGATGAGTAGATACACGATAAGGATAACAATTGGAGCAAGCAAATCTCCTCCAAAGAGGAGAGAAACCTCCCAAATCAATATGTTTCAACTCAATAACAGACTCCAAATGATAACAAGAACCACAATAATCTATTCTTCAAACTTGCCATTAACCAATTAAGTGGTTAAAACTACCTGAATTTACTGGTTAAATCAGCTACATTTCAATTACTCACACAACATGATTGTTTTTATTAGCCCCTGCAAGCACCATTTGTATAAAACACAATTGCAGAACACAGTAATGGTATTCCAATATTTAAAAGTATGAACTCAATAACTAAGAATGCCACAATCAGGTTTCAACTATGCTTACCAGACCCATTACAGCAGAAATCACAATTGCAGCCAATGAACACTGAAAGGAAGTAAATAAAGAATGGTGAGAAAACTTATTCATATTTGCCAAGGAAAAAGGCGTGGAAACAAAAGCAACTCTCACAAAAGTGCAAAAATATGAACCAAAAGAGAACAAGCATTATGCCATCCCATCAAGATGTGCTTTCTTGAATCTATACAACTCTGCATCTGTCTACTATCCATGGAAAATACTCCACAAAAAACACCACCAAAATACAAACTAAACTTCAAGCCTTATTCAAACCCAGCATGAGAAATCTTCAGATGCATCGTATACAAATGCAAAACGACCTACTTTGTGAGATAGCAAAATTATTGGTTAAAAACTGGGGATAGAAACGAATATAGTCAGTCAAGTTATGACAATAATTCTCATCTCCAAAGGACATCATCCATTTGGATCTAACAAAACACCAGAAAATCACCAAAAGCAAAGAAGAAGTATTAACCAAGAATTGACTAATTGTTTGAATCGAATGGATCCTTGATCAAGAAAGGGCATATCCACATCACTTATGCTCTCAGCAAAAGTGCATGGTCCCTTTAAAGTCCTAAGAAATCGAAGGCAGGAGTGAGAAACTTCAAGAACGAAGTAAACGAGCTTTTAAGATCTAGCATCAGCAGTCATTAGAAGGTAAACATTGGCACAATATCTATTAGCATGTCCTAAGTGTGAATGCATGGGTATATTACATGTCATTTTATTCAAAAATCTGATGCAATATTCCTGTAGATGTACATGATTGCAATCTACCCTATGTGAACTTAACATATTTATATATCCCCCACTGAGAAAGGTAATCACCTCGAGTTGAAAAGCAGAAATTAGCATGGTTATAGTGGTACCTGAGGAATTTCTTCAAAAAGTGGCGTCATAAATAAAAGAGCACATCCCATTATAATTCCCATTACAATCCCAGATAATCCAGTTCTGGCACCACTCTCATTATTAACAGCTGATCTGGTAAAAGAGCCTGCATTTATGTTCAATTTTGCCTCACAAAAACAATGTTCAATTCTTAGCTATTTTACATCAAACATGCAAAAAAAAGTACATAATGGGATCTAAAATTAGCATATGTACCTGTTGTAGGGTATGCGGAGAACAATGAACCCCATATGTTTGCCACTCCAAGACCAAATAACTGTGAAAGAAAAATTCAGGTTCTTATTTTTGCATCGGATATGCATTATAAAGCACAATAGAACAATATTAAAAATACACATCATACACTAGGTGCTTCATGTGGTTCATGCCATATATAAGTTGTTGATCCAATCTACTCTAATAATAAGCATAAACCAATTATAAATAAGTAATCAGCCTTTCCGTGAAATTGTAACCTACATAATTGCTATATAGGTAACCTCATTAAGTATTGTTCGCACGATTAAGATTTTTTGCACCCATGGACTGCAATTTGAAAATCTGTTATTCTTTGTAAAGCTATTGTCCCAAAATTCGCACACTTTTTTAAAACATTTTTCTTTCATTTAAGTCAATCCAGTAAACAAGGACCACAATGAGAACACTGCCCATTTCGTCCACCATCTAATACTCTACTCCGATATATCACCATACATTTGTCCAACTGATTAGAATAAAAAATAAAGATCTGATATCATCATGATCCCAAGTCATTTCATACTCCATTGCTGCTAATGCCCAATTCCTACATTACTTGTAGAGGATTGATGTAAAATCCCTAACCTAAATACAAAAAGTCAATAAATTCGAGCAGATGAAAGAATGCAATATACAATATGGTCAATGGTCATGACGGTAACTTAAGATTGATGGATCATTATCTGGGTAATGTGACATCTGTCCAGCAATTACCTCTCGATTCGAGTCCAAATCATACCCATTCTTCGCAGCTAAAGCTTTAGCAATCCCCACAGACTCCTACAATGAGAGAAAGATAAGCAAGAATCAGGACTTAATGGATCAGAACATCATTAGATGAGAGAAAGCACACTAATGGAGAATTACATACCAAAATGGCCACACCAGTAATGAGAAATGCAGTAGAAATTAGAGACTTTGCATGTTGAAATTCTGTAGGAATGGAGAATTTTGGAAGGCCTTGGGGAATCTCACCTACCTAAGAAAAAGTAAACAGACAAAATGTCATGTATATGATCACCAATCAAGAAAGGGGAGTCATATACATTCAACAAAACTAATTAAGACGTAATGATCTAATTTCCAAAAAAAGATTATACTCGGAAGAAAGCTACATTACAAAGAAAGACATACCATCATTCATAATCTAAGGAGTGAAACATCAATTATGATACCATGCCCAATCTAATATCTGTCGACTATTCCAGCATACCCATTTCAAGATATCGTTAATTATCGCATTGACTTTGCTTGCCCTCAGAAGAAGGTATATTAAAAAAAAAAAAAAAGATAAAAGAATAGATTTTTGCCTGCTCCAAATAGATCAAGAAACTGCCCCTAAAAAAATAGCATGACCTGCTATAACTATTTTATTATTTAGGATTCACGGATAAGTTCATTTCAATTATAATATTTTTCGGCTTTCCTTTGGACAGTGAAATATTTAAGAGGATAAACCCTATGTTAGTCACAGCATCCATTTGACAAGTTCTAACCGGTACCTTCTTTCACAATGGAAGAATGCAATGGAAATAACATACATGCTCCTATGGTACACCAGTTACTCAACTTCCACGAACATAGCCATTTACTACACGCTCAAACATGAGAAGAAAAGTGTACTATTACGCGTAATTTTACAAGTAAAAGTGGATATATCCGGTATCAGTATAGAATTGACATATTTAACAAAAACAGAACAGGTCCAGGATAATTTTTAAGAACTAAAAGCGTCTAAGCTTACCAACTCATCGTCCTACAAACTTACCACTGAAATTGAAGATGGATGAAAGATTTTCACAAATATGGTGCCAAGTATGACGGCTGTAAGAGGACCAGCCGATCTTAGAAACGCAAGTCTTTTGTTTGCTTTCCCCTGTAACATTGTAAGCAAGACAATGATTGACAGATTTGACCTACCATCCTAGGGATGGAAAACTGAGTGCAGATTGTCTAGAAAAGTTGAGATATAAGTTCATACCAGATGTTTCATTGACAAAAGAATTGCGAGCGTAGAGGATCCCATTACAAAAGGGGGCCAAGAAAACTACAAGAAAAAATGCCTTGTAAAGCTAGCTATTAAACAAAAATAAATAGGCGGAAAAAAAGTAGTCGCCGTGTTTTGAAAAAAGCAGAAAAGGTAGTGCAAAATGGACTTATTAAGCTAAATGCACAATGAAAACAGCAATAACCTCTCTAAATGAACCCTTCTCAAAAGGGTTTTCAGCATCTAATTTGCATTGAAAAATTTAAACTCACACTCACACCAAACTTTTAGATAAGTCGCAAAGTTTATAGGAAAACAATAATAGGTTGTTTGCATAGATTCTACTACAAAGACATGAAGCCCTTCAAATTTTGAACTTGTATAACCTAGTCAAGTCATAGTAGTATTTTCTCCCAACAATGGATTGGGCAATCTTCGGAGAAAAATTGAATCACATATAAAGGACCAAGAAAGATTGAACAGTCCTAAAACTCTTCAATAACCGGTTGATATGAAAGCAGATTAGCACTGACATTTCTAGTACTCATTAAATAGTTTGAGGGGAGACAGCCAAAATTCAGCAGTAAAAGTCAAGCAAATCAAGGATCAGGTTCACTCATAGTTTTTAACATACTTTAAAAGCTCCAATTAAGCCTTGGCATATTGATATTTCAGTTTCATAAGTAACCAAACTAAAATTTGCTTGAGAGATGTCATCTTTAGTCATAGATATATATCACATTGAAGTAAAGAAAAACGATTGTCAGCATATAAATAACTTACATTGACAGCTCCTACAATTATGCTCCTGATGAGTGGTATGATTTTGCTGCTTCGCACTATGCTGTATCCCAAGAAATACTTTGCTTGAGACAATGCAATCACAATGGCTGAAGAAGTGGTGAAGCCGGAAATTACAGAATGGCTGATGAAACGGATAAGCCACCCAAGCCTGCAGAGAAGCATGGAATATAGAGTTGTTTAGAAAACAAAACAGAGAAAACTTTAAGCAAAAATATTGATAAATGACCCGAAAAAATATGCGGAGAAGATTGATAATTCAAGTGCTTAGGTACATGCCAATTTCAGCTATCAAGAGCTAAAATACTTGCAGCATATAAACGTGACAGAAAGTTCGCACTCTTCAGATGAACTGAAATTTTGATCGAGATGATTCTGGCAATTACCATAAGATAAGAGGAAGCTAACATTATGTACCTTAAAAAACCCATAAGACATTCCACTATGCCGACCATAAATGCTAGAAGAATGGCCAGTTGAGAATATAGTGCGTCGGAAGGTTCAACAATTTTACTTAGTACATTTGAAACTAAAAGAGAAACCAGCGCCACTGGACCGATTGCAAGCTGACGTGATGAGCCAAATACAGCATATACAAAAACCGGAACAAAACCAGAATCTGTAGGAAAGTTAAGAGCCTTCAGTATTTAAAAAAATTCAACACATGTTGAAAGAAGCCAATCCCCAAATGATTAGGAACGTGATTAAAGAATTTCAATAATACATACAAAGCCCATAAATTGGATGAAGCCCAGCTAGCTTTGCATATGACATTGCCTGAACATTAGCAAGGAAAAAGACTACAAATCAGCTCAACCATTAAAGATGACAAAACAATTATGTACAAACTCAAATAAAGAAGTCTAAATATCAATGTTTACACAAAATGCATATCTATGTTGATACAACTTGCATGCTATTTTCTTACTTGCCTTTTTCTGCCCTCATATCTCCTAGCAGGTAGCAGTTAGTGGGTAGCAGATGGAATGGGTATTTTTAGTTGTCCTTCTAAGTTCTTACTTAAGTGGGAAGTCTGCCAATTCAAGGTGATAGATGGCTCAGGAGGGAATAATTCGGCTTAGCTTATCTGGTCAACTCATATAGAACCTTTGCTCCTTAGTAGCACACGCGTCATCTGCATAAATGGTTGGTTTTCTTCTTTCACTATCTCTATTCTTATAAGTATATTGGTTTGGTACTCCTTTAATAATACAACGCGGATGTTCCCCATATAAACAAGCACCTTCTCCTATGGCAATAATTTCTCTCGCACCTTCTGTCTGTTTCTTAATGTGCTAATCAATAGGAGTGCATCCATGCACATGACAACCATGAAAAGGTTTTCCAAATGTTATCAAAACTATTTTCTTAACAAAAAAGGAAATAAAACCTTTCAACAATGAAGAAACTATTCGGTTTCTGATTCCAATCCACCAATGCCAACCCTTAAGCAAACCTTTTACCTTCCAAACAGGTCCACGGATGGTTGGTAGCTAAATCACAATCATAAAATCACGAAAAACATATAAAAGAAGATATGCCATGAAAAAGGTAGATTAAAATTAATCAATGTAACCAAAATTGATTTACAAAAAACATTCAAGAAAAGGTCGCAAGAACCTGCTTCTTTACCGCTTGCAAGAAACCCTGAATCCCAAAAAAAATGGGAACAAGAAACACCAAGAGCAAACGAGAAGACCTTATGTTCCACTATTCATGAATTCAACAATGAGAATTACCGATCGAAGAATACCTGGGGGATGAGCATGACGCCGACGTTGATCCCAGCCAAAACATCGAGCTGGAGGTACTCCCTCCACCTATACGCCCGCATCCACCGGGTGCAGGGAATCAACGTCTCCATCCACTCCACCCCCGTCATCCCTCCCACTCTCGCCTTCCACCGCGCCACCACCGACCCCACCACGGCCGGCGACGCCGAAGGCGAAGGGTGCTGCAGCGGTATAACCCTCACCGCCCTCCCCCCGCCGAAGCTCCCACTCCGCGCCACCCCTGAATCGCTGACGCTAGCAACCCCTGGCGACGTCTCCATCCCGCCTTACCATTCGCCTCAAAGACGAACGACGACGAAGAGCTCGCGTGGAAGCGTTAATAAAGTAGACATATATTAACAACATTAGACGACGGGTATCTCCTGGCGGAGCTCATGATGCATGTGGACGCATGGGTCACGAAGGCAAGTGCCGTACGGCCCTTGCCTTCTGGGGATGATCAAGGGTCACGAACGCGAAGTGCCCACGCAGGGCCGGCCTTAAGATTTTCTGGGCTCGGAAGATAAAAACAGGGCTCCGTACTTTCTAAAATACATAATAAAAAAATTATATCGAAAACAATTTTTAAAAAAACATATATTATTAAAAAAAAGTATAGTACAGTAATTTATCAAATAGAAAAATTATTTTTTCACGTCAAATATAATCTAGCAATCTCAATACAGTCTCTCACACAAAACCCTTGTCTTTATCTCTCTCTTCTCTCATTTTTTTTTCTTTCCTATGCCGCAGCCACCCGCACAAGGCTTTTTCTCTCTGCAATTGTTTTCTCTCAAAACCTCTCTTCTCTCTCACCCGTACAAAGGCTCTTTACAGTAGGGGTGGCAACTTGACCCATAACCCGCGAACCCGACCCGACCCAACCCGAATTTCACGAGTTTGGGTTTAGGGTATTCGGGTGCGGGTCGAAAACAGGTTGACCCACCACTGACCCGTTACTGTGCGGGTCGGGTTCGGGTTTAGGAGGCTAACCCGTATAACCCGTGACCCGTGACCCGAACCCGACCCGTAACCCGTTAACAACCCGCTTGACCCATTATCCCTATATATTAGAACTTTAAATATACAAGTTTATGAGGAATAACTGTTGGTTTTTCCATTATTGTATGATGGTGATGTTATTTTGTTTTATAGATACTTGTTACTTGTTAAACATGTTGTTAAACAGAAGATTATGTGTTATTTTGTTAACCAGGTTGTTTATATGTTGTTAAACGGGTCAACTTGACCCGAACCCGACCCGACCCGTTTAATAAACGGGTCAGGCGGGTTGGGTCGGGTTGACCCGTTTAAAAGTGGGTCGGGTTCGGGTTGACAAAATTGACCCGTTTAGTAAACGGGTCGAGTTCGGGTTTGGATTTTTGGTCGAGATATCGGGTCTCAACCCGACCCGAACCCGACCCATCGACCCGTATTGCCACCCCTACTTTACGGCCCTAAATCCTAGCGGGTCTTGTCGCCCTTTTGTAAACCACATATTTAGGGTATTGGAATTAGAGAGAAAGTCCAAGTAAACTTGAACTTTAATTACTTACATGAACTAATTAATTAGTAAACCCAATTTAGACCTAATGAGATATGACCTAATCAATTAAAGAGATCATAATTTGAGTCACATTCCAACACACACACACATATATATATATAATTTTGGGCCCCTAGGATTGTGGGCCCTAGGCACAGGCCTCTTGGGCATTGCCTCAGGGCCGGCCCTGGGCGGGGCTGCAGTTGGTCGTGAGGGGGCCCAATGGAGTTCTATTAGCGCTATTGCGGCAAATAAGGAGAGTGCTGTGGGACAGGAAACCATCCAGGTTCAAGATGGCAAATGTCACCATGAGATGACCTGGGCTACATTCATTTTACTCGCCACATGTTATGATAGGACCTCATTCATTCTTAATAGCTTTCATGCACACTTCAATGGCCGGTGTCCTGTTCACGTGTTAAAAAAAAATTCCACGTGTTTTGAGTCAGCTCCGGCGAGCTCGGGTTAAGAAAAGGGTAAATAAGGCCACTGAAAAGCTTGAAAAGGATAAGTAAGCCAGCAGGATACGAATTGTTTCCTTTACTGCTATTCTATTTGCGCTCAGAGATTACCCAATATCACGATGCCCCAAATCTTATACATCATCAGCTTCTTATGATGCTGCCGATCTTATAAAACATTAGCTATGGTTAAGATATACCTTCTGGAACACAGATGATGCACCAGGCCGGTGGTAATGTCTTCGTTTCTAGAGCAACAGGCTGCCAAGCCTGCCATGCTTCCTCACGGCAGGTCATGCCAGATGCTAAATTGCGGCCGAAACTAGCGGCAAACTCTAGTTAGTGTTATGGAACTTCAAGTCAATGTGTCTTGGGCCTGAGCATGCTCAGGCCGGTGGGTGAACTCGTAGTCGAGGTGAACAAATGCTCTTTCAATGTCAGGCAGCAGCTCCAACTTCTCCTGCAAGGCCTCCCCGATGTCATGTGCTTCCCTCAGAGGCATCTCAGATGGCAGGACGATGTCAACCTCGACAAAATAGTGCGAGCCGAATGTGTAAGCCCGGACAGTGTCAATGTGCCTGATTGCCTTGTGGTGGTTCCAGCATAGGTATGTCAGTTTCTGTAGAAACTCTGGCGCCGCAGACTGGCCTACAAGAGAGTTCACATTCTCTAGCACCGTAATTGACCATGTCCGGATGGTGTACAATGCCAGCTGCAGCAGACAACAGTACAAACATGCATCAGTAAATCGATACCAGAAGATTTTCACCCACTCGGATGGTTTATTCATGTAGAAACGTAAGCAAAAGTGAGGGATCATTTGGATTAAGGTTGGTGTTTCAAGGGAACAAAAGTTTCTACAAGCAATATAGTTGTATTAATGAACTGAAACATCCAGTACCTGTATCGGACATAATTAGAAATGCAAGGTCAGTACTTACGATAATGGCTCCAACAGGGTCGATCCAATCTGTTACATAATTGGCCAGAAGTGCAGCGCCAAGGCCAATGACATTGGTGATGACATCAAAGAAGTGGTCCTGCGCAAAAGCCTTGACAATTTCATTGGTAAACGACCGGCAGTATACGACCAGAGCAAGCTTTACTAATGTTACTGATGACATGATGCCAACCACCCATGTTTCTTGCTCATTGGTCAAACTAAAGTCCCTCTCCTGCATCAGACAAGTAGGTGATTGCAATGTCAGAATGCAAACAACTAAGATTGCTAAAAAACACAGGAACTTTCTCTCAAGGACAAGCATCACTACTTGAAAGAAAAACTTTTAGAAAGTCAAACTAGCATGAATTCTGTCGTTAGGACAAAACTTCTAAGACCAATGACTCCCAAACTTTTACACATGGCATTTCTTTGGCAGGTACTAGGTAGCATATATTAGAATCCAAGGAGAATAGTATTGTCAAGAACTGACAAAAGTGAGAAAACTAAGAAATAGACAACAGTTTGAAGCCTCAGATTTCAAAAACCAGCAGAAGTGTGCAACAGAACACTACAAATATAGTGCATAAATAAAGAAATAAAGATCCACTCATCTGGGTTACAAAGATTCACTTACGTCAGATATTAGTGAGCGAGTGGACTCTATGATTATTTGAAGACCCAGTGTCGCCATAACTGATGCAAAAACAAGGATGCCCTGCAAATGACAGAAGTCTAGATGAACACCATGGGAGAACAACTGGAGATGTAAACAGGAGTACCTGCAGTTTCTCTGTACGAGTAAGTGCAACAGACTATCAACAGGAAAAGTTTAAAAGACCAACACAGGCACTCGATAAGCCTAAGCCAAGCAGTAAGCCAATATCTCCCTGATTAATTCTATTAAGGGAAAGTAGTGGCTTCCCGAGTTAGTGTTGCCACTAAGGGTACGGTTACTACATTCCATGATCACAGATGTCACCAAACTATGGTTATTAGGATCGTGGCAAATAGATATGAATAAATGCTCAAAAATCATTCACAAGAGGTGCTCTCATGGATGCGTTGCATTCGGCACAACTAATAATGGTACAGAATAGAATCTCACCAAAGGCTGCATGCGCCTTTTGCCAATAGGGTATCGATATGGATTTGGTGTTTGCATCGAAGATGCTGTAAACCACAAGATGAAACCTGATAACAGATCAAGGAGAGAATCCAATGTCGAGGCAATGATTGCAAGTGAACCACTCCTTATTGAAGCATAGACTTTTGCAGCAAACAAAATCATATTGGCAATATTCGATATTTGAATGGCTCTTCTCTCACTTCTAGCAATGCTTTCACGCTCTTCCTGAATGTACACCACTTAAGTTAATGCAGTAATTATACTCTGGAAAAAGTAAAGAAATACTTGGGTTTCATCTTCCCACTTCCTGCAAAAAGAAGTGAAGGAGCTCATTGGTCCAACCTTTGACATTCCCGGAAGAAAACCACGATCAGTCAAGGTATCCATTTCACTAAAACCCTCGAGCATTTCGACCTGTTGCTGATAATATTCTGCAATGACATCTCCCGTACCTACAACAAGTTAACATCCAACACAAGAAATTCCAATTACTACTCATCAGAAAACCCTTATGCTTTCACCTATAAATGGAGATTAGGAATTCATAAGATAAAGCCAAAAGCACCATCATTCTCTTCACCTAACTCAAGTAGATTACAGGAAGTACAACACAGCTTTCTGCAAATCTAGCAAAAATAATCTAGGTGATGAATTTAGGACTAAACCAGGCAAATGGAAATTTTTCTTTACTTTAGAATCAACAAAGCATACTCTAACACAACAAAATGAATAAGAAAAAGAACCAACATGTAAGAAGTCTTGAATTTTGAACCAATCAGTTTTGTTTTCAACTAGGGTGAAGCAGAACCATGCGAAAGCTTTTCTACAAGCTCCAACACCTACTGGCATTATACAAACAACTATGGACAGATGGTGCAGTGCTTCCTCACATGCGTGGAAATAGCAGAAGACATATTCCAATGTATGAAAGCGCTGATTTTACATGATGTGAAGGAATCATTCTAAAAGAAACCGATAACTATAGCTTAAAACCATAGGGAGCAATGAACAGTATACTTGGGCCACATAAGTTTGACGTCTAATGAGAACAACCAAGGTGTAAAAAGCTACAAAATTATTGCAGCAACTCTAACGCTGTCATACAAGATGAGGACTTGATCATCATGCAGTTTATTGCTTAAATAGATCACAAGGTCTTTCTGCATGTTGATTACTTTTTTTTGACATATGTAATGTCTAATAATATATCTGGCACCATTGAAGAATACAGGAAAGAGTTGACCACTATGTATCCTGCCATCAGTACATTTATGCACCTAGAAGACCAAGCTTACCAAATACCAACGGCCTGACAAGATCAGGAATGAGACCATGGTTATGAAGGTTAATTTTTTTAGCCATGTTGCTTCACCAAATTAACAGCCATGTCACCCCCAATTCCACATTCAGCTATATTTCTTCCTAATCTCAAAAACCAATCAATTCCAGGACAGCATCGTAAGATAGGCAAACCTGACACAGGATAGGATTCCTCCAGGAGTCACTACTTATGCCAAAGGTGAAATATCTCCAGGTTCTAAAGACGACAGTCATCTCTTCCACTGCTGGATTTCTGGGATAAAACCATTTAGTTTAGTTCAAAAGGCCTATAAAAAATGCAACAGCCATCCCTTCCAGTGTTCCTCCTACACATGCCGTTCTCCCTATTCTCCACCAAAAATACACAATATTTTACCCAAAATCCAGGTTCGGCATCTTATGTGTATCCTCAAATCTATGGATTCTTCCTATCGAACCAGGTCATACCTACCACCCAAGCCGGTGTACTAAATGAAATGCTTGGAAAATAATTTTCCCGCCGCTATGCTCTAATGTTCTCATGCTGAACAATTTCCACCACGAAGAACAACATATAAGAACTACTACCGATGTAAATGAACCTCAACATATAAGAATTTAACAACTAAATTCCTCTAATTGATAAACAATTCAACCAAGACACGTACAACAATAAAAGAAATGCTGCATGCGATAAGATCAGCTCGGCACCACAATACCACGCGAGAATTCTATACACGTGTATGAGATTTAATACATAAAAAAGGGAGGAATTGTAAAACGAGAATAGAAAATAGTCAATCACCTCTGGCTTCCACATCACATGCTTCTCAATATATGATGCACAAAAATAGACATATCGAATTAAAAACGAGAGATGAACCTAACCTAAGACGCCGAGGCAGTCTTGGAGGCCACGACGTGGCTTCTCCTGGTGCTCGGACCGCCGGAATCCATCGAAGTTGAGCCGCCACGGCAGCTCCCGGTCGCTGGGCTCCTGCAACAGAAGAAGCTCCGAGCCCTCTCCCCCGCTCTCCCCGGACGCCGAGCTATCCATCACCAACCCTGCTCAACGATGACAGTTCGAAGTTCGAACACCACCACCGCCTATTGTATGGATAGCTTTGCACTCTTTATCAACCTTGGGACCTGTCGAGGCGAGTTAACCGGTGGATCGACGATCGACTAATTTGATAGCCACGTGGACGGCGTCGATTCGGTGTTTTCTAAAAGGACGGCGGCGTATTGGGACGTGGACCTCGAAACGCCTTTAATATTCGAAAAGCGAATATGAAGTACTTTTTGTCAAATAGGATCTGATATTTACTTTTTAAATTTTATAAACTTTTTATATTTTTTTATATAATAAGACCTCATCTATTAAAAAAAACACACGTATAAACTAATACACATAATTTTTTATTCAACACATATCATAAAAACACATATAATCATTATTTATAATATATTAATTTATACATATATTCATTACATATATAAGATTATTATTAAAAAAAACATAGGAGGGTCAAGAAATATAAAAAGTGAATAACAAAGATCTTATTTAACAACAAATCCAATCCCGAATAGGAGTCCGAAACGTTGGTTTGTTCTGGGGACCAACAAAACATAAGCACGTGGTCTCGGGAGTGGGCCCGGTTGCATCCACTGCACAGTTCACATGGAGTGAACGATCACGACTCGAGGCACATGGAGACAGATGAGAAGTTTACATCAAATCAACGATTTATATGATCCGCTTCTTTCATCATTGATTTGATCTGAATAGGATTAGGTGGATGGGCATGAGGGTTTAGCTTTCATGGCCAAGACTCAACCAATGAACTGCTCAAAAATAAGCATGTTCCATTCCAATATTGGATTTCAACTTTTAATAAAAAAAAAAATTTTGAAAAAAAAACAGTCTTGATCTCGGTCCGTCTCTCTCGGGTCGAGCCAAAACCGATCAGAGCACACCTAGAGTGGACCAAAATAGCTCGAATTATGAATCAAATCGTGGTCCAGTAAACCGAACACGTTTTAGCCGTTTCAGATGAGCTTTGGCAAAACTTCAAACCATTTTACGGACATGACTGTTGCTGCCTGCTAGCATCATTTCAACCGTAAACAATGCCTGGAAGCTGCAAAAGAGTGAAAGGGGGGACAGTTCCATGCAGAAATAAACCACAGGCATGAAACTTAGACTTCCAGTAACAATTAACTACAACACCACATATCAAGATTCAGGGGAAGAGCTCTTTCGAACAGTGAGAGCCAGCAAGAGGAAGCCACACATGGCAATGCAGAGGCCTGCGATCATTACTATGAGCATGGCCTGAAATGAGATGTATGGACCCAAGAAAAACACTGCAGCAGTTGCGGCACATTGCCAAACCTTTAGCTGCGCGAAAGCTGCTTCCTGTTCAACATGTCACCCGTAATTTCATATTTCCAACAAAATTTAATACAAGCTACTGCAACGCTTATTTAGACATTCAGTTCACAGAGCAATTTAATATCCTATTCGGAACCATCAAAAAGATATTCACAACAACCACCTTCTATCGCTCTGTTTAAATTCCTAAGATTAAATTTCCAAGAAACACCTCATGATAAAAAAAACAATGAGCAGAGGATAAGAACTGCAATCAACAACCAATCATGAGGCTGAATTAAAAGCAGGAGCGAAAATTCTAGCCATTGCTAATCATTCATTTTTTAATGTTAAAGATGACAAACTAAACCATACCGTGTCATGCTTGAAGAGGATTCCAAGTAATACACTCAGCTGCGTAATAAACACCCCATCACCCACACCCCATGTGATAGCCATGAGTAGCGTATATACAGTGCCAGGTAGCCCACTAGTTAAACTGCAGCTCGGCAAAGAAAAAACAAAAGCAACACAAAAGATCAGAACCTTGTTAAGCTGCATTCTCTCTTATGTGGAAAAAAGCAAACGCACATCGATTTAGTCGTTGATGTACTCGAGACTAGCAACAATCAGTAGACATCACACCCATTAGATACTTTTCACGTGGATGCATTTTATCGAGTTAATGTTGTGTATCAGATCTCACCTATAGCCACAAAGAAGCCATAGCAGGACAAGCATCTGAAGAAAAGCTCCACCAAATACAATCAAAGTAATGGATGACATTCCGGATGTAAGTCGGCCAACAACCAGTGAACACTAGAGCAATTTGATAACTGTTAGGCGCTAACATAAATGATGATAAGATAATAAAAGAATGGCAGCTGTAAAAGGAAAATAAGAGTCCATCAAGCAACAAAGCTTTTCACCGAATTTAGCATCCACAATGATATGCAAGCTACAGAAAACAGCTACAAGGAAAAATTTTGTGACGAGAAAAACTGCATATATCTTAAAGAGGTTCTCTCCAAAAGAACGGGGAAAAAGAAAAGATTTTTGCCTCACATTATTCAAGATATGTAAGATCATCACAGTCCTTTTGTACTAATTCTTGCTTCCTCACCCTACAAGAAGTCAAAAGACTAAAAACCAACACATCTAGGAAAACATTGCCTCTACCACACAATACTACACACTGAAATAGGAATATTTCAAAAATAATAAGACATGGCTTTCCTCAACTATGATGATATATTAGTCTAGAATGCTGCTTCTACTCAAATTTATCCTGTTGAAATTCAGAGTAATGCTGTTCAAATGTAAGAGTGAATAAATGAATATGAGCATCCAAGTAAACGGGTCAGCGATTTTAAAGGATCTTATAGGTTATAAGTACAAGGAGACCAAGTATATTTATGGGCATTTATCCGTAATGCTTAATTGAAAAGTACAATTAGCATCAAGAAATCATAAGGAAGTGCAGATAAATCAATCATTGTTAGGAAGCCTTCTGTTCCATCATCATAAGTACATTTCTAACAATGCCATCATAAGTAAAATTTTTTGTTAACATTTTAAGCAGGGCATGAAAAAGAAACCATGCTATCGATCAACAAGAATGACAGAAAAAAAATTGACAGTGGAGCTGAATCCTATATGCAAATGCATATTGTGCAATCAGATATGATTAACCATCCGAGAAAAAAGAAATGACAATGAGGAACATAAGACCATCAAAACTGCTGAAAAGCCAACAATTGTGATTATTTTACTATGTCACTCATGAAATAATCCCTTACAATTGCATCAGCAGCCCCGTATAATGCCATGGCACCACCCACACCTGAAATGCCCAGTGCTGGTGTTACAACCTTCTTTGTGAAAACAGACCTGATAATGAGGTGGCAAAGATGAAACCAAAAATTTTAAGAAATGAAAACCAGACAATACAAAATATGTATGTCACATGGAATGCCTACCATGCAAAGGCCTGCTCTAAGCCTGAATATGCAAGAAGAGGAATAATCAACAGAAGCTGTGTTCCCATCAAAGGAGCTATAATAGACTTCAATTTCGATGCAACAGAAGGGTACATTGGAGGACCCTCTTCTTTGTCATGTCTTCTTGAAAGGAAGCACATCAGTATGATGCCCAACAGCATAATTCCAAGGAAGGTGGTAAATAATAAATTCTTGCCAGTGACACTCCCTCCTTCCTGCAGCAAAGTTAAGATCATCGTCCTTGGAATTTGAGAATTTGAACCATATGAAGTGCTAAAAGACTAAAACCAGCTTGCATTAATAACAGAAATAACTTGCAATCAGCAAGTTGTTCTTAAACTCAAATAACCATGTACTTTCAACAGAGGTATGACGCAGAAGAGTTATAGTGAGACTGCTACTTGAAGCTGTACACAACTCAATCTGTAAAAGTGGGAGGAATTATTTTTTGACAATAGCATACCTGTCCATCTCGCAGTAGAGCAAGTGATATCAGATTGCCAATAACCTGAAAACATAGAATGATTAGGAATTAGATGTCTTGCTGAACAGAAGATCAACTGATCCAGTCAAAAATCGTTAATGCAAGTAGAGAGTAATGGTGCCAAATTATATCCCTGATATTAATGGAATTGCAGAACTCTTGTACCTGGGTAGTAGCAAAGAAACCATAAAACTCTCCATTAAAGCTTCCAATAGTCATGCCCTCATGCCGATGGCAATCTTTTGCATGCTGCCGTGCAGCAGAAGTGAGATATGTTCCCTATTAAAACATCAAGTGCATGTAATCAACTTTACTGTGAACAATAAGGGGTCAAACCAGATATTAGGATCAATGGCAGAAAGGATATCAGCACCCACCTGCCCAACCCAGAAAATAGAAGCAGAAAACCCAAGATATACTGAAGCTGGGACCATCATGTACCTACAAGGTAAACACTAGTCAACCCACAAATTCATGTGGAATTAAGAAAAATATAAAGTATGCTGTATCACAAATTAATGTGGAATTAAGAAAAATCAGAAATAAACTTACATGCGTTTCAGTAACAAAATAGCTTTTAACGTTATTTGAACAGCTGCATAACTTCCCATACCGAACCAAATAATAACAATGGACAAACTCTTTAGAAGTTAATTCCCAAGTTGAAAGTTCATTGATAGGATAGTATATTGAGAACCAAAACATAAATCCAACTGATTTGAAGCCCGCAGTACATTTCTCTTGCATGGTAAAGTTCAGAATCACTACTCTCTTTGACCCAATAGTGAATAGTGGCAATTAAAGCTTGGGGGCTTCAGACACTCACCAGGAAGGTATCAAATTGGCTGCAATGAAAAACAAATAGCCACTAGTCCCAAGAACAAGTGCTCTCTTTGACCCCAAACCTCTGACCAGAGGGGATGCCAGTATCGAGAACAAAGCAAAAGAGACGTACAATATCCCCATCGAAGTGGTACCCAGGCCTCCTTCCTAACCCAAAGATCCAAAAGAGAAAGAAACGAACTTTCCAACTTAAGCAAACCCAACCAAAACGTAGGAAGTACAAAAGAGGTGAAGTAGATCTCACCGTGTTCACCGTGCTCTCAAGATTCTGGGCAGCATGGTATGCGGAAAAGATGAACAAGCAGGCAATGCTGAGGATGTGAATATCTCTGGTGTAGCTCTTAGGCGGCTGTGATGGCGACGAAGAGCCCGTCTCATCCTCCACGATCACCAAAGGGCACGCCTCCTCTTCTCGTCCTTGACGGGAATCCATGGCTTCCAATCACCACAGAGATACTAACCAGCCAAAAAATAGTAGACTAGAAACGGGATCGGTTGGCCCGCCGGTGGGAATCAAGAGGACATGCGGAAAGGCACGAATCTGGAATCTGTGAGACACATGTCTGGAGCTCCGCCCAAAGGAGCTTCATCTTCGGCCGCAAAAATGTTGTTAAATAAGATATCTTTAGAAGAAATAAACTAATCAACGATAGCGATCGGCGAGCCGATGGCTTTCTTCGCAATGATATCATGGTCTATTGAAGCTAAATAAAGAAGTAATAATATGACGGCCTCGATGACATCAGAGAGGAAGGTGGTGCTTGGCGAGCTCGTCCTTCCACGAGGGCCCCATGTCCTCCTAAATACTCTCGTTTCTTGGCCACTGCCGCCGGAGTACCCCTCTTTGACGCTGGAAGCCGCTACCCTTTCCGGCCTCCTTCTCCGTGGCGAGGACCTACCTCCCCACAATTTCTTCGCCGCCGGCTTCTTCATTGTAGTAACCATAGGTAACCATAGCAGACAAAGCAAAGAAACTCGAGGAAAAGTCGTAGAAAGATCAAGAATCAACCTTTAGATGAATCCAAAAGCGCCGAATTGAGAACAAAGCATGATCCCAAGAAGTTCTTCGAATGGAAGCATGAGATCGAAAACCTATAAGAACCGTAATTGTAGCTAATTCGAAAAAACTCTACACCAGATCTATTTCAAGGTTCAAGTATTACAGCGAATAGCGTCAGCAGACGAATCAAACCTGGTATCAAAGCACAGACAGCGAAACCAAAACAGACGACAAGAACTTAGTTCAAGAAGATACAAAACCCTAACCCTAAACCATTTCTACCGTATGCGGCTCAAGAACTCGTAAACTTGGTGACGGCCTTGGTGCCCTCGGAGACGGCGTGCTTGGCGAGCTCGCCGGGGAGCACGAGGCGGACGGAGGTCTGGATCTCCCGGGAGGTGATGGTGGGCTTCTTGTTGTACCTCGCCAGGCGAGCCGCCTCCTGGGCGAGCTTCTCAAAGATATCATTGATGAAGCTGTTCATGATGCCCATTGCCTTGCTAGAGATGCCGATATCCGGGTGGACCTGCTTCAACACCTTAAAGATGTAGATCTTGTAGGTCTCCACGCTCTTGGACTTCTTCTTCTTCTTCTTGTCGGCACTAGCCGCGCCCTCCTTGGAGGCAGGGAGGCGCTTTCCGGCCTTGGGCTTCTTCTCGGCGACAGGGGCCTTCTCCGCCA
Source organism: Narthecium ossifragum (assembly GCA_963920575.1). NCBI lineage: Eukaryota > Viridiplantae > Streptophyta > Magnoliopsida > Dioscoreales > Nartheciaceae > Narthecium > Narthecium ossifragum. The sequence continues at coordinate 29,756,699 of OY986965.1, forward strand.
CCGTCTTCTTCTCCTTCTCCTCCGCCGGCTTCTCGGCGGCGGCGGGCTTCTTCTCCGCCGGCTTCTTCTCCGCCCTGGGCGCCATAAGAATACGAGCGAATACCAAAAACGAGCTAGAGGAGGCGCGGATTGGAAGAGATTTCAGTGAGACGCTCGTATGGAATGATGGAAGGGAAAGGGCAAGCGCTTATATAGAAGGAGGAGGACGGCGGTGATTGGATGAAATGTCTTGGGTCGGATTGCTGACCTGTCTGTTTCATGGCCGTTGGATCTTACGATCAAATAGGATTTTAAATACGTATGGTCGGACTCGAGTGGGACTCGGAATCGAGTTGTAGTCAGATTTCAATTCAATTGTTGACCGGATAATTACAAAACGTGTTGCCTAATAAATAAGCATTAAACAGCCAATTGCGTCATAATTACGACCCAAACGAAGGGATTAGAGTCGGACTTGGATTTTAGTTTTAGTCCGACATGAATCCAAACATTGATGATCAAGCTCGGTTTGATTGTTACGAGCTGGGTGTTTCGAGCCTATTTCGATCCGAGCCGAGCTAAGCTTGAGCCATTGATGAGTACCTTGATGTTTCTTAACAAATCCAACTTAATAAGCTTTAATATGACTCGAGTGGGACTCGGATTCGAGTTGTAGTCAGATTTCAATTTAATTGTTGACCGGATAATTACAAAACGTGTTCCTAATAAATAAGCATTAAACAGCCAATTGCGTCATAATTGCGACCCAAACGAAGGGATTAGAGTCGGACTTGGATTTTAGTCTAGTCCGACATGAATCCAATCATGCTTCGATTTAGGAATTACTGTAGCCTATTTAATCAGTCACAGTCTACTGAATAGTGCACCAAACTGAAGGAGCTCTGATTCAGGTTGTTGGCTGCTGATTGCGGAGAAGAGTAAAGGTAAACACTATCATGAGTTAGAATTTTACTATGCTTTTTTTTTCTTCTTCATATGATTAGAAAAGAAGTATTGTATACTATTGTTCATATCGTAGAATACTTCTATTGAGATAAGATACATAAGTTAATTCTACAACGAAAATTTTGGTAACGTAGCTTCGAGAACGATTGTGTAAAACTCACTTCATTGTTTAAAACAGCAAAGGACGGTGCTAATGTAAAGATGGAAGATAAGAAATTTTTCTATGTTTTGATCGGATATTTCTTGAAATATAAAATAACTCACAGTTTTTATTTTACAATAACTTAAGGCATTATTATTTGAGCTCAGGAGGATCTTTTCTTGAATTAGTTTTATCCGATTTCATGAGATTGTTGTCAATAAGACTTTTTTTTGAATAAGTTCTGCTTAATTATGTTCGCCGCACTGAGTTGAACAAATTGATCAATCACACAGGCTTCTGACTTCAGAGTAAAGAGAGGCGGATTCAATCATGAGTTCTCCTGGTCTCACACCCATCAGCAACCCAGACGTGGAAAGCGACAACCATGAGCTAGATCAACACGTGTCAACACCAAACGGGCGAGTGCCACAGTTGGATCACAGTTCTACTGTTTCAGACGCAGCCGGACCCGAACCCACCGACGACAACCGGACCGAACTCGAAGCGTGCGAGCCATTCGGATCCACTCTTCCGGCCATCACCGAAGGGCCTGTCACGAGTGGACACCGACTTCGGTATCCGCTCCTGCAAATACCGTGGATTCCGGATCCTGGAGTTCACCCAGGATGGGAACCTAAGGCCGAAGACGACGAGATATTAGCGGCTGTGCTCGAACCCACTCTTCCGCCCATCAGCGAAGACGACGAGATATTTGTGCTCGAGCTATTTGAGATATTAGCGGCTGTGCTCAACCATGAGCAAGATCAACACGTGTCAACACCAAACGAGCGAGTGCCACAGTTGGATCACAGTTCTACTGTTCCAGACGCAGCCGGACCCGAACCCACCGACGACAACCGGACAGAACTCGAAGCGTACGAGCCATTCGAACCCACTCTCCCACCCATCATCGAAGACGACGAGATATTAGCGGTTGTGCTCGAGCTACTTGAGACCACGGATACGATTCCAGATGCCGTGTGGAAAAGATTGACCTCCTTTCTAACAGTAGAGAACTCGTTCCTCTGCCCTTTCGCCTGGGATCCAAGTCAGCCGGAAACAAGACGCTCTCCTACGAGAATGCTCTTTGAGAGCGGTTCCTTCTTCACGCATTAGCCATGGGAGAGGACCCCTGCTGACGAGTAGCAGTCTCACGGAGAAAATTATTTACTTCAAAGAGAAAACTCTATTTTTGTTTGCCCATTGATGTAAAGTGACAATACTTAATACTTATTATAGATTATTTGACTCAAGAATATGTTTAAAAGTTCTTTTTTTGAAAAAAAAAGGCTTTATTTGGCATCTATTATTTAAAGCTAGGTGATTTTGGGAACAAATCTAGCGACCATTTGAGCCCACCATGAGACCCACAAAAAGGTAGATTTGATGCCCTTCAATTACTGTGGAACAAAGAGTTTAAACTACCACAAAACAAACTAGCACTGCGCTGATGGGCGACTTCATTTACATCAAAACTAAAGAAAGTAAGAAAAATAGTACTTGGAAAATAACTAGGGCATCTAACAGGTTGATGAATCACATAGGCGGATAAAATTTAGATTTGGGATTCTAGGAGCTGGTGAACTTGGTGACGGCCTTGGTGCCCTCGGAGACGGCGTGCTTGGCGAGCTCGCCGGGGAGGACGAGGCGGACGGAGGTCTGGATCTCCCGGGAGGTGATGGTGGGCTTCTTGTTGTACCTCGCCAGGCGAGCCGCCTCCTGGGCCAGCTTTTCGAAGATGTCGTTGATGAAGCTGTTCATGATGCCCATGGCCTTGCTTGAGATCCCGATGTCGGGGTGGACCTGCTTCAAGACCTTGAAGATGTAGATCTTGTAGGTCTCCACGCTCTTGGCCTTCTTCTTCTTCTTCTTGTCGGCGCCGCCGGAGGCACCTTCCTTCGACGGGAGACGCTTCTCGGCCCTCGGCTTCTTCCCGGCAGCGGGGGCCTTCTCCGCCTCGGCCTTCTTCTCCTTCTCCTCCGCCGGCTTCTCGGCGGCAGGCTTCTTCTCCGCGGGCTTCTTCTCGGCCTTGGGCGCCATGGAATTTATCGAGCAAGGGTTAAAGGACGGGATTGGTGTAGAGACGAGCGATTGGAATAGGGTTTGAAGAAATAGGGCACCCAGTCTGATATTTATAGAGAAGAGGTCTGCGATTTCATTGGTTAGAGAGTGTAAGCCCGGATCGATGAGGTGGATACAATCCGCACGTTCCTTTCATCCGGAGCGGTGAAAATTTACGGCCAGGATGGTTTGACGGTGATCAAGCCTCGGTTTCCGATAGCAAGGGAACTAACGTCAAATTCTTTCGCGGGAAACGAAAACAGAAAATACTCCCGCTAGAGAGGAGGGAGAAGCGATTTTAGCATGGTTAGAATGTCACTTTGCCCCGCGACCTTGCCCTTGTTTGGTACGGGTTATCCCCCTCTTAATCTCATTTATATTTTTAAATATCAAATATCATCATTATTATTTTATTCTCATTTCATCTACCACCATCATTGTATTTTTTACTTTTTTTCATTCCTTAACTCACTTTTTTTAACCCTATTCGTTCTTAACCCCACTTTTTTTAACCCCGTACCAAACGGGACTTTAGGCCTTTTTTTCTCATTTGGTATAGGATTGAAAAGGTGAGAATAATGAATTTTTGGGTTATGGGGTGTTTGGTTGTCATGAGTGAAGGCTGAAGTGGGTGGACTAACAACACTCCTTTCACTTCATGCTATTTGATTGGACCGTTAACTAGAGGGAGTGGGGGACTGCACTCATAAAAAGGCCTTCAGTTAGCCATCTGACTCTGCCCAAAAAAAGCCAGAGTTGGCCGATAGAAGTAAGACGCGACTGAATTAATGCTCACTTACTCCCCCACTCAATCAATGCCAGTCCCGTGACTTTGAAAGCCATCGGGTTAGGGTTCTTTGCCCCCCCTTTCTCCCCCGGCCTTTGAATCTTGGGTTCTCCGGCCGATTTTGAGTCCAAAGTTCCTCTCATATCATGCGAGCGTCCCTGATCCCATTGGAATAGGTTGTATTGTAAGTCTAAACTACGACTTTTAGGACTACTCCAGCACCAACCAAACATCAAAAACTGACATGCCATTTCACAGGACTTCATTTTGTAAAAGTCTGTACTCCAAAAGGTGACTCCACTCCACTTAGTCCTGAGCAATCAAACATGCCCTTAGGAAAAGTGAGCATAGAGTAGGTTAGAAAAGGTGGGAATAAGGATTTTTTGGGTTAGGAAAAGTGAGCATAAAATAATAATGATTATTTGGAATAAGAAAAAGTAGAGTGATAATAGTAAGTGGAATGAGAATAAATGGGTAATGATTACTTGGATTAAAAAAAAATGTTTGGAGATAAGTATAAGGATAAGGGGGAATTATCCCCTTATTCCCACACCAAACATGCCCTTAGGCCCTGTTTGGTGCATGAATACCAAACATGAATAAGAGGAAATATTCCTTAATTCATTACTTATTCCACGCTTTATCCCCAAACACATTTCCTTATTTTAAATAATCATTGTAAAATTATTTCCACTCTTCACTTTACTTTTTCTTTATTTCAAATAATTATTACAAAATTATTCTCGAAACCGGAAATAAAATCACTTAACACAGAATAAAGTTATCGCCGTACCAAACGAGCCCTTAGTTGATGAGCCTTTTGTAGATAATGGCGCATTTTGGATTGAGCTTTTATACAAAAGAACCACACAACTACAATGCTGCTAAACCTAGTCAAATCCAATTCAACGGAATTATATTACCTAGATTCAATCCATTCAAATTATATCAGCTTTTCAAAAGCATCTTTACAGACAGAAATTTCATAGAACGTAGATGTTTAACAGCCAGTTGCTCTGGAACTCGCTGCGATTTGATGTAATGTAAGCAGGACATTGCCTTCCTATTTCAGCTTGTCGCAATATAAGACTAAGCATGGCTGATAAAAGATGGGAAATTTGGTATGTAACGTCGCTGTTATATGGTGGTGCAGCATTCCTGGAGATTGGCATGATCTATGATTTCTTTTCATCTGGGTTCATAAACTCAGGTAGATTCCCTGGCAGATCTGAACCATAAACATGGCCCATCTTGGTCCGCTTCGTCTCCAGGTATCTCTTGTTTTCCTCTGTTATTGGGGATATAACAGGGACCCTCCCCACCACAGCCAGACCATAGCCCTTGAGCCCGACGAATTTGGCTGGATTGTTGGTCATCAGCCGCATGGTGCGCACGCCAATGTCCCTTAGAATCTGCAAAGAAGGAATTTACGATAAATAAGGTCACCAGTATACCTGATGAATAAGATGAAACCAGCAACTTGTTACTGCTAAAATCTACTGTTACTTTGCACTTATATCATGTCCTCCCATGGAAATGCAATAATTCCAAACACACATCTCCAAACATATCCAAAGACTTGCACTTCAATGCCAATTTTAAGGTTCTTGCACTTATAAGAATCGCGACAAAATCTGATGTAGATGTCAGCAATTTACCTGTGCCCCAATACCATATTCACGAGAATCAACAGCCAACCCAAGTTCCAGATTGGCTTCCACAGTGTCGTGCCCTTCATCCTGCAAGTTGTATGCGCGGAGCTTGTGCCCCAAGCCAATGCCCCTTCCTTCGTGTCCTCGAAGGTAGACTAGAACTCCTCTACCCGCTTCCTCAATCAGTTGCATAGCCAATGCAAGCTGATTGCCACAGTCACACCTGGCTGAGCCAAGTATGTCTCCAGTTAAGCATTCCGAATGAACTCTTGCAAGGACATCTTGCCCATCAGCAATGTCACCCTGCCAGTGTTGAAAAAGATATGTATAATAAACCAATATGGGAGTTATACGCTCTGTGCTCGCAAATATGGTGAAGGAAAGAATGGAGAAGATTGCCGTGGAAAGAACAAAAATAGGAAAGGTACGAGATGCAAACTTTGGAAGTACAATGTAAACAAAATGAAGCTAAGATAATTTTGTGGGATGAACAGGACAACACGAGAATGTAGAAAGATGATAGGAATGCCAATGTCGAAAAAGTACCTCGCTGGATCTCAAAACTACCTTTGAAATATCATGCAGTTTGAAATAATATAGCACACAGCTATTGTTCTTTTTGTTAAGACAGAAATGTCACAAGCGAGTCAGTGAAAACATTATATGTTAAGCTACTAACTATCCTGCATGTTTTCAAGCTAATACCAGGCCTTCATACACAAAATATGAAAGGGAAGAGGCTATGACAGATAGAGAACTTTAAAAAGAAAAAAAAGGTCCTCTACCTTCACAACAGCAATGTGCTCAGTTCCATCCAACTTTGAACGATAGCAGTAAGCATGGAAAAGGCCCCATTTTGTTGGTAAACGGGAGACTGAAATTTTTTCCACCAGTTTCTCTCGCTTCCTTCTGTACCTGCAGAAAACAGAACCGCCCAAGATTAGCATGCAAAAAAAAAATAGATCGCATAATGAAGGACTAAACCCTACCTTAATAGAATAAGTACAAGAGACCTAGGCTGTTCTCTCTTTCCAGTTAACCTATTTCATGTATGCAAACATCTATATGTTTATCCATGTCTGTGAGATAGCTAGGTGACAAATTCTGTACTTTCTCAAGTGAAGCTAACCACCCTTATCTCTAAAAACAGGATGAAGGTAAGATCAAGGTTAAAACATCACCTAGCACTAGGCATCACAAATAGAATACCTATCACACTAAATACTGCAGACCTATCTTTAGCAAATTGCAACATACTTGCCTGATCAGATCAGTGATAGGGATAATTGGTAAACCATATTTCTGGGACAGCGTTTTCAAGACGGGCAAACGAGCCATGGAACCATCCTCTGGATTAATAATGGTAGAAAGAACAGAGACAGGTCGCAGGCCAGCCAACGCAACCAAATCAACTGAAGCCTCGGTGTGACCAGCCCTCTTCAGAACACCACCATTTCTGTATTTGAGGGGAAATACATGCCCAGGCCTTCTAAAATCTCCAGGCTTAGAGTCAATAGAAGACAGAGCAAGTATCGTTCTTGCTCTGTCTGCCGCTGACACTCCTGTGGAAATACCTTCTCGGGCATCCTAAGTTCCTAACATACAAAGTATTCAGGACATACAATTCTTGCATTTGATTCTTATAGAGCTACCGATTTCGATTGCAAATCAGTATAAGCAATGCAAGTTGGTGCATACCACTGTTATTGTCGAAGCTGCAGCTGAAAGATCCTCAATTTCAGTGATAGGTGACATCATGGGGATGTTGAGTCTGTCCAAGTCATCTTCTTTCATGGCCACTGAAACAATTCCAGAGCCATGCCTAATCAGGAAAGCAATAGCCTTCTGATTCGCAAGAGTTGCTGCCATGATAAGATCTCCTTCGTTATCACCGTTTTCATCATCTACCGCAATTACAAACTACAAAATAATGAGTGCAATCTCAATCACAACAGTTCTGCAACATTTCTGAGTTAAATCATACAAAATACAGCAAGTTAACAGATGAAATTTGACTCCTGTATTTTCAAAGCACTCAACACTTCACAAAAGCTTGGAGAAACCACTATACACAAAAATGACTTACAATTCTTTTAAAACTAGGAGCACAAGAAGAGGCAATGGCATACGTTGTAAAATCTTACACTTAATGGAAATCAGGAGGCACAAATGCTCCCAAGCAGATAATTCTTGTATCTGGCAATAGTAGCAATAAATCTAAAAAAAGACATCATTTTAGAAGCTAACAGCATCTAGATTTGCTTCTGATCGGAATTATTCTCTAAAGATTTCCATCCTTCTCATTGTGTTATAAGATAAATATGTGCTAGTTGAAGGCTTGAAGCATATTGAAGGATTCAGACAATGGCAACTGTTAGTTAAACAATTGCCATCCAGACTGTCAACATGGTGATTTGAGGCGTATTTTTTCACAGATCCAATAGCCAATAATAGATCAATCTCTTCAGTTATAGTACATTCCCTCCCCATTTGAGCCACCTACCACAAAAATCAAGCCGGCAAGGCCACTGTTTTTGCAAGGAAGTGCACACGGGAACCACATACCAAATATCGATTTTACTTCATTGCTGATTTGGCTGTCAGAAAATACTTATCATCCTTTTATTGTCAAATTAAGTTAGATATATCAATAGCCCATCACAGAAAGATAGATGTTTTAATGAACAGCAGCTGACCTTTCCCTGGCGTAAAGCTTTGATGGCCTGGTCAATAGAGGAGAAACCTTCTGAAGGGCGATCTGGGTCACCCTCTGCATCACTAACAAAGAAATCAACTGTTTCTTCGGTTATCTCAGCATTTAGAGTCCTAAAGGACAAGCTCGATCCATCAAGACCACTCAGGATGGACCCATTATCTTTTCCTTTAAGAGACCTTCCCTGCAGAAAATCTGCACCCCCAACTCCATCTCCAGCAACTGTATAACATCGAAATTTAAACCATCCCTTTCTACGCAGACCGAATTGCAGATTGTAGAGAGGCTGGTAGCTGACAAAATGGAGAAAGATAGCAAAAGAAAAGACGCAGATAAATTATTTTTTGAAACGATGATGGAGGAAGGATTTCATTTGAATTGGCACTTCATTACCTTGAGCTGATGATCATGCAAGATGAGCATGGTGGATTCTGCAGAAGGATATCCATTCAAAGAGAGATGAAATGGAGAACGTTTCATTGCTCCAGAAAGGGTTATATAACTCAAGGGATTTGCTGTAGTTGTACTTTACTACCCCACTTGGCCTTCTTGGATGGGAAGGTGGACAAACAACAACCTCAACTTCAGGATAGGAAAGCTGCCACAAGAATAATATCCCATTCGTCCATATCAGGTGATAAAAGGCCATCTCTTTCCAATAGCCTGCACATAAGGCAACAAAATAAAGCCAGTACTCAGTGAAAACCATTGACCAGTCATTTCGAATGGGCTTACTCTTTATTTTCTTTTCCTCCCACAGCCCCTTTTTGATCCTAGAATAACAGCTACTTGACATAATCCAAGAACCTGGTTTTTTATAGGCACTTGATTATTAATAGTCATTCATGGAAATGTGTGTACATGCAACTTGCTGAATTCTGTAGATATACATTTATACATTTTCAGTGGTCCACATTGTGGACCATCATAATCAGGGTACTTCATTTGGAAATGTGGAGTTTTGACATGAAAAGGCTGTCTCCATTAACCTCAGCAGAAGCTTCTCAAACCTCCTTGCACTTGGCCCAGGCCTAAGCACATTAGGATCACCACCTATCAAACAAGGGTCCCTACCTCTGGAATCTGACCCAGCACACCACCCACCAGGAATTATTCTACCATGTTCTCGAAGTAGAATTGATGCATCTATCTTATCCAAAATTGGGTCATTTGAGAGGAAACTCCTTCCAAACACGGCACCACTCTCGATCATCTTCTTGAAGTCCCTCAACTTCAGATCTCGTGGCTCTTCACGAGGAGTGTCATCCCAAGTATTGAACCCAAGGTTAGAATTCACGATGGCTTCTCTAAAATATTTGGAGTTACAAGCAAGTGTGTGGAAATAGCCTTGATGGGATGACTTTGAATTGGAGAAGTACAGTAGAAGTGTTCTTGGCAAGTTGTCCCATCCCTTGATCGAGTACTCAACAAACTTGTGTGTTAGAATCATGTATGGAGAGCCTGAAGTTGAATAATAACACAAGATAAGTTCAGAATATTAAAGTACTAAAAAAGATGAGAAGTTGATGATGGTGTGTGATGCCATCACTGAATCTTGAACATGAAAATGCTGATGGTGCAGAGCCTGAAGCTATCCAGGAAAACAACATATAACCTTGGATTCAATCAACAGTTCACTGATTTGCATAGCTGTAAAGTTGCTTGAGAATTTATTTAGGCAATGAAGAGTACTTTGCTAAAAGGCTCTACACTCCTGGAAAGCCATACGCAGCGAAAGATGCATAATATGAAGTTACAGAAAGTGGTTTAATTCTATGCATAAATATTTTGATGACTTAATCAGAAAGATGTGATAAAAGCAATAATCTAAAATCCATGATAGATTCTGCTTCTTTTAATGGATGTCAAGACAAAAGACAAAATTTTCAGGGGGGGATCCATACATACATAACAATGGATACCACCATGAACGGATTATGTTCTCAAAGGGTCTTAGCAACTGTTGTGAAAACAAAAGAAAACTGCCATCAAAGCTTTTCAGTGGCTACTAATCACGAGATATTTGAGGAGCAGAAAAGGAGGTAAGGGCCAAAGGCCAATCAGTTATTTGCATTCACTAACAATCCATCATGACATACAAGCAGGAAAAGTGAGATATTGCACTGCCATGCTGAACATAAAGAATTAATCATGTAAACCCTCTGAAAGATTTAATACCTATATCCTCACTAAAATCAGTGACTCAAATGCCCATTCGTAAAGAAAATCCAACCCCTTCAAACAGAAGATTTACATTCTAGCCGATTCACTGCACTACACATGGAAGACACCAGACAGTGGACAACTTCTATAGTAATGCTCCTCTTTATCTTCACTTAAAAGAAAGACTCAAACAACTTCCTTTTCAATAATGAAAAGAATGTTAAACAGCCTCATTCTCATCAAAAACTGCTTAAACTGCACTAATGTCGAGTAAAGTCTACCTGTAAAGAACTCATATGCAGTTGGAACTGTACGCTTTTTACTACTTAAAAAAATATCTCTCCTTGCAGCAAGATACAGACCAGGATCTACAATGATAGGTTGCATTCTCTGATACCTGAAAACACAGAGAGAATAAAACAGCAAGACTGAAAAAAATACAGGTAAGAGTGGACAAAGGTAATTCACAGTAAAGCATTTTGAGACAATAACATACTCATTCCAGCTGAAGTTGCTGGTGTGCTGGATGAAATTAGTATCTCTAGGAACAAAAGATAGGACATGGAGAAAATCTGCAGAGAGTTTAGATATGATGAGCATATGTATTCAGAAGACTGATAAAACTCTCTAAGATGATTATTACAGCCATCAGTTGAACATAGTTGAAATCAACAATGAAAGACTTGTGCTTCGAGTATCAGCAAGAGGATACAATAACACTTGAAAAAATTAAGTTGCTCGAAGGTTTGCTGAAAAACAAGGTGGCCTTTGGCATATCTTCTTGGCAAAATTGCAACATTGTACGCCTGGGAAGGCATAAACCAAAATGCACATTTCTCTTGGGCCCTTACATGGAATTTAATAGTGGAAGCATGGCAAAGTATTCAGTATTCTACATGAAATACACACTAAATGGAGAGGCTCCCACCATTAAAGGTTTTAATCACCAGCCATATATGTGTCCCACACCATATCGAGCACAAGCTGAAAAGTTATTAATGTGTCAGCTTTTAACGCTACAACTTTCGAACTATGTTAATGCAATATTACAAGAGACAACAAAGGGTGCAGAATACTGCTTTGTGCATAGCTGACAATACAGAATCTGCATCATGATTTCTTAACATGTTATCATCAAGTCCTAACAAGTTAACGCATTACCTAAAATAACCATTTTTCTTGGGATTATTTTACATGCATCCTGTCCATTTTACTGCAGCAATTTATAGAGAATTTGTACCTATAACATCCTACAGATCCTCAAATCTTTTATTTTACACTTGATTAACCATTCCTTTCTGCTAAGCTTATCATATTTCAGGATCATTCAAGCACTACTAGATCATGTTTCTAAGATTCATACAACATCTCAAGGCAAAGTCCCTTAAAACTATCTCAAGTCCTAACAGTAATCTGTCATATTTAGTGAGGAAAAAGAGAAATGGAAACCTTTTCTATAAACTGATGAAGCCATGAGAAACTTAAAATGTCACGGCTCACTGAACAACTGATATAGCTAACATAACATTGAGCAACTGATATGGCTAACATAAACATCCTTTCTGCCCGATTGATAAAAAAGGGCCCCGAGCATTGACAGGTTTAGGCCCCACTAGCAGCACTTGTGGCCGACGAATAGTTGGAAACCGGATGCTGGTGTATTGTCCAACACAATACACAACCGCTGCTCAAGCAGAAAACAGCTGAGAGCTTTAACAAATTATGAATTGCTTCCCAATTCACTACATCATCTTATCGCCATTGCTGACTCTAAGTATCATGCACTGTCGCCAAGAATAGAAAATGTTGAAATCTAACTCTTAATCACAAGCATTTGGATAATAAAAAAAACCGTCATATTTTAGCAAAATGCATGAATTACAATATTAACGAGAGAAGAAAACTAATAACATTTCCAGTAAATTAGAACCATCTCAAATATTTTTAGAGAAAAAACTTCATCAATCAATTTATGTAGAAAATGTTCTAAACATCATATCCCAGTCCAAGTCAGCACGACCTCTTTCAATTCTTAGCATCAAAGACTCGATAACAATAAATACGAGGCAATATCGAAGGAACAATTCAACCATTACCATCTTGAGGGATAAGAGGGTAATCCGATGCCTCCAAATTCACGAACCAATCCCAGTCCCCACTGTATCTCAGCAGAATCGCCGCGCCATGGAGCACAGCCGCAATCGGCGAGGACCCAGCGGGGTTGACAGCATCGGCCCTCCCGACGACGTTCACGTTGTCAGCGGACAAGAAGGCCGGCACCGCCCTGACGGCGGCGAGAAGGTCGTCTCGTTGACTCTGGGCAGCTCGGCAGTCGAGGTGGAGGAGGTACTGGTTGCGGGGGTGGTAAACCGCCCGAAGGAGCCTCGAGATCCGTTCTCCGTCGCCATCAGACCCCGATATGTAGTACGCAAGCCTCGGAGGCGTGGGGGAGTGATCGGCGAGGCCGGGGACGTGGGCGAAGGCCAGGGGCCGGGGGGGAGAAGGGTGGGAGGAGATGAAGAGGACGACGAGGAGGAGGAGAGAGACGATCGAGAGGGATAAGAGAAGTATGAGGAGTGACGGCTTCGCCATGGATTAGGGCTCTGGAGGATCTTTGTTTCGAGCTATAGTGGCGTCGGCGTGGTTCTCTTTCGCGCGTAGTTTGGCTGCCAACGGGTCGGATCCGATGTAAATTAACGGATTTGGCGTCGATCCGCCCGATCCGAGCCAAGGACGTCGCTGCCGAGCAAGGCGGCGATGGCAGACGGTGGTGCAGAGGCGGCGGTGGCGATGAAGACGACGAGGCGTGGCGGTGGTGTAGAGGCGGCGGCAAGAAGTGGCGGTGGTGATGAAGACGACGAGGCGGATGCTGCCAGAGAGGAAGAAGGTAGCGGAAGGTGAAAGGGGAAGCATAGGAGTTGGGGCAAGGGTGGGAGAGAAAAGAGAAGGATGGGGGACGTGAATAGATGGCCGGGAACGGCCTTCTGGCAAGAGGGTGTTGTCGCCGGCGAGGAAGGGGGTGGGTGGTGTCACAGGGTTGTAACGGGGTTAAATTTTCGGCCTACTTTTTGCCCAGTGACGGCCCCAAAAGATCCCCACGTAGAGCCCGCACAAACGTCACTTGTGACCACGTCGTCGTCTTTTGTCTGCACGTTGTCTGTGCGATAGCTCATGCACTCTGCCTAAACAGCCCGCGCGTTTCTTGACCAGCTCTCAATCCAAAAACCTAAAAAAAAATTATAATAGGGTTAAATTTCCGGCCAAAGTTTTGTTTCTTGACCGGCTTTTAATCCAAAATCCTAAAAAAATTATCCAATTCTTTTCCATCTCTCAATCCCTCTTGGATCTTCAATCCGTGAGCTTGTCCATAACCTAGATGATGATCCCCAATATCTAGCAGGCCTACTCCTTATATAAGGGAAAGTCCATGACTTTCTCCAAAAAGTCAAGTTCTTAGTCCAATTCCAAGTCCTAGATTTCATGCTTATCTCATCATGCAACCATCCAATTACAAAACTCCATAGCATACTTGGACTCTTACATGAGTTACAACTTGTCGATGATAGCTTCTGCCAAGTATCGTCGCACTTTGGCTCGAAATAGGACACCTTCCTATTTTTGCGAGCCAAATACAACTCCCATAGTGCCATATTCCATAATTGTCGTATCATTCTATATAGGAAACCTAAGTCAAGTGAAATTAGGACACTTGCATGTTCAGTTTGGTCTTCATGACCTAACTGCCTTCCGCATGGCAAGTCGAGTCCTAGTCCAACTAGAACTCCGAGCAACTAGAACTTTTCTCGCGCCAAAAACTTCCTTTATCGCATAAAGTCCTTCCAGGATCCCAGTTCAACTGGAATTAGGACCTTTGCACGGCTGGTTTACTCCATCCGCCCAACCGCGTCGTGCCGGGTATTCTGAGTCCTAGTCCGACTCGGATTTGGTCGCCTGGTCGCGTCGCCCGTGCACTCTGGGTGCCATCATGCATGTCGCGCGTGCACTTGCTGATAATACTTGAAAAGTGCACAAATTACCTTTATAATTTGACTTTTTTAGTCTCCGATCAATACTTCATTGACTACCTTTACCCTATTTCCGGTACAAAAAGACCTCAACGGGAGTTAGATCAAGTTTAGAGTCAAAACGAGCACATTAGGGCAATTCCATCATTAATGATTGATCATCACAACATAAAAAGATCGATCATTTATTTGCATTAACCTGACAGAGAGCACAAGTTTAAAGGATCGATCATTACAGCATAAAAGATCGATCATTTATGTGCGTCCACTGTGGCAGAGAGCAAGGTTTGAAACGATCATCCACAGGTCGTGACCAACAATACAAGTAAATGATCGATCATCTTATATATAAATGATCGATCATTGACGAGGCGCAGCCAACGATAGAAGACTAAATGATCGATCATTGACGAGGCGCAGCCAAAGATAGAAGACTAAATGATCGATCATTTATTTGTCCGTGAAGAAAATCAAATGCCCATATCTAATCCGATGGAAGGGTGTTTCATGTGATATAAATAGGCATGTTCTAAGGTTTTTAGTTCTCTTGGGTGAGCTCTCTTATTTCTTTCTTAGGGGGGCTTCCCTCTTGGAACTCTTTCTTAATTTCTTTTTCCTCTTTTAGACTTTTCTTTTTAGAATCTCTTGGAGAAAATCCATGACGGAAAAACTTCATCAACTTTCATCCATTGATCAAATCCAAAAGATGAGTAGCTAAACTTTTAACCATGGGATTATTATGATGTAACTAGGGTTTCTATTAGGGATTTTTATGATTTAGGATTTGCATACCTTCTTAAATGGTTTGTATAGACTGATCTTAATTTCTTTATAAACTTGGTGTCGATTTAGCTTATGGATGGTTGGATTGTTTTAATGTGTGTTAGATCTAGAGCTTATGCATGTAGGGCTTGGATTTGACTCATCTAATAGTGAAATCATGCTAGAACCATGGAATCTCATATTACGAGGGGATCTTATAAGTGATCATAGATTTAATAGTGCTAGAACCACTATAATCTATTCCTAATCCTCCAAGTATCCTATCTTTATAGATTTAGCCATCGATGTGCTAGAACCATCTTAATCTTACATCTAAATTCATATTATGATTATTTTCTCACGATGAATCGGTCTTAATCATTGGATTCATTAGCGGTGATCGGAACTAACCACTAGGTCACCAAATTTTAGATAATTGTTCTCACCGGCGATGGATCCTAATTGAACATTGTTGATTGATAAGGAGAACTAGTCATTTACCTATCAACCATTAAAAGAGCCATTCAGTTTGATTCACTAGTTCTAATCCTAGGAAGATCTTATAGAACATTTGTTACGGATTAAGAATTCATTGGTTCCTTTTCTTGTATTTATAAATTAACTTTAGTATAAAGTTAATTTAATTCCAAATTCTAAATCTTTTCTCAACTTATTGGTAGGAATACTTAGATTGAGTTTAATAGTTTAATTACTTTTATATGCATTTCTTGTGGATTCGACTGGAACTCACTGCTAACTACCCCTAAAGTAGTTAGTTAGTAGTTTGATTATAAATTTATAACTTTGATCGGTCGCGTTAAGCCGCGACACTTTTCAAGCTTTATATTCGGGCGTGATAAGACTTGAAAAGTGCACAAATTATCTTTTGAAATATAATTTGTTACATATGTTTTTTTTCCTTTCTCATTTTGAATGAAATTTTAAAATAATAATACTAAAAGACAATTTTTTATTTTATAAAACAGTATCTTTTGAAATATATTGTAATAATATTTTTCTATTTTTGTTTCTTTTAAATAAAATTTCTGTGTATTTTATTGTTAGTTGTAGATCAATATTGACAGCCTATTATTTTAAAATTTTAAAAATTAGTGATATAGATAACAAACATATTAAAACTGTTCCACATGGGGATAATGCTTTATACAAGTGCATTATCAACTCGCTACCATTAAAAAAATGGGCTCCATCTTCTTCTTTTTATCAGAAATGATTTGGGCACATGTCCACGTGACATGTGCATTTCACACTATCGGTAGTAGGCTACCGATAGTATGTATCGGTAGTGGGATACCGATAGACATGTTTATGAATTAACAACGAACCTATCGGTAGTGGAGTACCGATAGGTTATACATGCCTATCGGTAATCGATAGGTATGTATTCAAAATCGATAATGTGAGATGCACACATCAGCTGACACTGCTCATTTTTTATACTTTCAATAGGTAAAAGAGCTCGCGGACACTCTTGTTGTCGTTGCCCAACAACCGCTCAATGATCTCGAGACGGTTTCGTATCTTCTTGCGGGCCTTGGATCCGAACATGATGCATTAGTTACTTTTGTGACTACTCGGATTGGATCAATGACCGTTGATGATTATACGGTCATCTTCTTTCTCATGAGATACATTTGGAACAACAAAGTTCTGCACTAGAACTGCAGATTGGTTCAGCCAACATTGCTTCGCATCAATGCACGCAGACGCGGCCGATATAACTCGGAACATAATGAATCGTATTATGCATCACGTCATGGAAACAATGTGCCACAATCCATCAATAGTTACTACTCAAAATGCTCACAGACACATTTGCCAAGTGTGTAATAAGCCAAGCCACATAGTTCTAAAATGCTTTTATAGGTTGGTCACGTCTTTAGCAGGGGTGTACAACGGGTTGGGTAACCCGTTTCGACCCGAAAAATTAACCCGACCCGAACCTTAACGGGCGGGTCATAAGGTAGTCATAAACGGGTCGGGTCACCCGTTATAATAATACTGGGTCGGGTAATGGGTGTTTAAGTTTTTGCTTAACGGGTAACCCGTTTTACCCGTTTAGAATAAAGACTATTTACAAATTACAAGTATATATATATTACTATTTATAAATTACAAGTATATATATATTACTATTTACAAATTACAAGTATATATATTATTATTATATTATATATCTAATTAATTTTCAAGTTAATTGGAACTTGGAACTTACATTGGAAACTTCAACCGTAACCACTAAGTCACTAACCATTAACCACTTACATTTAAAACTTTATATTTATTCATATGGTACTAATAACGGGTTAATGGTTTACATGTACCTGTTTACATGTTAACATGTTGACTCGTTAACCTGTTGATAAATTAACAGGTTAACGGCGCGGGTCATAAGGCCCTAAAAAATTAACGGGTCGGGTCTGACCCGACCCATTAACTGTTGACCCGATCCGTTGTACACCCCTAGTCTTTAGGGCCCGTTTGGTATAGGGTTAGAAAAAATGAGGTTAAGGGGAAATACGTTTTGAAAAAATGGGGTTAAGGAATATGGATGGGAAAAAGTAAAGTAATGGTGGTAAATAAAATGGGGATAAAATAGTAATGATTACTTTTGATGTTCGGGATAAGAATGGGGACCTCATACCAAACATGGGCTTAATGGTGATCATTAGTCTAATATGATTTCCTTATTTAATATTAGCGTTTGGTTGCTTGCATCAGTTGATGCAGTGCATCAACTGATGCAATGCATCAGCTGATGCTGCATCAGTTGATACAATATTAGCATCATCCGTTTGTTTGGTTGCTTGTATCAACTGATGCAGTATTAGTTGGTTTTGTGTTTGGTTGATATGCATTGCATCAGTTGATACTCCTCCGCTGCTTGTATCAAACTTGTCGGAGCTCCTCCGCGGCACCGGTCAAACTCGTCGGAGATCCGAGTGCCGGCAACCAGAGGAGGAGAGATGGCATCTCAAAACTACATTCTGGTTTATCAAGTTGGTCATTTGCAAGTTGGCTTGATAAAGGCAGCTCATCAGCTTCGACTTCGGACCCAGGAAGACGTGTGCCGTCACCGTCACGACAGGGGCGGCGACGGGGGACGACGGGCGACGGGGAAAGGGTGACCGGTGACGGGGAAAGGGGAGCTCGGCGACGGGCAATGATGGGGAAAGGAGAGAGATGCGACGGGGATAGGGGGGAAGGAGAGCGGCGACGGGGAAAGGGGAGCTCGGCGACGGGCGACGATGGGGAAAGGGGAGCTCGGCGACGGGCGACGATGGGGAAAGGAGAGAGAGGCGACGGGGAAAGTGGGGAAGGAGAGAGGCGACGGGGAAAGGAGAGCTCGACGACGGATGACGATGGGGAAAGGAGAGAGATGCGACGGGGATAGGGGGGAAGGAGAGCGGCGACGGGGAAAGGGGAGCTCGGCTACGGGCGACGATGGGGAAAGGAGAGAAAGGCGACGGGCGCCGATGGGGAAAAGAGAGAGAGGCGACGGGCGGTGACGGGGAAAGGGGGGAAGGAGAGAGAGGCGACGAGAAAGGGGGGAAGGAGAGAGATGCGACGGGAAAGGGGGAAGGAGAGAGAGGGACGGGGAAAGGGGGGAGGGAGAGAAGGGTGATGCATCACGTGATGCATCAGCTGATGCTGCATCAGCAGAAACAGCCATTTTGGCTGCATCGCTGATGCAGCATCTGAGCCTCTTTTTGCATCAGCTGATACATGCATCAGCTGATGCACTGGCCAACCAAACACATGTTTGAACTAAAATGTTGCATCAGCTGATATATGCAACCAAACAGTCCCTAAAGGATATGTTTATAGAAATGAAGATTGGAAAACCTTGATCCTTGATGACCATATGAGTTAAAAACAAAGCGTGACGAGATCTTAAAAAAAACACAGACATATGATGAAATTTGACATCGACAAGATCTGAGTAAAAAAAAAAAAGATGATGATATTTGAAGCATGAACAAACAGGGGATCGAGATCCGAAGCTAAATTAAGAAGAAAAGATGACGAAAAGAATCCAATGCATGAGGCGGGAGCTAAAAAAAATTAATAAGTTGACTGCCACTTCCGTCACCCGACTTACCCGGTTACCCCAAACGACCGCTAATATGGAATATTTATTCAAACAAGGCCTGTCCACACGGGTGGCCTGCAAGGGGCCAGCCCGGCCCCATTTTTAGTCAAGCTGGCCTCGTCATGTCCCACCTGAATCATAACGTGGGCTGCGGCTAGGCGGGACCCGGGCCACCAAGCCCAGCCTGATCCGGCCCAGCTGAAACCATTAATATGTGAATATATGATGCCTGCTCTTTTGGACTTCATTGAGCCTGATATTGCGTTGGTCTGGGCCGATTACACGTCTGCCTTATTTGGGCCAGGACGGGTTGGGCCGATGACACGACAACCCTTCAGCCCATAGGGCCAATGATCGCTCGTTTGGAGAGGCCTACCAGCAACAGCAAAGCACATGCTCCATCAGAGCTGGGGTGAGTAAAAAATTACTGAAAATCCCATGACTCGCCCTCTCTTTATTGAAACGGGATATCCCAATTTCTTGAGATATTCAAAAATGAGATGAGAATCATATGTATCTCCTCTATTCGGGGATGCCTCTTATCCCTATTAGTGAACACATGCACCTCGCTCCTGACCTCAATCCAGCTGCATCCAGGTATCCTCTGCAACCCTTTCTCCTTCATCTCTCTCCTGATCATCGACACGCTCTGCCATCTCCCCGCCGCCGAGTACACATTCGACAGCTGAACATAAGACGAGATATCCTTGGGATCCAGCTCCCTAATCCGGAGAGCAATGGCCTCTGCGAGATCCTTGTTTGCATGTATCTGACAGCCTCCGAGCAACGCCTTCCAAAACCCAACTCCTGGATCGAAAGGGAGCTCACCAAGAAACCTCTCTGCCTCACTGAACCTCCCAGCTCTCGAAAGCAGGTCAACGACACAAGCATAATGCTCGGCTTTAAGAATTTCTGGCTCTTCCATGGTAGCCAACTTGAAGCATTCATAGCCTTCATCGACAAGACCTGCATGGTTGCAACCAAATAGCAATCCAAGGAGAGTCACGCCATTAGGCTTCAATCCTGAGACCTTCATCCTCTTGTAGAAGTCCAGGGCCTCCTCTCCCCTGCCATGCTGTGCGTACCCACAAATGACAGCGTTCCAAGAAACAACATTTCTGTCATGAAGCCTATCAAACACGCGCACGCTGTCTTCCAAACACCCGCACTTTGCGTAGAAGCTGATCAAAGAGTTGCCCACGAAGACGTCGACTTTGGCGAGACACTTGATAGAGGAAGCGTGGAAGCTCTTGCCCATCCCGAGCGCCGCTATGTTGGCGGCGGCGCTTAGGACACAAGGGAAGGTGGACTCGTTAGGCCTCACACCTTCTCTGCTCATCTCCACCAACAGATTCACGGACTCTTCGTTCAAACCCATCTGGCTGCACCCTGCGACCATCGCATTCCACGACACTACGTTCCTCTCCGGCATTCTCCAGAACAGTGAGAGAGCGTCGTCGAACCTCTGTTTCTTAAGGTACCCACTGATCAGCGCGGTGTAGGAGACGACGTTCGGCTCTCCGGTGTCGTCGAATGCTTTCCGTGCTTCATCGAAGGAACCCAACTTGGCGTAATGGTCGAGAAGCGAGCTGCCCACGAAGACATCCGATCGGAGACCCAGCTTGGTTGCGCAGGCATGGAGCTGTTTCCCGGTGTAGAGGTCACGGAGGGCTGTGGAGGAGTAAAGAGTGGTGCCGAAGGTGTATTGGTTGGGTCTGATGTTGAGTGATAGCATGAGGGTGAAAAGGTTTACGGCATCGCGGTGTCGTCGGCGGCGAGAGAAGGCGGTGATGATGGATGTGGCGGATACCACATCCCAGCTGGGAGTCTCCTCGAACAGCTGGCGTGCGGATTCATACGAGCAGCCGGTATCGCAGCAGCGCCCGGTATGGCTACCTTTGACAGGGGGTTTCTGGGCGGCAAGGAGATGGCGGGGAGTAATGGAGAGATGGCGGCGGCCAACACTACCAGGGATGGCGTCCAAGGGAGAGGGATGCATCCGGCTATGAGTCCTCTGTGTGCGGGTTGAGGTTGTTCTTGGAAGCTTGGATAATAGGATCGATTTCCGGAGGCTTCACTAGTGCAGGCATTTTCTACATTCTTCATGTAGAGCTAGATTTGATTTGTGCTTCTAGTATGGATTCGTGGTTCTATTCTCACCGGACTGTAGCGGTAACATTAGTTTTTTTTTTTTTTTTTTTTTTTGATAAAATGAGCAGTTGATTAGTGTAAATTAAAATCAAACTATCCAGTTATATGCTATCAAAACCCTGGCCCCTGAACAGTCCATGGTTCACGATCAAAACGAACAATGAGCTTGGCTGCGAGTAGACCTCGCCAACCCAATGCCAACAAAATTGTCCTCCCTCGGAATGTACCGCACAATGACCTCCCCCACTTGAGCCATCTCCTTACACTGAGACTGTAACCTTCGGAAACATTAGTTAGGTAGGTAGGGAGGAGGATTATACTGCAAAGAAGTTTTATATGATTTTGAACCATTGATCGGAGTCATTCAACCATGGGTTCATAGTTGGGTGGCTCGAAGTTTCCTGAAGAACCTTTGAAGGCTTCATTAGGATTTGATTAGACGAGCTGGCCCAACATGTCAGTCCAAACAAAACAACGGCATTGTCCCGGCCCAACTTAATCTATATACTGGCAGGATGAGGGTTCTTAAGCACAAGGTAGAACTAAAGCCCATGGGCCCACGCAAACTCAAATAGCCATGATACAAACCCGTGAAAAAGTGTATATTTTTCACTCTATATTCACCAAAAACTAGTTCAGCCTTTTTTCGATAAGTTTATCATCTTTTTTCTTGTTTTAACAATGAGGTGGGTTTTTACGCAGTCTTTGTTGAAGCTAGGGGAAGCATTATCCATAAGCATTTATCCAATGTGAATAATAATCTGCAATATTCCTTATCTAATCATAAGAAAAAGCCTTATCCATAAGCCCGTGCTTGGATTCAGATCAGACTACAACTCGAACCCGAATCCGACTCGAATCCCTTTGTTTGGGTCGGGATTATGATTTGTGTGGTTGTTTAGTGTTTATTTAGGCGAGTAATGATCTTCTCCGCATCGATTCTTGGATTCAGATCGGAAACTCCGCATACGTATTTAAAATCCCGCGTTGTTCATTAAGGCCCTGTTTGAATACCGTGGATCCGTGGGATCCGCCCCTAAACGGACGTCGAAAATGGGATCCGTCGTTCCGCCCATTCGTCGAATCCCCTGGATCCTGACGGATCCATGTGAAGCAAACACACCCTAATTAATTTATTTTATCATCTAATCCCAACGGCATCGCAACAACCAAGTCAACAATCCGAGCCAATGCCCTTCCATCCAATCACCACCATCCTCCTCATATTTACGCTCTCATCCTTTCCCTCATCCTATGATTCAATGAAGAAGCCCGCTGCAGCCTAAAAATCGGAGAGGATGACAGTAGTCATGGACAAAAGGTCGGTCGGGCGCTAATCTTATTTGGATCATCTAGGTTCGATTTGTACTATATTCTTTCGAACATATTGCACACTTTAGATTTTCATGACCGCTTCGACGAAGAAGGGGAATCGGCAACGATGGCGGAGGTGACTTCCGGTTGCCCTCCTCCTTGCTAGACTCCTTGTTAAGGTTGATGGGATTGGCATCCCATCCTATTGTAAGCGTTGAAAAATCTGAATCCATCAATATTTGACAACTAGAGAGTTGGAAGCTTGAATGAGAGGGAGAAAGGGAGAGAGAGTGTGTTCTTAGAGACTTATGGCACATTTGGTTTGCACAAATAATAGGGAATGGAATGGGAATGAGATTAAGAATAAGAATGGAATGAGAATGAGATTAGGAATGAGGATGATGCGACATGTTTGGTTTGCACATGGAATGAGATTAGGAATTATGCTTGAAGGTGTTTGGTACATAAAAATAAGTGTGTGAATGAAATGAGAATAAGATATAAATAATCAAGTTATATTATAACCGTCATTAACCGTCATTTCATCGGAAAATGGAATGAGGGATTCCGGGCTATTAGATGAGATAGCCTCATTCCCAACTTGTCATGAATGACACATTTGACCAAACAATGGAATGAGATTTGATTGGGAATTTGACCATTCCATTCCCGACGGTTATGTCCAACCAAACATGCCGTTAGAGATTTAAAAGTTGATTTGAAATTTGTGGGTTCAAAATAGAGTGAATGATTTATTTTATAGAGTACATGTAAAAAGTAATTGACAAAATTACCATCAAAATCAGACCGTTTATGGTTGTTATTTGAGGGCAAATTGGGTATAAGTAACAATTGACGAAAAGTGCAATTATAATATGATTGTTTTTAATGGGCAAAATAGTCATTGTGTATGACATTTTGAAACAATAAAAAGTAAAGGGTGCGGCTATCCGCACCACGATTTAAACTCAACACGCCACGAAAATTAGATTTTGTAAAAATAAAAAACAAAAATCCTAAACTACCCTCACCATCTACCTCCCCCACCCCACCACTCCGGCAGCCACTGCCGGCCCTCTACCACCGCTCCACCCCGGCGGTGGCCCCTCCACCACCTTTTCACGCCGGCAGCCACTGCCGACCTTCCACCACCTCTCCACCATGGCAGCCATTGCCAGCCGCGGGAGAGAGAGAAGGCGAGAGAGAGAGAGAGAGAGAGGGAAGAGGGAGGGCGGTCGGCCATGGGAGAGAGAGGGGGGAAGAGGGAGGCCGGCGGCCGCGGGAGAGAGAGAAAGCGAGAGAGAGAGGGGGGGAAGAGGGAGGGCGGTGGCCGCGGGGGAGAGAGAAGGCGAGAGAGATAGAGGGGGAAGAGGAGGCTGGCGAGAGAGAGAGGGGGGGAGAGGGAGGCTAGTGGCCGCGGGGAAGAGAGAATGAGAGAGAGAGAGGGGGGGGGGGGGAAGATGGAGGTCGGCTGGCTGCGGGGGAGAGAGAAGGTGAGAGAGAGGGAGCCGGCCGGCCGCGGGAGAGAGAGAACGCGAGAGGGAGGGAGGGAGGCCGGCCGGCCGCGAGAGAGAGAGAGAGGGAGGGAGGGAGGGCGGCCGCCCGCGGGAGAGAGAGAACGCGAGAGAGAGGGAGGGAGGCTGGCCGGCCGCAAGAGAGAGAAAGCGAGAGAGAGAGAGGGGGACGCGGGAGAGAGAGAGGGAGGGAGGCCGCCGGGAGAGAGGCCACCGCCGCTGCCATCGCCGAGGGAGAGAGCCCTTGAGAGAGAGAGAGGCGGGGGGAGAGAAAGAGAGAGAGGGCGTGGGAGAGAGAGAGAGGGCGCCGACGAGAAAGGCCGCGGGAGAGAGAGGCCGCCGGAGCCGGGAGAGAGATCGCCGGGAGTGAGGCATCGGGAGAGAGGGAGAGGGGTATAGTGGGGTTTTTGTTTTTTATTTTTATAAAAAATATTTTTTGTGGTGTGTTGAGTTCAAAGAGTGGTGTAGATAGCCCCACCCAAAAGTAAATCAGGAAACGCCTGAAAAACTTACCCTAAAAATGGCCTTTCTTACCTTGTTTTAGGGCAAACTGGTCATTATAGATGGCATTTAAAATAGAAAGCGAAAAAGAAAAAGATTTGAAATAAAAAATTGAATTTAAAAATCCTAATATCAAAATTGCCCTGAAAAAATAGCCGCACCATTTATAAAGGGTAAAACGGTAATTTTTAATAAAAATAAAAAATTTCAAAAACATTTAAAATACACAAAACAAAAATTTTTAAAAAAATTTCCAAAACTCGAGCGGGGCCTGGCCCCTGGGTTTTGGTCAAGGATACCCGGACCCGACACTAAGCCCATTAACCGGACCGGCACTAAGCCCATTAATACTCGGCCCTCAGCGCCCAAACCCGGGCTGAGCCGGACGGGCATTGTATCCTAGCCTAGAAGACTCTGGCGGAGTGGGTTATGGCCACCTTTAATTATAGGGTTATTTGCATATACCCCCCTGAAAAAGGTTTATTTTACGTATACCCCCTAAAAAAACAAAATTTGCATCAGAAACCTTGAAAATCTTGATTATTTGCATATAGCCCCTCGGGTTAATTGGGAATGGAATATTCGGTGTGCAAGCTAACGGAGGCTAACAGTGGAAGCTGAAATTACAAATATACCCTTACCCCTACCTCTATATATGCTTCCTTCTCCCTCCTCCGACCCGACGATTGTTAGGGCAAGGGCTTCAAATCCTCTGATGACATATCTCCTCATCCTCCGGCGACCTAGCTATTTCCTCATCGGCAGCAAACTTCTCCCAATTTCTCTCTATTTCTCTTGATTTCTGCCAATTTCCATCCTCTATAGATCGATTTCCTCGTCAATTTAACCATGAAGAAGTCTCAATCTTCTTCCTCCATCTTAGGTTCGCACAATACACCCTATATGACTTGTCATTGCCATGAGTCCTGCTCCATCTGGCAATCCAATCGCACCAACAACAAAGGCAAAAAGTTTATGGGTTGTTCCAGGTATAAGGTATTAATCTCATTGTTTTTTTTTTTACATTTCGAAAGGTTGAACTCCACTCTATCTTTTACCCTAGTCTTATTTTCTCAAAGCATGGATGATGCTAGTTGCCATCCAAGCTCATGCAGTAGCTCTAAAAACCCTTGCCCCAACAATCGTCGGGTCAGAGGAGGGAGAAGGAAGCATATATAGGGGTAGGGGTAAGGGTAAGGGTATTTTAGTAATTTCAGCTTCCGCCGTTAGCCTCCGTTAGCTTGCGCACCGAATATTCCATTCCCAATTAACCCGAGGGGCTATATGCAAATAATTAAGATTTTTAGGGTTTCTGATGCAAATTTTGTTTTTTTAAGGGGGTATACATAAAATAAACCTTTTTCAGGGGGGTATATGCAAATAACCCATAATTATAAAGATGATGCCAAAACACCAATTCTCGGTTTAGATAACTCGTAAGCATTGTCAATACACTTTTAATCTATCAAAGTGTATATATTTTCGCTCTATATTTACCAATTTATCAATTTTATCGCTAGTTCCAATATATGTATATAAAAAACATCATAATATATTTTAAAATTAATCATCCTTATAAAAGGCTATGATTATAAGTGAAACTTTCGTTATCCTACGTGGTGAAAGAATGTCTTAGGTGAAGCCTATGTGATGTCTATATGACGTATATGTGGCATGATAACCCTAGGTCAAGAGGATTTAGTGAGAGGAAGTTATTTGGAGGTTATTGAGGGGGGTTGATGGTTACCATGTCATATGACAGGCACAACTAATATCATATATTTCCTAAAAACTGCAAAAAAAAAAAAAAAAGTTCACATTTTCTTTATAAAAAAAATGGCACGTGATGAAGGAAAGATCTCAACACGGTGGTGGCCGGTGGGCCTCCTCGTGATCAACTCCCCTTAATTGCCGCCAAAACCTGGAACCACGCGCCACCTGCATCTCGATAATTAAAAATCCTCTCCTTGTTTTCATCACACCTCTGTTGCCCTTTGTTGGAAACCACTCCCTCCACACAAGAACCACTGCCAAGATTCATGAACAAAGCTCTCACCCAAATCCCTTTCTCAGACCCCCATCCCTCCCCACTCCTTCTCCAAAACCCTAAAGAATGATTCCGAGCAAAGCCCATTTGCTCATCCTGTGGATCCACCACATCGTCTTCTTTCAATCCGCCATTGCTGCGTTCCAACCAGTAGACAACGTCTTGCTCAACTGTGGGGGTAACACGGCCATAAATCTCGAGGATGGCAGGTCTTTCCAGCCAGATACTCCAGGTTTCAACTCGGCCTTTCTCTTACTCCCCATTTCCAATAATGTGGTCACTCCAAACGCTTCCGATCTATACGGGAGCGCTCGTGTTTTCACTGGGGCGGCGGAGTATAGATTCAGCCTTAAGCAGAAGGGGAAACACTTCCTTAGATTGCATTTTAAGCCCATTGCTAGCTCCCAGTATGACCTCCGGTCAGCGATTTTTTCAGTCAATGCCAATGTGTTTTCTTTGCTTGATAATTTTACCTTCTTGGATTTGGAAAAGGAGCAAACCATTCTCGTAAAAGAGTATGTTGTTGAAGTGGATTCGGAGTGGAAGCCGTTGATTGTGAGATTTTCTCCGTCTGATGGTTCTGTTGCATTCATCAATGCAATCGAAGTGATATCCATTCCCAGCCATCTTTACCCTCCGACTGCTTCATCGATTCCGGCTGGGGCTACCATTGAGATCCAAAGTAATGTAGCCTTTGAGACCGCCTACAGGGTTGACATGGGTGGCCCCCTTATTGATTCCAACAATGACAGTTTGTGGAGAGTTTGGGATACTGATGAACAATTTTTGGTGAATGTTGCAAGTGCTCACAATGTCTCGACTGATCCTGCTTCTATTACATACCCCAATTGGGTTCCTATGGAGGTTGCGCCGAATTGGGTGTATGCAACTGCTCAAGAAATGGCTGATGCTAATGTTGGTAATCAGAAATTTAACGTCTCCTGGGTTTTTGTTGTGGATCCTGGTTTTAGCTATCTAGTAAGGTTGCATTTCTGCGATTTTGTTAGTAAATCTCTGCATAATCTTCTTTTCAATGTGTATATTAACAACCAGTCTGCTCTGAGCTCCTTTGACATCTCGACCAAGACGATGGGGTTATCTGCAGCGTACTTTGTGGATTTCCTTGTGGATGTTAAGATAGAGAGGATTCTAGTTCAAGTTGGGCCACCAGGGATGACAAGTGTCCAACCTAATGCTATTCTCAATGGCCTTGAGATAATGAAACTTAGCAACTCTGAAAACAATCTCGATACATCTCATCCTGCTGTTTTCGCAACTGTTAAGGTGGCAAATGGGAAGAAGAGGACGGTGCTAATTAGTGCAGCTTGTTTGGGAGCAGCAATGCTTCTGGGCTTCTTGATAGCAACTTACTTCGCATGCTATCCGCGGAGAAAGAAGACACTGAGACGTATTTTGTCATGGCTACCTTCTCATGCGGCTCTTCTTCACACACACAGTGGCAACTTGGGAACGAAGGTATCCGCCGGTAGTTATGCTTCATCAGGGCCTTCTCTGCTTGTTGATCAGTTGCTGGCCTTCTCAGAGATACAAGAAGCAACTAAGGATTTTGATGAAAGTTTGATACTGGGTGTAGGCGGCTTCGGAAAAGTATACAAAGGAGTGTTAGAGAGTGGTCTTGTGGTGGCGGTAAAACGGGGGAATCCCGGATCCCAACAAGGATTGGTAGAGTTCAGGACGGAAATTGAGATGTTATCCAAGCTTCGACACAGGCATCTTGTTTCTCTGATAGGTTACTGCCAAGAACCCAATGAAATGGTGCTTGTCTATGAGTACATGGCAGGGGGTTCACTCAGGAAACACTTATATGACTCGGACCTCCTTGCTCTCTCATGGAAACAAAGGCTTGAGATCTGCATTGGAGCCGCAAAAGGTTTGCACTACCTCCACACCGGCGCTGCGGACACAATCATCCATCGTGATGTTAAGACAACCAATATTCTACTTGATGAGAATTTAGCTGCAAAGGTTGCTGATTTTGGTCTGTCGAAATTAGGTCCTTCTCTGGACCAAACTCATGTAAGTACGGCAGTGAAGGGAAGCTTTGGCTACTTAGATCCCGAGTACTTCAGACGGCAGCGACTGACAGAGAAATCAGATGTGTACTCTTTTGGGGTTGTTCTTATGGAAGTGTTGTGTGCTAGGCCAGTGATCAATCCTTCTCTGCCGAGAGATCAGGTGAACATAGTCGAATGGGCAATGGACAAGAAGAAACGAGGTCAGCTAGAGCAGATCATCGACCGCCATCTTGTGGGTAAGATGAGTCTGCTTTCCTTGAGGAAGTTTGTTGAGACAGCAGAAAAGTGCTTGGCTGAGTATGGTGTTGAGAGGCCAACAATGGGGGATGTGCTCTGGAACTTGGAATATGCTCTTCAGCTGCAAGAGTCTTTCAATAGGGATGTTGGTGAAGATAACAATCCAAATCGCATATCGGAACTCCCAGAATGGATTCCACCAATAGAGGGAGTAGACCATGAAAGTTTCAGTATTGTTCGCGGCAGGCAAGGATCTGATGCTGCAACCAGTGGATTCTTCTCGCAGTTGATGGAACCAAAAGGAAGATAGCTTGATTCTTAGGATACATCTTTCAAAGAAAGTTAGTTTGTGCATTAGTGTCATCCATACCACAAAGCTACTTTTTAGACATGATTTTGGTATCTTCATGAACCTTCGCTCCTGATTATAGCGTGATGTATTGTTTGTAGTGGATTTTTCTGTGATTGTGTACATGTAACCTGATCTCAAATACAAGGTGTCATAATGTTTCATCTAGGTTTGCTGCTGGTTGTAATTTTCTATCAACTTTTGTGAGTGCATCACTTAAATATCGTTGAGACTCGATGTGCTTCCAGATTTGTCATTGAAAAATAAGAGTTGTATGGAAAACATATATATAAATGAATGCAGAAAGTCATAATTTAATTCGGAAATCAATATACTGAATTGCTTGTTTTAGTATAGAAAATCCACTGCTTTGGTTGTTTGATCAGCCTGTTTTTAGCTGTGAATTCACAGATTTGTTGTCAGATAATACTAAAAGAGGCGTCTTACTTCTTTTCAATTTTATGTAACTTGAAGAACAGTATGCCACTAATAGAGAATTTAGCAAAACTTGAATACTTAGTTGTCGATTATTTGGATTACGGCCCATCGGAGCCATGAGGCCCAACAAGGGCTTCGATCTGACAGTATATATGAGGAGGATGTCCACAGCCGTTTGATCGTTACACGTGGCAGCAAGCGGAAGATTCGGAGGCCCACCCATAACCCCGTCCACCCTCCGACAAGTGGATGCAAGAAAGGGGCCCCTCCTCCTGTATAGCCGGAAAGCAGTTACCGGTAAACCGGCGAAATCCGGTTCTCTAGCCGTTATCTCAGTAGTGTACATATAACTACCCGCCAGAAGCCAGAGCTCAAGCAGATCAGAGCAAACAAACCATAGCTGGAAAAGAGTGGAACTTCTATTCCAAATCTCTACGGTAAGCTAAAAGAATAAATCTAAGATGCCTGTGAGCAGGATCATCATCGGAGAGCCCGGGGAGGCCAGCCGCCCCGATGCGCTCAGAGCTGCTCTGGCTGAGTTCTTCTCAATGGTCATCTTCGTCTTCGCCGGCGAAGGATCGGGAATGGCTTTCAGTAAGACCCTCATATCTATATACCTCTCAGCCAACCTCTCTCATTCAGTCGAAAGTTACAGAAAAGGAACTCATCTAGTTTTTTGTTGGCAGGCAAGCTCACAGACGACGGTGCAGCGACACCGTCAGGTCTCATTGCAGCAGCTTTGGCTCATGCATTTGCACTGTTCGTTGCGGTGTCGGTGGGAGCCAACATCTCCGGCGGCCATGTGAATCCGGCGGTCACATTCGGCGCCTTCATCGGAGGCAACATATCCCTCCTGCGGGCGATATCATATTGGATTGCTCAGTTGCTCGGGTCCGTGGTAGCTTGCATCCTTCTCAAGTTCTCCACAGGAGGAATGGTAATGCACATCAGTAAGAATTGCATCGATTTTGCAATAGAGATTGCCACTAGAATCTGTTCATAGTTTGAATGTCTCTGCAGAGAACAGCTGCCTTCTCTCTGTCAGCGGATGTAAGTGCTTGGCATGCTGTGGTTTTCGAAATCGTGATGACCTTCGGGCTGGTGTACACGGTCTACGCCACGGCCGTCGATCCGAAGAGGGGGAACCTTGGTGTCATTGCGCCGCTTGCTATTGGCTTCATTGTTGGCGCCAACATCTTGGCCGGAGGGGCGTTTGACGGTGCTTCCATGAACCCAGCTGTATCCTTCGGCCCGGCGGTCGTAAGCTGGACTTGGGACCACCACTGGGTGTACTGGTTCGGACCGATGACTGGTGCCGCACTTGCTGCTCTCGTCTATGATGTGATATTCATTGGCCAGTGTCCCCATGAGCAGCTCCCTATCACAGATCACTAGGAGAGAGGATTTTTTTTCCAAGGCATGATTTTGTTGCTGTATTAAGGAGTTCAAATGTAGGGAAGAATAAGCCAAGTTTTTCCTCTGTTCCTGTTAGAGTATTCCGTTTCTTTAGTGTGCCATTTACTGTTCTTTCTTGGAGAATTTGAAGGAATTTAAATGCTTTTGGCCTAAGCTTCATATCTTCTTGAACTAAATCTAGAGTGCTTCTAACGCCAATGTCCTACAATAGTAAATGAGCTTAGGTCCAATTAAAACCCGGTCTGGAAAGAAATTCTGCTCATTGAGGTCCATAAGTGCGAATATAATATCGGATAACTTAGAACTGTTGATAGAATATAATTAAAGCCGAAGAAGAAAGCCTCTAAGTGCCACGAAGCCATGAGATCACTGCACTAATAATCTGATAATACCTATATGTTCATAAGGGCCTGAGTAGCAGAAGATCAATCAGCAGCTAAATGATCAGTTTTGTCAGGGGTGTATGGGAAAATCAACAGGAGCCCAAAGCACAAAGGATTTTGATCTAGATTAAAAAACACCAAACCGAGAGGGAGAAGATAGTTGCAGTCTTGTACTTATGAAGTGCCTCCAGTCATCAGCACAGGCAGACAAAGTCAAATCTTGTACTTATGATGTCAAGCTGACCAAAACCCAAAGCAACTGCAGAAACCAATCTTGATATGTAAAAATTGATGCACCGCATTTCTCGTGAGCAACAGTTATAGCCAATGACATCTGATGCACAAAAGAAAGAAATGCAGTAAAACTAGTTACTTCAAAGGAATCAAAGGCTAGCAAATTGTCATCATTAAAAAATTTTGTGGGCCGGTTTTCCACTTACAAGTACCAAGATATATGGCCACTCATTCACTCTATGAACAAACTATTCGAAATAAAAACCTTCTTCAATCTTAGCTTGTTTTTGTCATTAAGTCTGATATTCTTTCTTGCTTTATGCTTTCCTGCGTCAGGCATTCTTTTTTGCTTTATGCTTCCCTAGCTTCGATTTTCGCTGCTTAAAGAGATGCAGATATAGCTTCAGCCACAAGACTGGATAAATCACCAGCACAGCCTGTCAGGGATTTGCATATTAAGAACCAAAACTCACACAAATATTCAAACAATTAACACAAACTTGCATCACATACCAACACAAAGGAATGATAGCTGATGAAGAACTTGCCAAAGAAGTCAGAGTAAAGGTTTCGTTCCTTGATAAATGGAAGCGCTTGGAACATGACCCACACTGCATGTAAAATAGCGTATCAGAAAGGAGTCTGAATTTGTGATTAAAAGAAGGCAATATCCAAATAACCAATAGTGTGTGCACTATTGTTTCTGGGGCTTACTTTCTCCAGGACCTACCCCAATAGGGTACAAGGGAATGAACGCAGTGTACCTGAGAGAATGAAGCACAAATAATATCATCACTGAAGCTAATATGGGTAAGAGATCACACTCTTTAACAGTGAAAATCAATTTGGATATACATATCCATGAGTATAATCATACGGTAATTAGGCAAGTAAAGCTTGTATGTTGTCCAACTGATTCAAGGACACACATTGTGTAGGCACTAGTGCACATTGTTTTCGAATGGTATTAAAAAGAGCTTCCAGAATATGGTAGTTCATTTTTCTCACTAGCCCTATAAAACCTTGAAATGACAGTAAATGAATACCATAGTGTTCTGCTGCATAAATTCCGTTCCTGAGTACCTCTCTTCAGTAATTTGTTTAGCAGTCAGTCAAACGAGAAGCAATTTTTCACATGATTTTTGTATCTATGCAGCCTGTGAGTCAGCACTACTGAGTAAAGGCAGCAGATATCTTGAGCAGACAAAGTGGTTATCCAAAGTGAAGCTAAAAATGAATATATATAACTGCAGTAATATTCTGACCATACCTGAAATAGGTGAGCCATGAAGGACATTGTCCCATGGAACTCAAAGCATAATGGGAGTATCTTATAACCTGTATCAAGACACAAGTAGTCGAAACATCAATTATTCTAGACAAATAATATCGTGTCAGGCATGTGTAAAATGGGAAAGAGGGAAGATAAGAACCACTGTCCAATCAACTGCATGATTCAATAAGCCAGAATATGGGTGAAGATTCTAGTAGGATCTGTTTGCAGAACAGTGCATTCTGACTTATTTCAGATACACTTCAAATTTCATTGTCATCCACATTTTTTTATTTATTATGTCTCAATTAACAGATCGAGAACAATATTCTCATGTCTGATCTATGAAGGATAACCATATTTAGTAACTTGACAAAATACACACTTCAAAAGGTGAAACATTTAATAGATAATATCATGATTAGAGAGATAATTGCAAGCATAAAATACCTCAGATATGCTCCACGCTAAAAAGGTTATCAAAATTGATAGGAGGTCCTGAACCTGCAGACGAACTCATGGTTAAGACTAGAGGTATTTCAATGGTCAATTGCAAGTTGAATTCAGAATGAAGGACTCCGTAGTATTAAACCATTATCTACATTGTGATTCTTGATAGATTTAAGCAGCACTATAAGACTCATTTGCCTTGCACTAGCATGCATAGTTGCCATAGTAGCAATCATATTCAAGAAAGTAAAAGCATCAACTTGGATAAGTTGGACTGCCATTTCACTTTGAAAGCAAAGGCATACATGACTAATGAAACTAGCCCTTTCTCTCCTCTCCCGAGGACAATGCTACAAGTGAGAAAAGAACGACTTTCCTAAAGTTCAGGTAAGTAATTGCCCAAAAAGCAGTATCCAGCCGTGACGTTGGCGACTTATAGCACTAATTCTCTGTTTTCTTGGAGATTATACCTCGGTAATCTGGCGAACAATGGCCAGCAGGAAGTGAGTCCGCCCTCCCCATTGAAGCAAAGCAAGCGTCACCGAGCTAGGAACCAAACCTATCATCGACCACAGATTTAATCAACCCATCAAGTTTCAAAAACTACAAACGAAACAAAAGGATAAGCACTTACCAAGAGCAGCATGAATGACTTCCAAAAAGGCCGCAGTTTGCAGCACACCTTCAAGATTAAGCAAGAAATGGTTGGAAAACAAGAACCGAAATTTGGATTCGATATAAAAACGACTCGAAAGGGCTTACATATTAGATCTCCAGCTGAGGCATATGCTCCATGGAGAGACTTGGTAGCGAGGAGGGAGCCGAGAATCCGATAGAGAGCAAGACCCCTGGAGAGCGAAATAAATTTAGCCCGCAATCTAAAGAAGGGGAAAAAATAGGGATTCGAGAGAGAGAGAGAGAGACCAGCCGACGAATTGGAGGGAGTTATAAGATACGAGATAGAGCTTAGACGGGCGAGGCATGCTCGCTGTGCCGCCGATGGTGGAGAATCCACGCAGGGAGGAGCCTTCCTTTGATCTCTTTATGTGATAATCACGTTACGTGGCGCCTCTCTAGTGGTTAGTTTTAGCATTTGCTGTTTTGTTTGGACACGTGCAAATCACGTGCTCGTTTAATGGCTCACACGCTAATTATGCGTTTAATGAACACAGATTGGTTCTTCAGACTTTGAAATCTCCGCATCTATATAAATAAGCCAAGGGGGTCGAGAGTACAACTCAAGTGCTTTAGTTCTTCGCGATGGCCGCCTCCATCTCTCTCACTCTCTCGAATCCTTCTGGCCGCTCTCTCGCCTCCATCTCTCCTCCACGCTCCTTTACCGGCCTCCGTCCTCTCAAATCCGTTAGGTTTCTTCGAAGCCCTAGATCTCGATCTCCGTTGGTGGCAATGAGCGTATCGGCTCCGGAGAAGGTTTCAAAAACCTCGTTCTTGGATCGCAAGGAGTCCGGGTTCCTCCATTTCGTCAAATATCACGGCCTCGGAAATGATTTTATCTTGGTAACTTGGCCTCTCATCTTTTTTTTGGATTTGGCTTCTTTCTTCGTCAAGTCTTTTGGGAAGTAATCTTGGTGGTATAGGTGGACAATAGGGATTCTTTGGAGCCTAGGGTGACGCCTGAGCAAGCAGTGAAGCTTTGCGACCGTAATTTTGGTATCGGTGCTGATGGGGTGATCTTTGCGATGCCAGGGATTGATGGGACGGATTACTCCATGAGGATCTTCAACTCCGATGGTAGCGAGCCCGAGGTAATTAAACATATTGCTGAGTCTTGTGGCCTCGACTGTGCTGTCAAGATAAAGTATCAAAGATTTTACGAACGTTTTCTTGAATTTCTTTGATTTAAAACACGAAAGAAATATTGATAATGATCATCCGTATATCCGAAAAGGAGAAAACAAGAAAAAAAGCAGGACATGGTTAGTGGTCTTTTATATTGATGTATGAATAGAGTTGGAGGCAAAATTCTTTCTTCAGATGCAAGTGGGCAAAGCTGGATAAAAAACCACCATGGTTGCCATAATGTTATGTGGTTCTAAGAAACTTTGTCTGAATGATGATCATCCTTATTTTCAAGAAGGAGAAAACAAGAAATAAAGCAGGACATGTATAGCGGTTGTCAATAAAGCAGGACATGTATAGTGGTTGTCTTTATCTTGATACATGAATTGAATTGGAGATATAATCTCTCTTCCGATGCATTTGTGCATTTTATAGTTGCCAAAGCTGGATCTGTATCCAACTCAGTTGTGAGGTCTGTTAACTTAAATTAATATACCTATTGAGGGATGATTTGTGTGTGGACTATGCTTTGTCTGTAGTTCAACACTGTGTTATTGCTTATACTACCTCATCTTTAGTATGCTATGGTAGTTCATAAGTATGCATTGTGGTATCTGTGTTGCGCTAATGTGCCTTTATTTTGACTAACCATCTTGCTGATGCATGTGATTTATTTCGGTCCTTCGTATGGATCCAGATGTGTGGTAATGGAGTGCGTTGTTTTGCACGATTCATTGCTCAACTTGAAAGTTTTCATGGGTCACGAAGGTGAATAACTGGCTGCTGTTAGTGTTTTTCATCTTATGTTTCCTCTCTAATGTGTATAATTATTGTTAAGAATTTGTGTCATGTACATATATGTCTCACATAAGTTTTAATGTGCTATGGTCTGGTTCTTGTGCCGCCTGTTTCTACAGTTAGAAAGCCGATTGACATTACATTTTTTTTTCTAAGGGCTGCTCTACATGTTTTACAGTTTTACTATTCACACTGTTGCTGGTCTGATTGTGCCTGAAATTCAGAATGATGGGAAGGTATGCTCAACTGTAACCGATTTCATTTTTTTTTTATTTTTTTAGTGAGTTACTGTAGTCTATTCATAGTGGTCTGTCATTGTTCTCTTGGTTTGGTTTAATATGATATCTGACAGGGTGTGACCAATATAATTATAGCTCATAAGGCTCGCGTTTATAACTTAGAGCAGACTAAGACATGCCGTTTATCACACATATTGAAATCTAGTGAAATTGATTTGTAACTTTGTGGAAAGTCATAAAGAAATAGGTACAAGAGTAATCTTGGATACAAAGATCGTAGCTAATT
Source organism: Narthecium ossifragum (assembly GCA_963920575.1). NCBI lineage: Eukaryota > Viridiplantae > Streptophyta > Magnoliopsida > Dioscoreales > Nartheciaceae > Narthecium > Narthecium ossifragum. The sequence goes on from OY986965.1 coordinate 29,793,529, forward strand.
ATCATAATAAAATACAAGGAATCATTCTTGTGCTCAAGAAAAAGATCTTTCATTGTATCCTGAGTCACCTACAAGTTCGGGTCAAAGTTCAACTGCATGGAGATTGTACCAGATATTCCTATTTTATGCTAGAACTAGACTCAAATCATTTCTTCTGTGGTAAGTGTTTTTGCAGGTAAGAGTAGATATGGGTGAGCCAGTGCTTACAGCGTTAGATATTCCTACCAGACTTTCGACAAGCAAGAATGGTGCAGTCATCCAAGCTGAACTGGTGGTCGATGGCATGGTGTGGAATGTGACATGCGTTAGCATGGGAAATCCTCATTGTGTTACTTTTGGTTCAAAGCAGTGTGAGGTAATGTTTTTCAAAATGCATATTGTGTCCATATTTCAAGATCACTTAATAGCTTATGTAGATGCTTTCTTAGTCCAGTGCCTATATCAACTGTATTGACTGTTGTGGATCAGCACCATATCTTGATGGCAGTCTTCCAGAAGGCTTTAGCAAGTCTTTGAATTTTTTTGCCCTCTGTTTTCTGGCTAGTGAGATGGAGAACAAATTGATGTTTTGCATTATTAATAGAGAGAGTAGAATTTTCATGTTGCTCAATAGTAGCACATACATATCAGATAGAAAGCATCAGCAAAAAATCAGATTAATGAGTGAAATTTCTTATGTCCTAAACTTTTTACATTTTACATTTTGTAATTTTTGTTTCTTTGTCGAAAGGGAACAAAAAAATGAAGCTTTTTGGCTGAGTGATCGTGCCTGAAAGATAATTGTAGTTCCCTAAATTATTGCTTGCCTTCTTCTTCTTTGCATAGACAGTTTCATTGTCTAGGCAAATCAAAGGAAGGACGCAGGCTATAGAGAAAAGCTGGTTGATGCTGTTTGTAAGTTGAAGCTGAGAGGAAACTGGATGTAGCCTTTTACTCATCTATACAAATTCATTGCTCGAACAAATCAGCTGGGTATGCGGGTAGGCTTCTTCCCTTGTTGCCTAGACTTTTCCTACTCTAGATAATCAAAAGGAAGCATAGAAGTCAAAGGCAAAACCTGGTAACTAAAGCTAAGGAAGAACTAGGTCTAGCCTATCCCTTGGTCACTTTTCCGGCTTTAAGAAATGGACTGGATATATGCCGCATAAGTTTTCAAAGATATAAATTTATAACGTGTCTGTCTTTAATGTCCATGTTTTAGCACTCTCTGCAATTTCTGTCTTTGTTTTAAGTTTTTCTCAATAACATTTTTCATAACGTAAATGTTCCTTATAGATTGATTTTAAATCCTCCTAAAATTTATGAAACAAAGTTAAAAATCTTTGATCATGTTATCAACTTCATGATATTTTTGGCCATTAGTGATTTGCTTATTCAAATTATGTTGCTATTGTTGCTTATTGTGTTCACCGTTCTCCAATTTCCCAAATGTAATTATTCCTAATTTGAGGCTGTTTTTGTTCCTAACTGAGATCAGTGTTTTTCCTATTTAGGATCTACTGTAGTCATGGAATATTTAAAATCTACGTATACATTCCGTTGAATTCAGGTTTGATATCTTGTTTCTTCAAGTCCTTGTAATAATTGCAATTTTTGGTTTTATTTGTGTAACTTCATCCTTATACGGTTCAATATTTAACGATGCAACTACTTTTATATTATTGAAAAGGGTTTTGTGACACACAGGCTTTTGATTTTTCTTTTTTTTTTGTCTTGTTTTGGTATGTCTAATTACACTATTATTTTTGTTTCAGTGCTGCAGTTGGGAGCTGTAATTTCAAAAATCTTTGGAGAATTTTTTATTTTGTTTTTTCTTGTTTTTGGATCTTATTTTTGTATGTCTAATTACACTATCATATTGTTTCGGTGCTGCAGTTGAGAAATTGAGTTTCAAAACTTTTTTTAGAACTTTTGATTCCATCTTTGCACAGTCAATTTTTGAGATTCTTCTGTTTAATAGTATATTTAGGTTTCAAAGGATCTTTCATTGGCCTTCAGTTGTATACTAATTGTTGTCGCTAAAGTTTGTCTGTAGAGCTTTTTTTTCTTGTTTTTGGATCTTGCTTTCGTATGTCTAATTACACTATCATATTGTTTCTGTGGTGCAGTTGAGAAATTGAATTTCAAAACTTTTTCTAAAACTTTTGATTCCATCTTTGCACAGTCAATTTTTGAGATTCTTCTGTTTAATAGTACATTTAGGTTTCAAAGGATCTTTCATTGGTCTCCAGTTGTATACTAATTGTTGTTGCTAAAGTTTGTCTGTAGAGCTTTTTTTTCTTGTTTTTGGATCTTCTTTTCGTATGTCTAATTACACTATCATATTGTTTCGGTGCTGCAGTTGAGAAATTGAATCTGAAAACTTTTTTTTTAGAACCTTTGATTCCATCTTTGCAGAGTCAATTTTTGAGATTCTTCTGTTTAATAGTACATTTAGGTTTCAAAGGATCTTTCATTGGCCTTCAGTTGTATTCTAATTGTTGTTGCTAAAGTTTGTCTGTAGAGCTTTTGCTGTGTCATATTCTGAATCTGTGATCCAAATATCTGCACCACTCATTCTTCCAACTCTAAGTTGCTGTGTTTGCATTTGTTTTAATATTAAATTAGGTTTAAATTTGTTCAGAGCTACCTTTTCTTTTATGTAATTTGTATGTTTGAAAGCTTTTGGTAATTGGGATTTTTTAAGACATCTGATTATCTACTATTTCTTGCTAAACACCATTATGCAGTCTTGGTTAAAGGGTACAGACTGTAGAAATAGATTCAAGTAGACAGCATTACGTCACGTATGTATTGAGTAGCATCTATGGGCTACAGTGAAATAAAGCTGCTATAGATCATAGAATCCGAGGGATTTTTCGCCGATAAACACCTTTGCCAACTAGTCCTCTTGGTTTGTTTTCTTGAGTTGTGTGACTGACTGATAACAATGTTAGCGCTGTCCTTCGGCTTGGGCAAGGAAGGAACAGCATGGAAATCAAATATAGGCTTGTCTCCATCTCTTTTGGATAATAAAGATTGTGGCTGTTTCGAACTGCCTTTCTTTCTTAGGTCAGTTAGAAGTATCTGACCTTCTCGCTTCTCGAGCTCGATCACTGGCAGAGACTCGAAAGACTCGCAGAAGTGTTCACCGAGTGCGATAGTTTTCAAAAGCATTCTTTTGTTTGAGCTAGTCTTGGTGACAAACCAATTTTCACGCCGCTCATGGTTTCATGTAGTTCTAGCTAAAAAAAAGAGAATCAAAGCCTACCCTGTACTTGATTTGATTCAGTGGACACATCTTAAATCTAGATGCTCGCTGATAGAAGACGATGAATACATCTATACCATCTTTTGCCTATCATCAAGCACAAACAAAAATAATTATTTGATCCCACAAGTCATGCCTACCCATTAGGGGCTATACTAGCTCTTAGCTGCTTTGTGTATTGTGCCTTATGCCATTTTGATCCACTAATGTTCATTATTTCATTCTTGAGTTGAACAGGCTCTGCAGGTTGATGACTTGAAGCTTGGAGACATTGGTCCAAAATTTGAGCATCATGTGATGTTCCCTGCTCGAACTAATACAGGTATCGGAGTTGTATTTTTTGCTATTAGAAGTTAATTTTCTACTTTGAATACGTGGAACATTGTTTTTATTCCGGCTTTAACTGTATCCTCATATGCTATGCAGAATTTGTGCAAATCTTGTCACCTTCCCACTTAAAGATGCGTGTTTGGGAGCGTGGTGCAGGTATGACTTGGAGAAATGCTCATGAGTTGGATGTTCATTTACTGCTATGACTTGTGCTTGTCCTAGTTCAGCATCTACTCTTTCAAAGTTATTTTGCTTTTTCAAAGAGCGTATATTTCCTTTTCTTCCTTTTTTGCGTCAATGGCAATTGTGAAACATTTTGGTCTAAACGTGCAATATTCACCTGATTCTTCCCAATCTCTGGTCTTGTAAGTGAGTTTGTTGAAGTATAGTCTAGTAGCAAAACAAAGATGGCTATGAGCAGAATACTTGGTTGAATTGCATTGTGAAAAAGGTCTTCTAACTGCAGGAGCAACTCTAGCCTGCGGAACTGGAGCTTGTGCTGTTGTTGTTGCAGGAGTTCTTGAAGGTCGTTCTGAAAGGGTGAGTTTGCTAAACCGAATCTGTTGGGTATTTATTTGATCTTGTTCCATCAAGCATATTTCTGCTCCAATCTCAGAACGTTTGTATTCTTGCCTAATGATGTTGCACAACAGATATGTGTTGTTGATTTGCCTGGAGGACCTTTGGAAATCGAGTGGAGGGAGGAGAACAACCATGTTTACATGACTGGTCCTGCAGAGGTAGTATTTTATGGATCTGTTGTGCTCTAATCAAATGAGTTATGTTCTTGCAGCTGTAGTGAGTCCATTTATTTGCCTTTTGTAGCATCACCTCTAATATTTGTGTTAATGGCTTCGTATTTTCAAACAGTGTGTGCTATTAAATACATGCTACCTGTATCAACTACTGTTGACATTTATAATTTGGCTAGTTGATGAATTGTGTGGGCTTAGTATGGAGTTACTGGCTGTAGGTCTTAACACAAGTATATGAAATTGTCGTTGCAGAAATTTTCAGTATGCCAGTCGCACATGCTACATGTGCTCTGCAAGTGTGCGAAATGGTAGATAACTGTCATATATTCTGAGGTAGAATTAGCCACAACAATCACGAAGAAAGCAAATTATGGTTAATTGTCTGAAGTTATGGGGTAATAACAAATTATATGTGTTTCTAGTGGAAACACACAACACTAGTTGGTTTCGAATATTGGCTATCTCATATCAGTGACCTGAGGGATTTTCTGGAGGTTCAAAGCTTTTGGATTAATATTTCTTCACTTCCAAGCTAGATCAATACTTTCATTTTCTTCAATTGCATCTGATAGATGCTATAAGATGTCCGTACTTGTTATAAAGTCGAGCATGACTGAACCTCTTCTAGTTAGTGACTAAATACGAAGTGAGTATCAATTTTGATTTATTTCCATTTTGGTTTCTTTAATTTATTTAAGTAAAAGAAATGCATGTTTGTTTACATAGGTCCAATCAAGTCTAGAATGATGCAGCCCCTATCCATGTTCCTCGGGATATTTTAGATTGGCTTAGTCAATATTGCAGTTGCGTGTATAGTTACAACAGTAATTTTAGTGAAGATTTCTCATGCATCAAGTGTAGAGACAATGGAACCTCTTGATGAAAACATGTGCTTGCACGTTTAGTTGCATAAATAAATGCACGAAATTGATTTTATATTGTCAAATGCGATGTTGTGGAGTATATCCATGTTGCTTGGGACATTTTAGATTGACTTAGTCTACATTGTAGTCGTGTATAGAATTGCAGTAATTGTTGAACCCAGGACCTCTCATGCATCAAGTGTAGAAATACGAAACCTCTAGATGAAAACATTCACTTGCATTTTTAGTTGCATAAATGTCAAAAATTGTTTTGATATTGTTGCATGAGAAGCTCTGGTGTAGTATTTGCATGCTGTCAATTGAGATAGCGAAGCAAATGAAGACATTTACCTTTCCACCTGATCTGCTGCCTGCAAATAGGCATGTTGTACAATTGGTATTGTTATCTTGTACAATCGGTATAGTTAGCAAATATTCTCTCTCTGCATGCTAGTGAAGGGCCAAATTGGTAGGTTGTATTGGAAGTGCACACCATCTTCCTATGCCTTTGGCATGTTGCAGGCCTGATTTTTGACGTGGCTCAGATTGACCAACTGATCTGGAAGCTTATTTTCGTCCTTGACATTTCATAATTAAGAATTATGATGGGCTTTTGTGGTAATGTTTGTGCTACCTTGGGAAAGCAAGCCATCTTTTCCTCGTGCAAAGATAGAGCAACCAGTAAGGTTTTCGGATGCTTGTAGAAAAAGAAGTTAACAAGTAACCCCCATGAGGCTGTGTCTTGAACTACCCTTGCATTATTTTCTTTTTCTGAAGTAGTCAGTATTTGCATGTTAGATAACGTAAGGGGATTAGTGACAACAGAATACATCAATGAATAAACGTTATGAAATTAAACCCGAAAAGATTCAGGTGATTTCTTTGTCAGTTACAAGGTTTTGCTGTCATGCTTTCTTCAAGTGCTTTTAAATCTTTATTTCACATGCTTTAGTCCCGTAAAAGAACATAATCGATTTATAAAAGTGCTTGTTGATTCTTTATCCTTCTTGGAAAAATAAGTGGTGTCCGGATCATCTGCAGGACACTAGTGATCAATCTGATTGTTAAGGATCTAGTTTTTGTTGCTCAATCTGAAATTATAGAATGGAGTGATTCAGTTTTTTAAGGAAACTTGCCATTTGAAGTGCATGCCTTTTCCCATCCTTATATAGCTGAAGCTAGATCATAAACTTTGGCAAGTGAGGGGTAAGATGCTAATAAGCTATTGGTCGGATGATGATTCTCTCGCAAGACTTAAGAGAGGAGGTTGTGTTTGAGGTTCTTGATGGCGTTTCACTTTCTCAATCAAATTGAGGATCTACAAAATTCCTCGTTGAACTAAGGAAATGCCTGCCTATTCTGACAAGATCTATTCATTGCTTTAAGTCAGTCTTGAAAAATGCTGGATATTTGCACGCTTTATCTCTTTCTGATTCAGTCTTTGGAGGAACTGTGTTGCGCACCTTTCATTATGTGCTTCTTACCTTGTTGGAGATTCGTCACGCCTTATGATTTGGTTGGATCACTCGACATTTACATGAAATGTTGTATTCCAAGGATACCAACATTTCATGCATTTGGTTTCCTCCATGAGCATTTAGGACATACATGGTGTAATCCACTTGTCAACAGGTAGATGAGCCACGAAGTTGCAGTATCTTTTGTTGGGAGGATGTTGCATTTGATAATGACGCAATTGGATAATTTAACGTTTCCTCTGCCGTGTTTTTAGACTTTTAGTCCTCCATGGTCACCCTGTCCTACCTCCACTTTGTATCCTCCATGGGCTCTCTCTGTCCTCCACTTTGTAGGGCCTGTTATATTATCATGAGTATATGTTAGTCTGTGTTTTAGAAGGTGAAACAGACGTGGGCTGGTAAAAGGGGGACCTCTTCGTTCTGGCTATTCCTAGTTGAACTCCTGTGTTCTCTGTTTCTGACGGCAGATAGCCATCAAGAACATGGCTTGAGATTAGTTGGGAAAATCCTCCATTAACACCAATTTTAGATCCTACCAAGGAGTTTTGATGCTAAAATCTTCTGTTATGATAACGGGTTCAAGAAATGAATGTTAAACATATACAAGTTAGGGCGTGTTTGGATATCCGCTGAATGTGGAGGATGGGCGGTAGATTGGGCGGATCCATTTTCGTCTTATCTAGGTGTCTGGATAACGCACGCGTGGATGAGTGGCGGATCCATTTTCAGCGTCCATGACGCCACGTATGGGATCCGCTCCTGCAGATACCCGCGCCCCAAACAGGCCCTTGTGAATTGCGTTGCATTTGGATCAATTATTAGGAGGCCGAAGTTAGTGCTCAGTGCTAAGGCCGAAGTAAGTGCTCAGTGCTAGCAAAAAGTTGCATACCCTTGATTTGAGGAGCGTTTGGAACATATCTTGTCCATGTTTCACTTGTATTCTACCCATAGCATGGCAAGATAAGGCCAAGGTTTATCACTGCTCTGTGAAACAGATGAGGGGAATTCCAGTCTTTTTATGTTTTTGTTTATATCGGCTGAGCCTATTTTCCGGATTCTGGTCTCTCCTGCCCCAAATCCTGCTGCTTTTCTAGTGATGATTTTTTCTTAAATGTTTATGCCATTGATAATTTCAATACACTTCTTATCTGATGTATAACTGATTTCTCGAGGTAGCAGACTACGGCAAAATGTTGTAAATAGGAACTAATAAATGCGTTAGACTTCACATAATATTGACAGCCTTTGCTTGGTGTATATGACTCGATCTGCAAGCTTAAAGATCATGATATTTCTAAGATAAATTGGGTGCTTATGGAATCTTGACTTCTTGGTCTTTCCTTCTCCGGAATTGCTCAAGGCCATCAGAGTGGCCACCAGAATATCATTCAGCGGTGTCCATAACTCTCGATCATTCATTCCAGAATTTTCTGCCACCGTCATGGTCACGTAAATATGTGTTGCGTGATTGGTCTTAGGTTGAGTGGCATTGCCCACAGGGAAAGTTGTTCATTGGTGATTTCGGTTCCATAGCCTAACATTCAAGGTTAACGTTGCTCTTGTTATCAGTATTATAGGATTATCATGAAAGAAGGGTCGCCTAATGCAAGTACCGACGCAAACGCTTACGTCACATCATGTCCACTGATTTATAAAAGTAAATTTTTTTTTCCTTTCCTTTAATGACATTTATCCATTAGGTAGAATGAATATCTAGGATAACAGAGTACTGTGCGTTTCTTTTATTTTAGATCTAGAGCTTCTAAATTCCATCAACATCTTGATTTTATATTGGAAAACTGGTGGGTGTCTAGGTCACGCATAGAGTGATTTCTCATGAAGTCACGGATATCGTATCGGAGCACTTATACATGGCCTCCGCTAGATTAAAATAAAAGATCAAAGCCATCTTAGTGGAGTTTCCGTCTCCTTTGTCATGCAACTGTTCCATAGCTCTTTTGATCAATAGATCAAAGCCAGATGGAATTATTAGTATGTGTCGATGGAGTGCGGGCGTGAAAGCACGCACGAACGTTAGTATTTTAATCCGTAATCCGGGGGGGGCCGGGCGGGGTATGGTGAAGGGAGTTTTGATCAGGATGAGGACCCCCATCCATTTGCCATTTGGAGCAGCCGACTTATCACTGCCTTTTACTTCCCTATCACAACCACTTCTCACCCTTTATCAACTCGCATCACCAGCAACCACTTACTCTCTGGTTAATTTAATCGAGCAATCTAATCCTAAATCTCTAAAATAAAAGCTGACGATCTCTGTGCTTTGATTAGAAAAGCAAGAGCGGGGGAAAGCTAGCCACACACTTGCACTCACCTTAAATCATTTTTCTTTCTCCAGGCTAAGGTGTTGGGAGGAAAAGGGGGATCAAAGTGAGATTACACGCACGCATTCATGCCACAGGAATAGCACCATTTGATACTCATTTAGGTTGCGGACATCGGAAGGAACTGGTTTATTCTAGTTTTACTTACCCCTGAAAGGATTGCTGGAGGGCGACCAAACAAAAAACATGAATGATAGATGAATAAGAATGAATAGAAGAAGGTGTTGGCCCTGAGTGTATCAAATAGTGTCTTTCTATTGGCTGGTTATATTCTCACTTTTTTTAGCTTAAAATCAACAATTATCTCTGAAGCATAGGCCAATTGGAGTCTTGGAGAGATGAGTTTAATCGTTTTCTAACACAGAATTCATTTCCGTCAAACAAGATGTTGCCTTTGCTTAGTGCTATCACTTTTGACAGAGCAACTCCTTCGGAAACTTGTAATTTTTTTCGTTTACGTTACACTTTCTTGCTTTCAATCTAATTTAACTTGTAAAAAAACTTGATTATCACGAGCAATCACTGCGGTGTAGAGTGAGAATCTCTTTGTATGAAATTAGATAGAGCTCCGAAAGAACTCGAGACAGAGTACTCTTGATAAGCACTACGAACCTTGCCATGATATATATATAGACTCTATTACACAGAGAGCTAGCTAAAGATTTGATTCCATGCAAAACCGTACCAAGAAAAGATTTTACAGAGAAGCAACTCCTTCCTTCCTTCCTACTAGAGGTTATCCTTTGGAAACATTTCACACAGATATGGATGGACAACGGTTGAAACTAAGAAACCTAAAGGTACATCACCATCTCAAGGCTGCAATATTCCATGAAGGTAGTTCGAAACAGGGAGTTCACCCATAGTACAAGACAGCTTGGGCTCTTCATCATCAATCTTCCATAGTGCATCAGAACAGTACTCCCACATCGGAGACGCCATCGGACTGCAGTAAGTTATGGAAGCTTCATCCTTGCAGTCTTCTAAGCTCAATCCACTCACAGACTCCGACCTTGCGATCTCCTTCCATATCTGATCCATAGGGTACCCTTTAACCCCTTCCTCGTTCTTCTCTTGATATTCCCCTGACCGTGGAGAAGTACACACTCCGTCGTCGGCGTTGTTCCAGCTGTAATCTTCGACACTGGCTTGTATAGGAGGCTCGCTCACCGCCGGCGAGTGATGACCTGAGGACGAGGAGAAAGACGAGAGAGATGAGTTCCTCTTGCGCTCTTGCGCTTTTTTTCTCATATGGGTCCTCCAATAATTCTTTATCTCATTGTCGGTGCGGCCGGGGAGCTTCCGAGCTATGCGAGACCACCTGCAACCAATTCTAGCTATCATCAGAATTACTAGAATAAAAAAAAAAAGACGAAGCGTTTTGTTATATATATGCATGGGATCGAACCTATTGCCCCAGCGAGAGTGGAACTCGAGGACGAGGCGCTCCTCCTGAGGGGTGAGGCGGCCGCGCTTGAGGCCGGGGTGGAGGTAGTTAACCCAGCGGAGGCGGCAGCTCTTTCCGGTCCTTTTGAGACCTACAAACAAGATGAAACCAACCACCGGGGTTAAACCGGCACTTTGCGTCCGGCACACCGGATCACCAAAACCTATATATCCCCCGCCACCCCTCAAACCTGAGACTTTGGCTAAGAAATCCCAACGACGTTCACCGAACAAGCTCACATAGCATACCAGTTGCAGGTCCTCCTGCTCGGTCCACGGGCCTTTGCGAACCTCTTCTTTGGCCGCCACCGCAGCCGCCGCCATCTCCTCCGCTAGCTCCTTTTAGCGCCTCCTGCCTCTTTCGATTCTTTCGATCTCCTCTAGCTTCTCCACTCAGCTAGCCAGCCAACAGGAGCACCCACCACTTCATTTCTTCTTCTAATGTACGATATACTTCGACAGGGTGCTTGTGCGCACTCGATCGTTCACATATATATAGGCACCAAATCCAAGTTGCCACGTGATGTCATGTGAGATCTGGAATGCTAGCTAGTGTAGTTCATGATTGATCCATATATGGTGCAGTGCTTAATTATGAGGTTATGAGTAGATTATACCTATGCGTAGGTTTCCTAGCTAACATTAAGCCTGAAGTGATTGCTCTATGAGTACCTCCAAGGTGTAAGCTAGCTAATATATTAATTTGACCTCCGAAGCCCCGGTAATATATAGGCTCAACGTTTACACTTACTATAACCACTCAGTAAAAAAAGCTACTCGCGCGGCCTCTTTTAGCAAATCCTTCTTCGGCTCCTTGTGTAAAACTAGTAAAAAATCATGGATACAAACAAGTCTGCTTGTGGGCTTATCAGCTAGCTTTAAAACCCACTTGATCATGCTTTGGAATATCAGCAGATCATTATAACTAGCTAAGATGCCTCTTTTATCTGCCAGGATCACTGTAGACAATATATCACTGATCTATGTCATTCAAGCTCTTCAAGATTCCTCCATGAAATAATGATTCATACTCTCTATCTATCGAGCTCTTCAGTACACCTATTGGAAGTCATACTTTATGGGCCATTAGGGACCGTAAAGTCGGATAAACATGGAAGTCTGCTAATGAAACCAGATCGACCGATCTGATCAGCTAGCACTATGCATATGCAAGCTGTAGCCTTGAACTCAAATATAACTGTAACAACTCACTCAGTCGACACTTCTCATCAGCTTAAGCTTTTGGAATAGTTGGGATCAAGATTCATTTTAGCCGGCCATTCTGCTAATTTCTTATCAGCTTGAGTTTTATCTGTACTGGAGTGTATGATATGCATCATTGTTCTGTCTATAGTGATATATTATTTGCCTTGCCTCACTGATCTTGTGAGAAAACTAAATCACCAAATTTCATGTTCTATGTTAATATGAAGCGGCTTTTAGAGCACTAATGACCTAGTCAACAGTAGCTATTGCGCTCTGAGATGCTGTGGAGAGGAGCTTGACACTGCGATGTCGACGCCACTACCATGCATCAATCGTACGTGCAGCCTGAAATAGCCCCTGCCAATGTACGTAAGAACACTTAAGCTAGCTAGCAGTACTGTGTGGGGTGCATGGATTGATGGATGGCTGATCCAAGAATGGCAGTGCGAAGCAGCTGGAAGAATGGTCAGTCTAAGATGACGTGGAAGCCACCAATTCCTGGGCGGCCACTCCACTCATCTCTTTTCTCATCTCCCTCAGTCCCTCCTCCTACCTTGAATCTAGAGAGGTCCCCCCTTGGATGTTTCAAGTCATCAATGGCTCGGATGAATAAAAATGGAAACCACCCTTGTGGGGGTGTGGCAGTTTGCACTAGCGATATAGAGGACCATATGCTTGGTCGGTGGCAGGATAATATATACCTTTTGTCTTCAAGGGCCATCTCGAGTGCTTCTTTGATTCATAGATGCATGTCTGATGCCAATGGATGCCTAAGGACAAGAGTGGCTAGCTTGGAAGAGGCATAGGAACTCAATAAGATATTGCAGCCCTTTTAGACATCCTATATTTGGCTGTGTTTCCTACTGAAATGATATGTGGCTTTAGGAATTGGTAAGAGACAACTGTATCATTAGTAAATAATGGCTCGAGGACATGAAGGAAGAGGAGCTCTGGAGCTGTGTCTCTTGTCTATCTAAATATGGGTATGTTTCCCCCCATTGGCTCAGGGTTAGGTGTCCTTGAACGGTTTTTTTTTTTTTTTTTTTTCTTTCTTCTTTTTTTTGAAAAGTTAAGCCGAAACTTGATTACAAACCACTTACATCAAAACACAAGGATAACCGACGATGATTCACCCGATTTCCTCTGTCAAAACAGATTCCCATTAGACACCCTTTCCATCTTAGTTAGATTATATGCACATATATTATGTTCCCTCAAAACATGAAGTATAAGCACCTCATTGAATTGAGCTGCTGACCAACATGCCAGTTGTAGCATGTTCCTAAGTGGCTCAGGCCAAGAGTACCAACTGTTTACAAACCCAATTACATCTTTAGAATCTAACTCAAAAATTACATTATTAATTATAACTCATCAGAGATGTCATCTCCAGTCCTCTAAGCAATGATGCCAACTCCGCTTCCGCTACTGAAGAGGCACTCACCTTCTCTGCAAGGCAATATGGCACACCATTAGCGAAGCATAACAGGCCCACCCTTGCAGTCCATTCACTACGTAGAAAAAAAGCATCCGATCGTACAAGAATTGATCCCTTTCTATGAAGATGATGAGTCACAACACACCCTCCCTTAGCCAACATCCACTTCCTAGCAGCCCAAAACACCCATGTTGCCAAAGTCTCTAGCCGGCCTTGTACATTCACCTCTAAAGATACAATTATTTTAGTGCTTCCATAGTCTCCACATACTATAGCCAAGTTTAGATTTCCTAATGTTCACTCCTATCATAACATCTCAAAATCCTCCTCCAATCTATCCATTCATTGATTCATAGTCATAATTGAACTTCAAGTCATAAGGAAAAATTAACCTCCAAGCATGTTTTACAAAATCACAAAGAAAGAGACGATAATCCACCGTTTCTCTCTATACTCCACACCTATTGCATGAATCATATGGTATATCTTGGAATCTCGCCAAGACCTCCCTTGTTGCAACCTTTTCATATATAAAGCACCTTGCATAAAAAAAGTTTTTACCCTTGGTCCAAAAGGACCACTCCATGCATACAGAATGCCATCTCTCATTAGAAGCTCACTCCTCTTTTGAAGCTTCGCTGTGTCACCTCCATGAGATCTCATCCAGATCGCCGCATCTCCTTCTACAGTCAGTCTAATATCCAGCCCAGAACTCCTTAGCTTTTGGTTTGCAAGTTTTTATAAAGATCGCATGAATCTGCCTGACCATGCCAATGGTGTAGCCGCTGGCTCCTCCGCAGCACTTTCTGGAATCTCCTACTTTGCAGTAACAGAGTTTGAATGGACACATAATTCGCAATTTTGGACAATAATATCATCTAAGGAGGACGGATATAAGTATTCTGGATTAAAGCTTCAAACTCAGAACTTCTGCCCTGATAGCATCTTAAATTTAATCACCGCTTGCATCAAAATCTAAACCAATGGGAGGCAATAAATTAATTCATTTTCAGTTATATTTTAAGACAGATTATTCTGATTGGAGGTGATCAGGACAGACCATTCAATTAATTTAGAATAGTGTCAAAAAAAAAGAAAAGATTTGCCTCCAAAAACTTTGCTTATTTGTTAGCTACAAAGGCAAACGCATCATGAAACTTTTCTTTCCTTTCCAGCCGTTTTCTTCTGCAAAACTTGAACCAGTGGACCAATACAGTACTGATCAGGACAAAGCGCAGATGAAATATCAACAAAGCTGTGTCCATAGTTTTATTATTATTATTATTCAGAGAACTACAAAGAAATTCCATAAAGGGGAGGCAAAACTTAGCCATAAATATGTGGATGCGAGGATTTATCCGATATTATCCTGTTTAAGTCGCAATCAATTGTTTGAGAAAGCAAGTCTCCATGCCAGAATGATTACTTTTTTGAATCCTGCCTATACCCAAAAAAAAACATAAAGTAAAAGGTACGTGGTAAGAACCTACGAGGACAGTGTTTAATTCCATACTAATAAAGAGTTGTCTGCCGTAGTTTGAGTTGATATTTTTTTAAGACCGAAAGAAAAACACAAGTATATATATATATATATATATACTAGTTGTGTCTTTGCCACATGGCAGGGTAACTACTAACTCCACTCCAATAACTTTCTCCCATTAAATCCCATTATGCCACATAGACTCCACATAAGACATTCTCCGCCTCGTAGGACAACGAAAGTTTCATTTATAACCATAACCTCATATAAGGATGATATAAAAGTCCCCGTTTGGTTCGGGGTTAAGGGGAATAAGGTTAAGGGGGTTAAGGATAAAAAAGTAGAGATAAGAGCATCTCCAACCGGGCTGCAAAACTCAAATTTACAGCCCGGTTCCGCTCCAATCGGGCAGCAAATCCAGCTGCATTTATGCAGCTCCTCCCCCAAGGCTGCATATATGTAGCCGGTGAGTATGAGCTGCATATATGCAGCAATCATATTTAATAACATTTATAATACCTAAACTACCCTTTTTACTCTTCTCATTTAATTCTAAATTACTAACATATCCTATAGCTAAAGTACTTTAATTACAATAATTTGTGTAACTTTAAAATTACTGATTTATTTAGAATAAATAATATATCATTGGAAAACTCTTGTCGATCCCTACAAAACAAGACTAATATTGAATACTTTTTAATTATTATTTATCTAATTGTATATAAATTATTTTTTTACTGTTTTTTTTCATCATTGGGTTTTTAAATTATATATTAGTACGTGGGTGTTTAATAAAATTAATTCTAATCGTAATTACATTATCTAAAGTTATTTGTGCAGAATACTAAAATGAAGACGAATCTTACACACTAAACATTGAGAATTTTAATTTAATATGCATTAAGACGTGAAAAACATTGAATATAGATAAAAAAAACGTTACATCTCTTCATTGCCATGTCGTTCCCATAAATGTTCAATCAGTGCATTCCGAAGTGCAAAATGTGCTTCTTTGTCCTTGATCTTTTTATGTCGATTAAGAAACTGACGAAATCGTTCGGATTCACTTGCCTCCATCTCATCAGCATGCTGAGTACGTGGCGGAGTAGAAATGACATCACTTTCATCTTCATCTCGTTCATCTTCGACAATCATATTATGCATTATAACACAAGCAGTCATGATATCATGTAACACACGTTTATCCCAGAAACGTGCTGGACCCTTAACAATTGCAAATCTTGATTGAAGAACTCCGAATGCCCGCTCCACATCTTTCCGGCATGCTTCTTGCATCATTGCGAAATATTGTTTTTTTTTTATCTTGTGACTGAGAAATGGTTTGAACAAGTGTCGACCATTTCGGGTATATGTCATCGGCTAAATAATAACCAATGTCTAAATTTTTTCCTTGAATTGTGTAATGAGCAGGAGGGGTAATACCTTCTGTTAAGTTGGCGAACAAATGAGACGACTGTAGTACATTAATATCATTGTTTGAGCCTGGTAAGCCGAAGTATGCATGCCATATCCATAAGTCATATGATGCTACTGCCTCAAGAATAATAGTTGGCCCTCCATGACGCCCTGAATATTGCCCTGCCCATGCCGTTGGACAATTCTTCCATTGCCAATGCATGCAATCTAGACTTCCCAACATTCCTGGAAACCCTCGTTCTTCGCCTTTCTGTAACAATCTTGCAACATCATTTGCATTGGGATACCTCAAATATTCATCTTTGTACACCTCTACAATTACCCTGCAAAATCTCTTCAAACATTGGATTACAGTTGACTCACCAATCCGAATATATTCGTCAGTACTATCAGCTGATGTTCCATATGCCAACATACGAAATGCTGCTGTAATTTTTTGTAAAGCAGATAATCCAAGCTTACCAATACCATCTTTCTTTTGAACGAAGAAGTTGTTGTGCTCTTGTACTGCAGTGACAATACGGAGGAATAGATTCCTTCGCATTCGAAACCTTCTACGAAATAGATTATCCCCATATGTGGGGTTATCAGAGAAGTAATCATTCCATAGCCTTGTATTACCTTCGACCCTCTCGCGGTTGATCACCACATGACCAGGTACTGAACCTCCGCGTCTTGGTTGCTCATCATCTTCAAGTTGATAAGCAATTTTGGCCTTGTTGGAGGTATAAATATGAGCCAAGATTTCATCCTCTTTCGCCTACTCAGTTGTTTCTTCCTCCCACTCTTGAAAATATTGAGAAAATAATTCATCATCAGAAGAGGATGAAGATGGTAAATGTGATGACCCAGCTCCATAATTCATTTTTGGAGAGAGGGAGAGAGAGAACTTAGGTAGTGGCAGATCTTGATTTCACTCAAGTGCAAACTGTTGCTTTTATAGAAATATGAGATAGCTACTGATACAAACATTGGATTCTTATCTTCAAAATCTTATCAACATATCTCTTCTATCATCAATCAAATCATATCAGGAAATCAGAGGCTTTGTCTTTATCCGCAACATTGGATTCTTATCTTCAAAATCTTATCAACATATCTCTTCTATCATCAATCAAATCCTATCAGGAAATCAGAGGCTTTGTCTTTATCCGCAACATTGGATTCTTATCTTCAAAATCTTATCAACATATCTCTTCTATCATCAATCAAATCCTATCAGGAAATCAGAGGCTTTGTCTTTATCCGCAACATTGGATTCTTATCTTCAAAATCCTATCCACCTATCTCTTCTATCATCAATCAAATCTTATCAGGAAATCAGAGGCTTTGTCTTTACCAAGAACACTAGATTCTTATCTTTAAAATCCTATCCACATATCTCAATCGAATCCTATAAGTATTGCTACATGCTCTTTCAATTGCACACCAACGTTCCCTTCACATCTCTTTCTCCTTCACATCTCTTTCATTTTCCTTCATGACTTCTACTCGTGGAAAATCATTCTTACCGAAAGAAGATCAAGCCTTATGTTATGCATGGCTTGAGGTCACTCAAGACCCAGTTATGGGTGTCAATAAAAAAAAAGACAAGCTGTGGGAAAGAATTTCGACCTTGTTTCACAATACAAGGCCTAGTTCTTGCGAAGGACGTAGAACCCCGAAATCTCTATCATGCCGCATGCAAATGATTATCAATAAGATCAACAAATTTCGAGGATGTATTCGACAGATAGAGCGCCGTAACCCGAGCGGTGCTTCTGACCTCGATATTGTAAGTATTTAAATTATATTTCTAATATTCTTGTATATTATGTTGTATCTTATTACACTTACCATCATTTTTTTTAGCTCAATGATGCGAAAATGTTGTACCAAGAAGATCCACAGGAGACAAAAGGATTTCAATTTGAACATGTTTGGTCGATTTTGAAGGATGCGGAAAAGTGGGTAGATACAAGTGTCGAGTCTACAATTGCTTCGAAATCACCAAATATTGGTATGTCTGAAGATTTTGATTCTAACTCTCCCACTCGTCGAAAATCTATAGACTTAAATGCAGATGACGATGTAATTTACCCTACCACTGCTGATGAACAATCGCCGATCTCTGATCCAAATAGTCGACCTACTGGAAGGAAGAAAGAAAAGGCAAAGAGGAGACAAGTAAGTGGTAGAAGTTATGATGTTGAAGCCATAACTCAAGAAAATGAGGAAATCCTGAAGATTTTAAAAAGAGGTCAAGAACAACGAGAAAATGACAGATCATCTATGCATCAACTTATGATGTTGAAGGCTGAAAATGATAGGAAAAAGTTAGAACTTCGGAGTGCTCAACAAGATAACGAAATCATGTTAATAAATTTGGATAGTATCACTGATACTTTGGAACGTGAATATTTTCGGTAGAAAAAACAAGCAATTTTGAATAGAATCATAAGACAACCACAATGTGGAGGATCTTCAGCACTCGGAGGAGTTGAGTATGGAGGAAGTCAGCACAGAGGTACTGGCTACGAAGGTGGTCAGTACGGAGGAGACCAGTATGGAGGAAGCCAATACGGAGGGAGCCAATATGGAGGAAGCCAGTACGGAGGAAGCCAGTACGGGGGAGCTGGGTATGGAGGAGGTCAGCACGGAGGAAGTGCACGTGGGAGTGGCAGTGAATTCGGCGATGACCTGTTAGAATATTAGTATTTTTATTTCATGTACTCTTTTTTATTATTAATTGCTGAAATGTAATGTTTTCTGTATTTTAGTTAATTATGAAATTTTTTTTTCTATATTTTCTGTAATTTTGTAATGTTTTTATATATGATAATTAATTATATAATATATTCTGTATTTTATGCACTTTTTTATTATTAATTATCTTGACTTGAAAATATTAAACAAAGAGGGAATCTTTTTTTTTGGAGGCCTTCGGTTGGAGTGCAATGACTGCATTGTTCCATATTTGGAGCAAACAGTGCCAACGCTGGCTGCATTTATGCAGCCAGCGTTGGAGATGCTCTAAGAAACTCACTTTTGACATTTGGCTCAGAAACATGGATAAGTTAGTGGGTTAAGTTTAAAATAAGGATAAGAATTGTCAAATATATAATATTATAATAGTGGATAAACTAATGGATTAAAATTATAATATATGAATTAATTATTAAATTAATTTAAATATATCTATGTATAAAATATATAATATTATAATAATAAATAAACTAGTGGGTTAAGATAGTTGATCTCCAGGAAACCACAGTAGATAGCAATAAAGTTGATCTCCAGGAAACCACAGTAGATAGCATTGAAATCTAAAGTTGATTCTTGAATGCTTATAAGATACATATACAGTGGATGGAAAGAGACCGATGAGTTCGAACTCCGCCCAAAGGTTTGTGCTGTATCTCTTGCTGGCCATTCACTGTCAGTGGCCGCTCTAATATTTCCAAGCGGTGGGGTCAAACAAGAAACATAAGTGGACTAAGTATTGTAAAAAATTGAGAATAAGATAATAGAGGTGGACCACGTAGCCCACGTTTATTTCACGGGACACGATATATGGTAATATAATCTCTCGAGAGATTGTATTTCGGAATATATTCTCTCAATAGATGATGCGAGGGGTTAAACTCTTATATTATATTTAATAAAATAAAAAATAAGATGAGAGAAGATTTAATCAAATATTTAAACCTTTTTTTTATTTTTTAATTTAATAGATCTTATTTGATGGAATTACCTGAGATTATTAATCATATCTCATCTATAATAATATGAAACAAACGAGCTCGTAAGGTAGAGACGTATGTTGATTTTGAGATTGAGCATAATACAGGGTTTGAGGATCTTTTATTTGCTATTGTGGAAGATAGAGTGTGGGATTACTTTTTAGGAAGAGGTGTCAATTGCTATTTTTCAATGGACGTATAATTTTTGTTGCTAAATAATGTTTGATGTATTATTAAATTTTAGGAGGTGCAGTTGACCTCCTCGATATATGCTAGCGCCGCCCCTGCTCACTGCACTTGAGATTAGGATAAAAAGAATACCGACTCACCTTTACACTATGCATCTTGGATTCGGGGGGTCTGCCATTGGGTACCAATGGCAGACCCTGCCATAGCTAATCGGGAACGTAGATCTACATCCATGTAAGATCAACGGTGGGGATTTATATCCACTTCATCAGGTTTTAAATTTTGAATCACGATAGGTTTTGGGAATTTTTGGGTTCGCGCCGATGGAGAACGCCCGCGACCTCAGCCCCCTTTCTCTTCTCACCTCGCGATCCATTCCGGACCAAGCTTCGCCAGCGTCGATCGCTGCCCCGCCGCCCTTGCCCGGCGTCCCCCTTTCTCTTCTCACCTCGCGATCCATTCCGGACCAAGCTTCGCCGGCGGCCCCTCCGTCCTTGCCCGGAGATCCATTGCCGGCTTGCCTCCCCGCCGCCAGTCCCTTTCTATCCTCCTCGGCGATCAACCTCTCGTCTTTCACCATCTCCAACTCCGACATGGAGTCTAATTTCTCACAACTCCAAGATCGATTTTCCGACGCTAGGAACGGGACGCAGCGATTGCCTACGACGATGGAGCCGGCCCTCCCACCAGAACTCGACGTTGGAATCTCCGCACCATTGCCGCCCTCCACAGTGGATGAGACTAGTGCATATAGGGTATGTCTGACATTGAATCTTAGTACTCTTGTGACTATTTATGGCCTTTTTAATTCATGATCTTATATGCTCTTTTGTTGTGGCTTTCTTCCTTGCTATTAGTTTTGGTGTCCTCTGTTGTTGTTCTTGATGAATGATGATGATGAGTTTCAAAATCAGGAAATTGTAAGTACGTGCAGAGCTCTTAATTGAAATGGCTATAGAAGATTGATTTCAGCTTGATTCTTCTTCCTCCTTTTATCATTTTGGTCTGTGTCTACGAAACTGAAATGCATTGTCTGGAGTACTTATTTAGTCAATCTATTGCTTGGTAGGTATTTAAATGTGTGTCTGCGACATGTGGCCATTTCTACCATCCAAAATGTGTTGCTGGTATACTTTTTAGTGGAAAAGAGTTGCAAGCATCAGAGTATCAAAAAAAGATTGAAGCCGGGGAGTCATTCATGTGTCCTGTTCACAAATGTTATGAGTGCAAACAAGGAGAAAACAAAGAGGTTCCTGAGTTGCAGTTTGCCATTTGCAGGCGTTGTCCGAAATCATACCATAGGAAGTGCTTGCCTAGGTAACTCTGATTTCCACAAACTAGCTTTGAATGGAATGATTCTCGAGGATGGTAAAGAGATGAGAAAATTCCATTTAACATATATAATAAAGCTTAGTTTCCTTTACTAGCTTGAACTTTTGAATCTGCTCTCAGTTGCTTCTCCTAATTGGTTAGTGTGATTACTGGATTGATCTGGGAAGAAGAGTTGAGATATCTGGAAAGAGTATCTCCCTAAAGGCTTGGGTCCTAGTGTTATAATTTGTAGGTAGGTATTATGATCTTAATTTGTGAACAGGATTATGTGAAGTAGCATGCAGCTGCTAACAAAGAACTTAAGAAAAGGTTTATTGCTAAAATTTTAGTGGTTCTCTACATATTCTTTAATTCCATCACTGTGTGCCAAATTCCATCATTGTGTGTTGTTGACAGAATGCAGATCTTATCATACTATCACTGGCACCCATAAAGCTCATTTCTCCCTTTTGAGAGAGGTCCGTACATCTATCCTAAGTTTTTGGTTCCTAATTGCAATTAAACTAAGTAATTAACATGGCTGCATTTCTAAATTAATCAAGTGAAACTGACTTGAATATGGATATTTCATTACCAACTAGTTGTGCAACTTTTTAATATCAGTGCTTTGTCTTGGTTCTACACATAATATTTGTCTTCTTTATGAAAATGGATTGAATAATTGGTGATAAGTCTTGGTTTTAATTTTTCCTTTCTTCTAATGTTTACCATTTTGAGCTATAATTCGGTCTTTTTTATAATCTGCAGTTGGAGCAAAATTGATGAGGAGACGATTGAATTCTATCCATCTGAACTCAAGGGCAAAGACATTACCAAGCTGTTTTATAATTTGTAGTGTTAAACCTGCATTGAAAAAAGATTGGAGATAAGCTTCCCAAGTTGAAGCTCATCAGTAGATTAGGGTTGAGCTGAACTAGCAATGTCCCGCAAGAGTCATATTTGTAATACGATCAACTTTTTTGTCCGGTGAAAGCATGTCCTGTAATACAATTGGCTTTTATCTCAAATATGAATACAATTAACTTTTTTCTCCAATATGAATTGTCCAATAAACAAGTTTTGAATGTGAATTGTAGCACATTGCATTCATGTAAAGCATTCTTGTACATGGTGAAATTTGATCCACATTCACAATACAATTCAATTCACATTCATAATACATTCAAATTCAAATTATGCTTATTAAAGCTGAACAGCAAGACTGACATTAGTACTCCAATTCACATTCACAATACATTCAAAGTATGCTTATAAAAGCTTAACAATAAGACTAACATTAGCAGTTGGTACACTGACAATACAATCCATTTCATTCATAATTTTTGTGCAAAATACAATCCAGTTCAAACATTGAGATCTTCACTCATTCTACTACAGCACAATTTGAACATTAATTACATACTAAATAAGACAAGATTAGCTCTTGAGATTTTCACATAAGTCTTGCCCAGACTATCCAGTGGAGATATGAGAGTCTTGCCCAAACATTCCAAGAACAGAGTATGTTGTCTTTCCTGATCCATTGTGCGGTGGAGTCAAAATCGAAGGGCAGTGAGACAAGAGCTTGAACGTGAGTGGTGATAAGATATGGTAAGGGATGCTTGCCGCACAAATGTCGAAGCAGGGTAAATCACATTGAGAACATCCCCTTGAATAATCTGTACATCATAGATCATCCAAAAATAGAGTTTGAGTCGAAAAGAACCCTTTGTCATCAAGCCAGAAAGTGATACTATTGCTAAGTAACTATAGAAGCTATTCAGAGAAGTTAGTAAACAATCATACGTATGATATGCACCAGCCTAGTTTTTAATAAACAGTTGAATTGCTCAGAAAACCCAAAAAAAAGAAAAATAACACATGCTTTCCCAAATCCCAATGAATAGCACTTGCAAGCAGGCAATTCTAACATCTAAGCCATGGCTAATTCACATTAACTGATGTACTACAGCATTTGAATAGGGAAAATATTGTATAGTAGATAAGACGTAATCTACTACTAGCAAATTACATAAACAGAGAGAAAGGAATTCTAAAATAGTAGCATAGCTCATCCCATTACATGTAAAAGTTATAGCAATATGCTACAATGTAAGCAGTTAAACCCATATCTGCATCACTAGCTCTTCCAACATAAACTGACAAATAAAAATGCTGCACATTTTTAACCCATTGGATGCTAAAACAAGCAAATGAAAATGACTTTACATGAAAAGATAATCTTCTTGCTATATACTAAAAATCAATTTTGATATTGGATAATCGAAAAATGACCACAAAGGCTTCACTGAGAATTTTGAAATAACTAGCTCAAGATTAATGCCTATAAACACCAACCAAACCAAAGAAGAATATAGAGAAAATAAAAGATTATAAGGCCTTTTGCAGATAGCCACTTCCCAAAGATTAATAAGGATCCTATCAAGTCCCAACTCCATGTTATCAGAATAAATATCAAGCTCAACAAATATCAAGCCTCACCCCATGTTATAATACGCAGAAGGCCTCTTTCTTAACCCTGAACATATTTCCTGGAAGCACAATAAAAATAAAAATCCTCAGAATCAGTAATCAAGCAGATGAAGCCAGTCTTTTTAAGGTCTATAGAGTAGTTTGTCTCAGAAGCAAGGACTACAAATTTTGATAGGTGTTGGACAGATGAGAAAGCTGAAACTATCTCAGGTGTCAGGGCCAGCTAACTACTGATGCTCAAAGCAGAAGTGAAAAAAACCTCATAAAAAAAGAAGAGGCTTCATTATTCCAAACAAAAAGTGCCCCTTACTTTTCAAGTGTCAAGAGAGGATTACATACTGTTAAAGCTTTTGATTTAAGTTTCAGAAAGAACAAGTACACCTTACTCTTACCAACATCTGGGCCAGTCTCAACATGTATGTACAGAAGTAAACCAATGAGAAGTGAGATTAGCTTGCAAAGAGAGGAATGCAGCAAGCAATAGCCTATGATCCATGAATGTACGCTCTGTGACTTGTCATCCACCAAATTTTTTATATTAAAGTGTGGAACAAATTGGTGTTCACCTCTCAAGGTAGTTATCAATGCTTAGAATCCTTTTTTGAAAATATAAGTTGAGGAGGCATTTTGTCTATTGAAGCTACCATAATAGCTTCCGGTTCATCGGATACAGCCAGTATGCAACCTATGATGTTGTCACTTATATGACAATCTTGATCAAGAAGAACCAAGTTGCTAGCATGGAAAATCATTCTGGAACCATGAATCAGATGCATAAATCATATATTAGAAAAATCTCCACAGTGCAACTTATCAGGAACTCAGACAAACATAAAACAGAATTTAGGACCTTGCATAACCATTGGACAACATCCCCAAATAAAGCATGCTAATAATATATCGTTATTCCGGAGGTTGCTTTGATATTATTCAGTCAATGTTTTAAGGGAAACTTATTTCCTCCAGGGTTTTATGGAAATAAGATTGTGTGGGTGAAAGAAGTCATATTCCGACTTAACTTGTGAAAAGATATACATGATTGCATAAACTTAATTATCATCCATACCTCCACTGCAGAAGCTATACGCAAGATGGAAGCCTCACCCCATGGACGACCAATTAGTTGCAAACCACTGGAAATGTTAAGATAGGACCTCAAGTACTCATCAGTTTTCCTCAAAAAAGTGAGCCTTTTGCCTTGGCATGGGACCCTTAGCAGTAAAACATAACTAGAAACCCCCCTACAGCTGATTCAAACCTATTGCCTCTTCACAAGCACGTTACATCCTTAACCACCACATGCACAGGTGTTCTTCATGGTCAATGGTTAACTTAAGAGACAGGGGGGAAAAATACCTTCTCAATAGGGTATACAGTTTAGTTGCAGACAACACACTTCTCTTGTGTCCCAACAAAGATGTTTGATATTTTGCTTGAAGAATGGCCCTAATAAAGATGTAATTAAACTTACCACAAGGATCATGCTGGTAAGTATGGGATAATTTTAAAAATAATACTTCATATCCAAATCAAAAAGAGGAAAGGTGATCAAGTTATGATTTCAAATAGCAGAATACAACTTACCCAACTGAAGCCTACAGATCCAAGATCCAATCCATAATTATCATGATATCCAAAACCAGAAACAGAGCCAATGATTGTTACTATGAATCAAATGTTTCTAAAAACAGCAATCATGAAATTGAAGACCATAAATTTCACAATATCCAAATCCAGAAGCAGAGCAAAGAATGATTAGCATCAGGCCGTCCTAGCTCAGCCAACACCACTGCAGCAAAGAAGTAAATCATCGAGCACCCTACGTGCATACATAGAAGCCCACCAATTTCAAAAGAAAAGATGCCAGCATGCACCCAATGCCATCGGCCATACATCCTCGGATTTAGATCCAAAACAGAGATGATGAAACATAGATCATAACCCAACAGTTGATCTCAAAGAAATCCACACTCACAGCAACCCGATCGAATGAGAACAAGAACAAAAGAAATCGCGTATCGATTGAAATCTCATTAGCTCTACTAAAACCATCAAAGAATAAAAACATCGATCAATAGGGACCCGTCGGGGAAGAACACGGTGAGGAGGAAGACAATCGATCCAAACGACATCAGAACATATCTAAAGATCCATACCGTGCTTGCATTAATCCATAACAAAGCAAGAAGGAACTAGAAACTCAAGAAAATTCCATCCCATCTACTCAAGATCAAACAACCCAACAACCGATCACAAGAAATCCATCGGAGGAGAATGCGGTGAGGAGGAGAATCACGGCCAGGAAGAAAGAAATAGAGGAAAGGAGGTTGCTAATCTGATGGTGAAGCAATTAGACTCCATGTCGGAGTTGGAGATGGTGAAAGACGAGAGGTTGATCGTCGAGGAGAATAGAAAGGGACTGGCGGCGGGGAGGCAAGCCGGCAATGGATCTCCGGGCAAGGGCGGAGGGGCAGCGATCGACGCCGACGAAGCTTGGTCCGGAATGGATCGCGAGGTGAGAAGAGAAAGTGGGACGAGGCCGCGGGCGTTCTCCATCGGCGCGAACCCAAAAATTCTCAAAATCTATCGTGATTCAAAATTTAAAACCTGATGAAGTGGATATAAATCCCCACCGTTGATCTTACATGGATGTAGATCTACGGTCCGGATTAGCTATGGCAGGGTCTGCCATTGGGATACCAAGGGCAGACCCCCCGAATCCATGCATCTTCTCAAAGAACCATCAGAATTAACCATTATCCAACCTTTTTAAGTCTCATTGGGAAATTCCACTCTCTATACGTCCTAGTATTAGTTTTGTAAGGCCATTTATATATGGAGGTTAAAAAATAGATCTCTTAGCCCCCATTTGGTATGGGATTTAGGGGGTTATCCTCGCTTAACTCCATTATTATCCTCAAACACCAAATATCATCATTACTATTTTATTTTCATTCCACATTCCATCACCATTCTATTTTTTTTTCTATCCTTATTCCTTAACCCCACCTTTTCTAACCCTATTTCCCTTTAACCCCACTTTTTCTAACCCTATACCAAACGAGCCCATACGGTCACTGGCAGCTTGTAAATAGGATTATAGGTTGTTTTTTTTTGATAAATTCAGCCCCAAGGCTATTGTTACATCAACAAGTCCAATATCCCAATGTCGTCCTCGAGAGTTCACATAAACGGTGCTCCAGACCATCTCACAATACCATCTGTCGTGGTATTAAAATGTCGAGGGATGTGCAGAAAAACAACTGAATCAAAATAAAAAATCTTAGACCAAATACTTCTCGTCAAAAGCTCCATCGTTGTTGGCCATAATCTAAAATCATTAATGGCATCTATTACATCTTGCGAGTCCGACTCCACCACCAAACACCCGATCCCCTCCTCTCATGTTTTTTGTATTTAAAAGTATAAATTATAGGATTCAAGGTTTTTTTTTTAATATTTAAAGGTATAAATTATAATCTAACACACTCTCATGTTTGATGTAAAATTGCCATAGGTCATCCAACGCGTTCTTACCTCGGCTTAGGGGAGCAAATACTCTATATTTTCAACAAATTTGAGGGCTCAACACGCTTGGGGAATCAACCCAAAGGGCTTGTTTGGTTTAGGGAATCCTTATCCCTTATCCCGGGATATCCCGGGTTAAGCCCATTTTATCCTGGGATAGGGAATCCCTATCCCGAGTTAAACCCATTTTATCCTGACATTGCAGCCAAACACCTTCTAATCCCCATTTTTATCCTCATTCATATCCCCACTTTTAACCAATCAATACTAGTTTACTACTTTATCACAACTTTTTCACTTTTCAACCGATCATTACTACTTTATTTTAACTTTTCAACAAAACATTACTATTTTATTCCTACTTTTCAACCAAATATTACTACTTTATCACTGTTTTCAATCAAGTATCACATATATCCCACAACCTATCCCATTATACCAATATCTATCATCTCCAATCCCAAAATTGCTTATCTCGTAACCAAACGGCACCAAAAGTAATCCGTTACTGGCCATCACTAGGTGTGGCAATTCGGGTCATGACCCGCGAACCCGACCCAACCGAAATAAACGGGTTTGAGTTTGGTGTTATCTGGTTCGGGTCGTAAACGGGTCGACCCATTTACGACTCGTGAATAAATGGGTCGGGTCGGGTTGACCCGCGGGTTAGGCGGGTCGACCCGTTTAAACAAGTTGTAAGTTTATTGTTTAGGTTAAATGATTTGGATGTAATTGAAACAAGTTGTAATTTTATTGTTTAATAATTTTATTAATTAGTTGATAATTTATTGCTTGATTGTTGTTAAACGGGTCGACCCGACCCGACCCGTTTAATAAACAGGTTAAACGGGTCGGGTCGGGTTGACCCGTTTATAAATGGGTCGGGTTCGGGTTGACCCGTTTATAAACCTGACCCGTTTATTAAACGGGTCGGGTTCATATTTGACTTTTATTAAACGAGTTAGTAACTGATCCAATCCGAACCCGACCCATAAACCCAAATTGCCACCTCTAATCATCACCGACTGACCACTTTAGCTACTCAAGGATGGTTTCGAACTCTTAAAATATGCTCAAATACCAACTTCACAGATCATCCCAAAAGAGAAATTTATAATACGGTCTGGCTGTCCACCAGCTAGGCGATTTATGACCGCCGGATGCGCTTTTCCATGTGCTTAATTATTGCAACATCTCTCCGGAATGAAAAGCAGAGCGCCATCTCTTCCAATCAACATGCAGCTGAAGTCGAGCACCACTTGAACTCATATAGTCATATATATATATATATATATATATATAGAGTTGGACTACACACTACCTAGGTATTCCTTGGTGAAAAAATACCTCATTTTTTAACCATCAATCTGTCTCGGGATCGTGTTGGAGGAGATCAAACCCAAAACCAGTAAACTGCCTGGTTTTAGATTTCCAACACTTAAAATAGAAAACATAATTAAAACCTGTATCCATGGAGATCAAACCCTTGTTCTCTCTCCGGCCGGCTCCGACGACGGACTCCATCGCCTTCGACGCTTAAGTTCGCGGAACTCAACCCTTGTTCTCTCTCCGGCTCCCCCGACGGACTCCATCGCCCTCCACGCATACGTTCGTGGAACCCTGCGCGACCCTAGTTCCCTCTCCGGCGCTCCATCGTCCTCCACGCCAACCTATCTCCATGTGAGTCTATTTCATGCTTTTGGGGCATTGATTCTTTCCTCTTCTAGTTGTGAGTCCATTCCATTTCATGCTCCATCGTCCTCCACACCCATCTTTTGTTTGATCTGGAAGCTTATCTCTGTTTTTTAGTACCTTTTGATAGAAGATTCATGGGTTTTCTTATATTACGAAGATGGGTGTTCATGCATGCAAGAGATGGGTTTTGTTTGTTTACCTTTGTGATGCCTAATTCTCTTGCATGGATCCATCTATTAATGAGATTTACATGTCCCTTAATTAAACACCTTATTAATTTTCCTGATTATTTCTGGATGTTTTTGACTTATATATATCAGATTGGAAGGATGTAGATCCTGGAAGGATGTGGATCCTTGTCATGACAAATGCTCCAAGATGTGCACCAAGCCAAATAAGCTTTCTGAGATTGTAAAGGATGGCAAAGGACGTACTACAACATTAGAGATCAAGGAGGATGGAATAACCTGAAAGTTTCTTTTCTTTCTTTTATGGGGCTGCTTGTCTTGATTAAAGTTGGAAAACCTACAGGAATGATGTACTGGTCAACTACAAAAGCTCCAATAAACTCAACTTGTTCTGAGACTAGCGTTTCTCTCGCAGTGGATCGGTCGCAGACAGTAAAGTTTGATTAGTGATGTAAAAGTGTGGTTACTGATTAGCACCATAATCTTTCTATTGGTCATGTACCAATATTGCAAGTCAAGACATCCTGTAAGGTTGTCTACATTAGAGTTGGTAAGAGATTTGTTTGAATGCAAGCTTGTTCTATAGTTTGGATTGTACTATATATCATATGGGTTTGAACAGTAGTAGTGCAAGAGCCGGACATAGAAACAATGTTGTAAAAATTGAAGTATATTATCAGAAGAGGTGTAGTCTGCTCATCAAATCGAAGTGTATATGTAGGACAGGTGTTTGTTGTTATGACAATGAAGTATAACTCCAGCGCAAATGCACCAAGAATGATATCTACTTCTATTCTGCTTCGTTTCAATTTATAAGTATAACTCCAGAGACCACCTTAAGTAAACTATCATGTATGTAACCTCTTTTTGGTCAGGATTCAGGTCTCAAAAACTCCTATAATTCTGTTTCTCTTCAAAATATTTTCCCGACACATAAAAAATACAAAAGAGTATGGAAATCAGTCCTACACTAGCGAGCTTCTAAGGAATTCGTGACCTCATTTGTTTCGAAATGGAGGTGATGTACATTAAATCAGGATCATCCATGGGCGCAAGTTAAAAGAAAATAAAATAGACTAGCATTCTTGACGATTAATATCTGTGAATATGAGCAGAGTTCACAGATATTAAATCCATGAAACATAAATCTTGTTCAGCTTAATATGTTCCATGCAATCAGCATGTTCTCATTAAACTCTACCAATCATAAAGTTCAAACTAAGTAATTTTGATTAGCAGTACCAAATATACAACTCCTTGTTAACATCTCCTAATCATAATTCTTACATAAACCCAAAAACTTTTGAATGAAGAGGTAGCAGCCTCCCAGGTTATCCATCTTTTGAGAAACCCTAAGCCAACAGTAGTAGTGCCAAGGCCATATCAAGAAAGTTCATAGATTATCATACAAGTGTGCACCAAAGAAAAAGACGACAATCTGTATAAGAAAAAAGACATCATTAATGTTAGAGTTCAAAGTTAATTTAGAAAAAAATTAAAGTTTTATGACTTGAGAAAATTACCATTTCTATGACTTGCATGTCCGTATATCATGACCTGGGATGCCGCATCTATTGCAAGTTCTAGTCCTCTTCTTTGCCTTCTCTAATGTGATATCATCATCATTAGCATCCTTCTCTTCATGGTGTTTTCTCTTTCCATTACTTCCCTCTATGGGAGACTTGAATCTATTTCTCGGGCGTCCCTTGCAATTTGAACTTGGAGGATTGAGAACATTCAAATCACTGTTGCCACTTTGAATTTCACCAACTTGAGTAAAGTTCAAACTTTTTCTGCTGCTAGAAGATACTTCACTAAAATTTTTTTGCATCATGATTCTTTCGTTCATAGCAAACACATCTGTATAACTCTTGTGCAGGATTTGAGAAACAAAGTCATACGATTCTTTAAATTTAGAGCCTTCTCCAGCCAATTTGATGATGTTTTGGCATAGACTATTGTAACGTAAAGTTTTGGATGACGACATATCTTGAACATCTTGCTCACCACCACAAGTTAAAACTTGCACTCCTTCCTTAGCCTTCTTCGTCCATCTTTTCAAAATATAATGAGGCGGAATGCTATGGATCTTACATTTTCTGAAGACTTCAAGGAGATGTGTGCAAAGAATTCCCGAGGACTCAAATAATTTGCAATTACAATAACCTCTTTCTTCTGAAGCATCCAACTTAACTATATACACATTTTTCTGATTGTTTATTTTCATAAATGTATACTCTCCAGCATTGTGTTCCTCTATATCATAAGTAAGAGAATCCTTCAGGTTCATTTGAAACTTCTCAAACAATCTTCTAGTATAAAGTATGGATGCATGTTTCTCAATAGGATGGTTTGACCATAAGGAAGGCTGAACTTGCAAGTTTCTGAAATCTTCTTGATCTTCTTTTTCAAATCGACTCTCTAAAGCCTTTTCAAATTGTTTCACAAATAAAAAAATTGAGCTGTGCGAGTTAACATAACCACTAAATAGTGCATTAATAGACTCACTCCGCTGAGTAGTGGACATGTGAGCAAAAAAAGTATCTCTGAAATAAGCTGGAACCCATTCACCACGAATGTTATAAAGATGATGCATATGCTTCTGATCTTGTAAACCATATTTGCTTACTAAAGACTTCCAATCCACATCAAATTCCTCGATTGTTAGTGCATTATTCACACATTCTTCTAATTCTTTACTGAACCGAGCATGTGTTCTATACACATAACTCATTTTTTCTCTAGCCTTCCTTAAAATATGCCATTCACAAAAACGATGTCTTGCTGTTGGAAAGACCTCTGATATTGCTTTCTTCATTGCTGGATCTTGATCTGTTATAATTGCTTTAGGGTGGTGTCCTCCCATTGCTCGAAGCCATGTCTTAAAAATCCATGTAAATGAGGAGGCTTGTTCATCTCGAATCAATGCACACCCAAAGAGAATAGATTGCCAATGGTGATTGACACCAACAAACGGCGCAAACGGCATACTGTATCGATTTGTCATATAAGTTGTATCAAATGTAATAACGTCCCCAAAGTGTTGATATGCAACTCTCGATCTTCCATCGACCCAAAAAATATGGCGCACACGTCCCAACTCATCAGCTTCAATTGCATAAAAAAATGATGGATATGTGGTCTGCAGATGGACAAAATACTCTAGTGTAGTAGATATGTCATTTCCAAAAAATGTTCTCATTGCTTCCCCTGCAAAATTGCTCACATCCTTTGGAATAAAAGGAGCATTTTTTCTCCCACCAAGGGCGCCAGTTACCAAAGAAATTATTTGTCTCATAGGTGCACTTTCCTTGCGCAAAGCAATGATCATCTCCTTTACTTCTTTAGGAAGATATATGTGCGATCGAAAATAACCCACCTTTGTTGGACTGACAAGTTCATGGTTGTGATTTTCTTCAAAGCTAGTTACAATCCATTTTTCACTTTTGTCTAGCTTCACTCTCATATGTGCTTTACAATTAGTCTTCATAGTTGGTCTTGACTTTCTTGGAGTGTTGAAGCCTTGTTCATCATTAATTGATGCATCTATATTCTTTTCTTTGACTGGCCTTGGATTTCCTCCTTGAGAACAACAAAATGAACGTGATGTCACAATTGCTTTTTTCACGGACGTGTATGATTGGCCTTTGAATGTACCAAAACCCATATCCTTCCCATAGTTATTATAGAAAACTCTAGCATCTTCTTCTGTATTAAATTCCTTACCCACGTAAGGTAAATCAATTTGTCTCACATTATTTTGTGGCTCATAATCTTCTAACTCTTCAATTACTTGGTCAATGAATCCTTCATCATCCACATGATTATTTGTTGTGACATGATTATGAGAGTCTTCTGATGTGTTGATACTATTTTCTGATATAGTCTCCATATGTGACCCTTGCATCCTCTGAATGATAGCACTTCTTTTGAATAAGTAAATACAACCATAACACATGCAAAGATTGAGAAGGATAAATATGAAGAATACAAATATCTATATCTCTTGCATCATCAAGGTAAACAAACAAAATCCATCTCTTGCATGCAAGAACACCCATCTTCGTAATATAAGAAAACCCATGAATCTTCTATCAAAAGGTACTAAAAAACAGAGATAAGCTTCCAGATCAAACAAAAGATGGGTGTGGAGGACGATGGAGCATGAAATGGAATGGACTCACAACTAGAAGGGGAAAGAATCAACGCCCCAAAAGCATGAAATAGACTCACATGGAGATAGGTTGGCGTGGAGGACGATGGAGCGCCGAAGAGGGAACTAGGGTCGCGCAGGGTTCCACGAACGTATGCGTGGAGGGCGATGGAGTCCGTCGGGGGAGCCGGAGAGAGAACAAGGGTTGAGTTCCGCGAACGTAAGCGTCGAAGGCGATGGAGTCCGTCGTCGGAGCCGGTCGGAGAGAGAACAAGGGTTTGATCTCCATGGATACAGGTTTTAATTATGTTTTCTATTTTAAGTGTTGGAAATCTAAAACCAGGCGGTTTACTGGTTTTGGGTTTGATCTCCTCCAACACGATCCCGAGACAGATTGATGGTTAAAAAATGAGGTAGTTTTTCACCAAGGAATACCTAGGTAGTGTGTAGTCCAACTCATATATATATATATATATATATATATATATATGACTAAAGTTCATTGTTTATAATTATGATCTTGGTCTTCATGTTCATATTCACCTCGATCGACAATCTTTTTTTTAGACAATCAATCTCGTATTTTAATGCTCCCTTGCACTATATTGAATTGGATAATGATTTCAAGAGAGAAAAGTGGATCGTGGACATATATCATGACTTTTTTTGGTCATACTCGATATCTCCATCGAACTTAGCTAACAAAACCAACACATACATTGTAGCACACGGTTAGATCACTA
The DNA here is from genome assembly GCA_963920575.1 of Narthecium ossifragum. Taxonomy (NCBI): domain Eukaryota; kingdom Viridiplantae; phylum Streptophyta; class Magnoliopsida; order Dioscoreales; family Nartheciaceae; genus Narthecium; species Narthecium ossifragum. Next base: position 29,827,582 of record OY986965.1, read on the forward strand.
GGAGTACTCTCTCATTTTTGGATCACTTACTCTATGTGCCAATAGAATCAAAGAAACAATGCACTGACATAATTACAAAGACTGTGTCTGTAAGGATCGATGTGCGTTTATGTGTATGCTTGCGTGCTTGTTTGATCATAAGACTCACAAATATGCCCAATAAGTTTGTGATCAAGAAACAACACACCTGTAACCAGACAAAACTATACATTCAAGCCCTACATGAAATTTTCCTAAAATTTACGAGTCTAATCTTACTCACAAAAGAAAACGAAACCCAGATACATACCTAGCAAGTACGTGCCGAGATGCATACGCACGCTCTATATATGAGCTAAAAGCCCACACCCAAAGGAACTCAGTATATCACCTTCATCTCAAGGCCTACACATCTAAGCTCCACATCATTCTCCGAAGGTGGCAAGTTCAACATATCCAACGCCGCCGCCGAGGCGGCCGCGTTCCGAGCACCGCCTTTCTTCTCCGGACACCTCCATAGGGACGTATGAACCAAAGGCTTATGTCTTCTCATATGTCCACCCAACGCCTGCCCCATGGGGAACTCCAACCCACATATGGGACACCGGTGGGCGGCCGTCTTCGACTTCGCCGTCGTCACTTCACGCTTCTCCGCGCGAGCTCTAGGCCTCATGTGGCTCGTACGGTGGCCGCCCAGCGCTCTAAAAGTCGGAAATCTCTTCCGGCACGTCTTGCACTCGAACTCCCCGCCGCCTATCTTTCTCGAGCTACTGTTCATTTCGGAGAGTAACATCAACAAGTTAGCCGTTTTTGCTGGGCTTAAACTCTTCATAGTCGATATAGGTCCTTGTTAAGCTTCCAGTGTGCTCTCTATCTCGTGACATACCGACATAATACATACATCTATATATAGGCATCACAACAGCCGTTCACGTGACGTTCGGAATCCAAGGGGTTCACATGTCTCGCGCTTAACGCGTGAGGAGTCGATTTCACACGAGAAATGATCAGGAAGTTGCATTGTTTAATTGCGCCGATTACGCTGGCAAAGCCAACAAGATGCTGAAACGTCATGAAGTGTGAGTCATGGCGAAGGTTTCATGAATTGATTGATGATGGCAATAGCTTCGCGCTGGGGAGAACGCGGGACGCGCGTACTTTTGTCTAGTTGATTCCACACTATAAGGCGGTTGCCATGGAATTAGACGCGCGCGATGGGCTTCACACTGAGCAACGCGATGGAGCTATATATATCATTTTTATATAAAATTATAGTTATAAGTTAAATTTTTATTGTCTTACGTGACGGAAAAATATAGTAGATGAAGCCTATATGACGTCTATGTGATATGCTAATTCTAGATTAAAAGAGGTTTAGTGAAAAGGAGTTATTGGGTGATTATTATCTTATTAGGGTGAGATTGGTGGTTGCCTTATCATATAACAGTGGCGGGCACCACTAGATATCCAATTAATAAGCAGATGGGGCGAAGCTTCCTCGCCGTAATCAAACAGCTAGTACTCTTTCGAGGTAACCTGCAACATATCTTTTGGGAGTACGTGCGTCGCTGTCGTCATGCTTGTTTTGCTGGGTTATAAGTTTCTTAGGTGAGAAGCGACCATGGTATTGACTTGGCCATCCCATACTTTGTTCTTTAACTTCCACCGTCATCTGCTTGACGTATGCATGTCGGACGAGTATAGACTATAGACTAGTTCAAAAACTTGAATAAAAGGGCATATTAATTCACTAATGACGATTGTTAGATGGATGTGCAACGACTCGTACGATTGTAGCTAGACTGAGCGAATCGGATTAATGAGGATTAGAAGTCAAAATCAGCAAAGTCGTTGGCATTGCTGGAGGACTCTAGATCTTCATCAGGTGAATTGCCAACGAAGTAACGGGTCCCCTTTAATAATCCTATCAGCATCGATGACCGAGTATCCAACGACTAACTTTTAGACTCAGGACTCGGGAGTCTACACAAGCTGTTTCTTGAGCTAGTCCTTAAGCACCGTTGACTCAGCATCCTTGAGCACCACTCCCTCCATGTTGTATTGGCTACGTACCTGTGGACGTTTTTGGTATCCCTTGGCTGGAACAAGTTTTAGTTTTGACGCAGTTGTGTGAAGGGACACGGTGGCCTTTGGATTCGACTAATCACAAAAATTGGAAAGGGGGGGGAAAAAAAAAATCACTCTCCTGCGTCAACGTCTCCTCCACCAGCACAAATTGGAATAGATGGGCTATCGGGCCATCTCTAACAAAAGATCTGCCAACATTTGGGCCAGATAGATTTATGGCTGGGAAGAACTTGGTCAACGTGGGCTGGCCGGGCCACCTAGTTTTGTAAGCGAGCCGCCTGGGATTTTTAAGTGGGTCGTAATGGAATCTGGTGTCAAGGGCCCACATTGGGCTTGCATACAGCCGTATTCAAGCCCAGTGGGCTTTTCAAGGATAAGAGTAGAAGACGTGAACTTCCAAATACCGTACGATTGGTACACATTCCCATCTTTGGTTGGCTCTTCCAACATACGTAATCATTATGATAGATGAAAGATGCCACCGTAACGAGAAACTATTATCCTCGAGTAAGTCTAACGTCTTATTCAACAAGAGTGGCGGTAAAATGGTCGTGTGAGACATTTATTAGGCTAATCCCACAGCAACACAGCCATATCTTAATTAACCGTCTTTATGCTTAAATAGCATAAGTTCTAACCTTAGCTTTAAATGCCAAGAACCCGACTAATATATTACGTTGACGCATACCTCAGTGGTTAAGACTTGTAGCTTATGTTGAGCTCCAACCATGTTAGTTTATGAAGAAAAAAAAAATAGTCTCGGTGGATTCGATCCATTTTCGAAACCAGGTCTAAAATCCATCTAAACTAACGAACTATATCGGAGACTTTATAGCTCGGATCGAAACCGTAACTCCGAACCACACCAATAATATGAATCACAAGTAATAAATAAGAAAAATTTCATTTGTGTAGTCATAGTAACATAATAATAGCTCCAAGCCGCGTCGAATAAGTTTTTATAATTCTAATCTATGGGCTCAACTCATTAAAAAAAACAAAAAAAAACAACAACATAATAATAGTTGTTTTATCACACAAATATACGAGAGTCCAGACTACACGGGTAACAATGACCTCGGCGGCTCGACCATCGCTATTTAAGATAGATTGATTGAATCCTACGCGTGTGACATGTATTAATGTATACTATTCCATGGAATTCCATACCTCCTATTTAGAAAACACACCCACACACACATCTGTGTAACTGTGTTCCATGGAAAAGAAAAGTCGACCCTGGAATCAAACTTTCTGCTTCCGAAATTGACCGGAAGACTCCGTTGATGGGAGCACCAATTTTAAAACCATCGAAGCCAGATAAGAACCAGCAAGGACACATTTACAGTCATAAACTAGTCTCCAACATCTAATAGATATTGGTTAGCCTAAAATTTGATGATGTCAAGGCCCAAGGGGTAGATAAAACATAGATAATAGACCCACAGAAGAGAGTCTTCTTGTGGGCAACCAAACCAAGATTTAAGATTTAAGATTTAAGATTTGGGAGAGACCCAAATCCACAAAGAAGGCTTCCAAAACTTGAAAACTGCTCATAGGGGTCATTATATTGGTACCCATATGGCCAATATCCAGACTCACTCTTGTCTATCTGCTGCATTGCTATTTGCGTATGCCTGCCCACCACCATCCCCATGACAACTAAGTGCTCTCACACCAGTTCAAATCCTTCACCCAGGATGAGACCTTTCTGCATGACAAAGATGCCAATACCATCCCCATCCAACACTCCCTACCAACAACATTCTCCTCTCTTCCTCGACTAAATCTCTCTCTCTCTCTCTCTGTATGCAGCCGGCGTTGTGGGCTTGTTTCTAATGTTCTTGTTGTCTTTGTTTACATGGAATTTGGGGACGATGGTATTGGGTGTTGTGTTCGGAAGAAGCTATCTTGACTTGTTGGGCAGTCGTTGATCATAGTTTTTAGTGGTTCTAATTTGGTATTTATTGGCGTTGGTGGTTGTATTGGTGGTGGTGGTGGTGGCGTGATCATGGGTCCTGCTAGAGGGTTCAAGAAGAAGAGGCGGGAGGAGAGGAAGGCAGGGAGATGCGCGGCCATGTTGGCGGCTTTGGGCCAGGAGTCCGGTGATTGGTGGGAGGAGTTCTCGAAGAGGATCGCAGGTTCCTTACCCTTTTATCATCTTTTTTTTATTTACTTCCCTCGCATTTGGTTTTTCTCGTCGTCTGATCTTGCTTAATTGTTGCTATATGAATTTCCGGGTTCTCCTATCATGTTTATGTCCGATTGCATTTTCTTGGGCTTACCGTAATCTTGTCTTTAATGCTTTCAGCTTAGAGTTAGAAACTATATGGGTTCTTAGATATGTGAGGGTATGTTGTATTTGCTTCTGTCGTGATTACGGGTAGTTCTTGCGATTATTGTAGATGGTTTGTCTCTATCTTGTAGCTGGAGATCAGTGTGTCTTTGTCTTTAGAAAGGAGCATCTGTTCACCCAAATGTTGAGCTTAATTTCTTCTCCCATTGTCAGTGAAATGGTTAGACTGTATGTCATTGAAGGACGTCTTTCCTCTTTCAAGTCGCTGTGTTTTTCGATTGAGGCAAGATCCAATCTTGATATTACAACATTGGCAAGAAATGACTCTTAGGGTATGATCTCTTGGTCAAGTTTTGGTCGCTGAATCCTCCTATAACCCCTGATGCTCCCATCCACAGATCTTGATTTGTGGGCATCAAGTACAAATCACTTGTGAACATGTCTTAGACTCTCAGCATGGAAGATTATTATTGACAAATTAGAAATGTAGCATAAATCACCTGTATGTCATTCATACCGACCTTCATCTGATTCAAACTAGTTCATGCACTGCTCTGCCGTACCTATAAATAAAGCTCAATGCATAGTCATATATCTTCCATGCTTAACCAAGGTTTTGCCACACAATGGAAGCTTGTCCATGTATTACAAGTCTACAAAAATTTGAAGGGAAAGAATGTATAAGAAAGACTGCCTTACATGGATAATGTTGCCCGTTTGTAAACACATAAATCGAAGACAGCTGCACTTTTTAAACTATCAAAAGGATAGCTGAAATATTTAGATTCATCATTTCCGCAACAACTAGGACCAGTTCCTTTATGGTATGAGAAGTTGGATGATGGCTGTGATGAAAGAGTAATTAATTTGTGATTTAGGTGCTTACGTGGATTTGGAAAAACTCACAAACATAGGAGCGCATCACATCTTGATAGTAGACTTTGGAGTGTCAATCCCTAAAGATAGTCTGGTGTTGGATAATCTATTCATGGACCCTGGCATTTATTGGTGAACCCTAGACACAAGTCCAACCAAATTTGCGATCTAGCTTGGCATTGTTTGCAGTTAGACTTTGTCCTTATTTTATTCCTCAGTCCTTTCCTTCAATATGTTGATTTTTCATTCACATCTTTGTTTCTTAGTTTCGCTAGCATACTGATATCAGTTTTTTTTTGTATGCCTCATGTAGGCTAGGACATTTTTCCAAATCCTTCAGTTATATTTAAAAATGTGGTATAAAATGCTTATTCTTGCACTTTCTTTGCTTTAAAAGAGAGGACCAATAGCATATTGTTGTGATAAAGTTGAAAAGTTCATGCTGAGTGCACTTTTATAGAATTTCATCTTTTTTTTTTCCTTTATACCTTTATAAGGAGTTTCTCTCAGAAAACGATTAATTCATTTTAAAAGCTAGAGGAAGAACAGTATGTGTATTTTAGAAGTTCGTTGTTAAAGATGAGAGTTTTGTCCCCTTATCACAGTTGTAATTGCTCTGGATGTCCTATCTCTTTGAATGAACTACTGTCTTAGGTCTTTCCTAGTGTCACATGCTATACTCTTCCCAAGCTGCTTAGAAAAAGCAGGAACTTTTATCTTGTTTTGAACCTAAGTTTAGACCACCCATGCCGTGTTAAATACCACCTTCTTACTGACTTCATTGAACTTCTCATATTCCGTGTTAAATACCACCTTCTTACTGTTTTCTCGACTCATATCTCCATTTGTTAATACAGACTATAGTGATGCAATCAGCTTTTAATTCATCAAACCTATTACAGACTATTTTTTTGTCTCACAGTGTAAACTACATGCCAGTTAAAAACTGAATCTTTCTCCAAATTACACATTTTAAGCTATTGCATGGTTTCTACCACCATTTCTCATGAGTATCTCCATCTAGAATCTCAGTTTTCCTTTTCTATAGCTCCTTATTACTTGTGAAGCTTTCAATAAGAATTGACATGTGAAGCTTTCAATATGCCCTGTAGTTTTTCAGTTCGTTAATGTTCTTTATTAGCGTGTTATATAGCATGAGGTAAGCAGAAAAACTTAACAGGACCTCGATGACAATCTAATGCATGAAACTCATGCTGTAACAGGTTATTCGACTAATTTTCAATCCTGGTTTACTAAGTTCTGGTGTTCTTTGTGTTGGTCAATACTTGGTGTCATTACCTATATGCACGGTGCGTCCTTTTTAGTTGCCTTGCAAGAACAGATTCTTAAAAGATATCATATTGGATTGCCTACCTTAGAGCATAGAACAGAATTTTGTTTCTTAAAATCACCGTTGAACACTTTATGATATAATGGAGAAGTAAAATTAAAAGAAAGGTGGTGCACATTGAAGTCATTTGGGATATTTTTGCTCCTTTTACATAATTATTGTGTTCTGGCAACGATCCTTAAGGACTAAACTGAGGCATGCCACAACTTTTAAGTGACTTTAGTGCAAATTAGTTTTGAAGCTCAATTAGGAGATGATTTGCAGAATATGTCAAGTTGCTAGCCTGGAGAGCAGGCTTTCCTACTCATCTGATTGGGAAATAGGAGAGTAAGCTTGAGAAGAAATGAGTTACATCAACAAACCTGACCAGCTAACCCATTATTATTAGTGTTATGATATTATCATCTTGTTTTTCAAGGTGCTCCCGCATTCTTGGAGACATGTTCCAACTCTGTCATCATTGGTACATATTATGCACACACAAATGAGGATCGCAATAATTGATATTGTATGCGAAGGTATGACTCTAGTTCCTAGTCTTGAGGAGGAAGTAATAGTAGGTATTGTCGAGAGTCGACAGTTGTGACTAAATAGTCCGTGTACGGTGTACTGTGTTTATTGTTACCACATAGTACATACGGCAAGAGACCGCTTCTCTTTGGAAAATTTCTCTTGAAAACTGATGTATGACTTGTATGATGCTTCTTTGGCTGTGCAAGATTCTTGCTTCATATGGAAAGAGTATGGTCTGAAATGAAATTTTATAGACCAAACAGCTATTCTAGTTAGTTAGCCATTAGTAGATCATGCTTATTATGCCCAGTTTCTTAGGCTAATTGAGAAGTTGTTGTACATCTGGCTTGCCCGACCTTTCTTTGATGTATTTAGCCTAACTTCACAATTCAATCCGTGGCTTGATATTTTAGTCCCAAGTTTTGTCTAACTCATTGGTAGGTTTTGATAGGTTCATATAAATTTTGATAGATTTGAAGCTAGCTATTTAAATATACCAATTATATATGCCAATCAGAGATTGTGGATTATACACTAAAGCAAAATATTCCAAGGTAAGGAGCACAATTTGCATATCATATGGTCAGATTACTCATAGGGCGAAGAGATGCTAGTAGTAAGATATGGAAGTACATTTTATTAAGATCCAAGTATGTTTGTTGAACTTCTTGTGTACACCATTTCTGAACTATCGCAATTTGCGATACATTTTCTTATGCAAGCCTTTAGGTCCGTGGCGCCAATCGTTTCTATGTAACAATCAGAAACTTGTCCATGTGCAAAATGTGATTCTCCATTGATTTAAGTTAGGACCGAGAAATGTCTACTGCACCTATACTAATCTTCTCACTGTTCTTTATAGTATGTGGTTGTGGTTTACTATATTACAAGGTCAGCATGTCTTCTGCTATCTTCATTCTCTTTTCAGCTATTTTTGCCACTATCCTGTATACTTTGCAATCTCTAATTGTGTTTGCAGCTTAAGTATATTGTTTTCCATCATCCGTATCTGCACAGGACCCTTATCATCACAAAAGGAGAGGTTTGAATCCATTTTCAAGATTTCAAGGAAGACTTTTGACTTCATATGCTCATTGGTGAGGGAGGAAATGATGGCTAAATCATTCAGCTTTACTTTTACGAACGGGAAAGTTCTGTCGATTGATGATCAGGTAGCTGTTGCTTTGAGAAGGTTAAGCTCGGGTGATTCACTATATAATGTAGGAGTGTCATTCGGGATGAACGCATCAACTGTGTCTCAAGTAACTTGGCGATTTGTTGAAGCCGTGGAGGAGAGAGCCATCCACCTCCTCAGGTGGCCCAGCTCTGAAGAGGAAATGGGCACTATAAAGCGCAAGTTCGAAAAGTTCGGAGGTCTTCCAAACTGTTGTGGAGCCATAGACACCACCCACATCATGATGTGTCTGCCTTCAGTCGACTCCTCCAACGATGTCTGGATTGATCACGAGAAGAACCATAGCATGGTGTTGCAGGCTATCGTTGATCCAGATATGAAATTTCGGGACATTGTCACTGGCTGGCCTGGGAGTTTGAATGACTTCCTTGTGCTACGAAACTCCGGCTTCTTCAAATTATGCGAGAAAAGAATGAAGCTCGATGGCAAGAAAATGAAGCTCCCAGAAGGGCCAGAAGTTAGAGAATATATAATTGGCGACACAAGTTTCCCTCTACTGCCTTGGCTGCTCACTCCCTATAGAGGAAAGGACCTCCCGGAGCACAAAGCCGAATTCAACAGTAGACACTCTGCAACCGGAATGGTGGCACAGAGGGCATTGGCAAGACTGAAGGAAATGTGGAAGATCATTCAGGGTGAGATGTGGAGACCTGACAAGAACAGGCTGCCAAGAATAATTCTCGTGTGCTGTTTGCTTCATAACATCATCATAGACTTGGAAGACGGAGTGAGGGACGAGATGCCGCTCTCTCATCAGCATGACTCAAGTTACAAGCAGCAAGTATGCGACGTCGTTGACAAGAACGGATTTGCTCTCAGGGAGAGTATCTCTCACTACTTTTCTGGAAAATTGCCACCCTGATAGCAGTGAGTGTGTGACTGGTTTCCTCTCCTCTGTTGTCTCCTTTGTACCCGAAAATTGTTTTACTTATAAGTTAGATCAATTCATTTTTTTTTAAATAATTGTTAAGATTGTCTAGTTTAATCATGTTAAGATGACGTGAAGTAAACCAGGAAATGAGAATTAGGCCACTGCTTGAGATGTAACACCTTTTTTTTGGGCTCCCTAGTAGTTTCTACTTGGGAGATATCGGTGTACTATAAACGACCTTCAAGCCATGTTCTTGAGCTTGTCCCATATAGCCTAGTGTGAAACCGCTGATATAAACGCTATCCAAGCACTTAGCCTTGGGAAGTTGCCTCCGAAATTATGCAGCTGTAATACTAGTTCTTTAGCAATTTCAACTTTTTTCCAACGCCTCGTATTCATGTTGATGATGAGCAAACATATGTAGATGGCTCAACGTCATACAATCCTTCAGTTCAACTGATATGCAAACAAGAACATTAAACATGTAGAATAAAAAGGATAATGGCTAGTAGCTTTTAGGTGCAGCGCCCGGCCAGCCATGTTCATCACCCTCATTTCACTTCTGCGCTGTCGAGTTTATCCTAGAACTACCCGGTAAACAACGGCATGAATATTTTCGTCTAAAAATTGAAAATGGTAAAAAAGCACAGTCCATCAGACCATTGGAACATCGGACACTTCCCCAAGCCAAAAAAGAACTCGCCACCTCTTCATCACGTCATTTGAGAAGAGATCTTGCCAAGTGTTCTCGGGCTGTGGCTAATGCTTGTGAAATAGTCTGCGAGCATCAAGAAAACCCAGTTTAGGTTGGTCGTTCAGAAGCACAGACATTTGCATTTAACAAATCCAGTTTAGAATGTTGAGTAGCAAAGAATATCCTGCTTATTGAAAAAAGAGATGAACTTGATGAATGAGAAGTTTGTTGCACCTGCTCGGAGAAGGATGTTGCTCCATCCAAACCATTGGTAGCAACTTTCCCAGCAATAACGCTTGCTTCTGTTTCCAAGACGATTCTGTAAGACCAGAGCAAATTAGACTTCATAGTTGCATGCATAAGTAATATCATGTGACTCGCAATTTAATGATCATTCCAATGTAATCACAGTCGCAAACTTGGCATACAAGTTTCATAGGAGACAACTAAAATATGTCATAAAAGGGGGCGTAAATGGATTGATATTTCCAAGGTGAAGACTGGAAGGAGTACTATTACCTATACAAAAAGAACTACTAAGAAAAGAAACCAGGTAAGTTTTTTTCCTGAAAATGAGAAAACACCAAGAAAGAGCAGATTCTTTTCATCTTTCGCTAAATAGTTTCTCATTTTCCAGCACATGATCATTTAACAGCTTCCACGCGAACATACGCCTTCACTCAGGTATCCAGTAACCACAGGATCAGCAATGCATAACAGGCATCAGCATTTCTAAAATAGCAAATGCACAGAAAGCATTAAGGCCATACCCTCCATCGACAATTTCATCAATGCACAGAAGAATCAGGTCAAGGTTCTCAAGTGCTGTCCTTTTGTCTACATTGTTCCTGTAAGCAGGAGATGCAATTCAGCTGTGAATACGCAGAAATACATTAAGACTGCCAACAAAGAGTGAACGAAACCCTATGTCAAAGATAAACAAGTAGTTGCAGCCAACAAGACCTAAGCAGAAGTCCGACAGAATCAAAGAATCCCTGGAGCACAGTTGCTAAAATGAGCTCATTCTCATCATCGCCACCAGTAACAAAAAAATGTAGGTCCTGAATGAACTTGTAGACGACAATGTTACTGTCAAACATGATTATCTCCGCTGCAAATATTAGAACTATTAGCATCCATAATCATAGAAGAATTCAAGATCTTATCGCTATTATTATCAATACAGTGAAATGGAGAAATCATTGGGTACTACATCACCCTTGAGTGCATAACATATATGCTTTAGCTCTTTTCGTCGAGCTTTTTAAGACAAGAGTGATAGGCTAATAGCTGAGCATGTCTGGGTGTCATAAGATCTCATTGTTCTGTTTGTGGTCATGACATCTATCTTTCTATTCTATCCATAGAAGCTCCACATAACTTAGTGAGTACCAAGAAAACCAACATAATAAATAGCAACAAGTAAAAAAAGGAATTGCTATTTTGGATTTATTATAGGCATAATATATGCATATAGCGAAAACATTAGTTCTGAGGCATGCTGACGAATAAAAAGAAGCGATTGTTGCTTGAAGTTGGTTTCGTCTAATTGCATGCAACCGAAGCAGATTTGCAGGAACTAATGATCAGCAACAGCAATCGAAGTTCGAGTATGCTGCCTATGAATCAGTCTGAATGCATAGAGGCACAAGGCACATGAACAGATACATTACATTTCAATGTCCATTACCTTCTGTTCGAGCATTTGTCTTCTGAGTCTTGGTAAATACCGATTTCTCGAATGCTAATTTTGCAGAAAGTGTAGTCCAATCATCTGTATAGTACTTAACAGCCACGCGTTTCCCTTCAGAGTCAAGGAGAAGAATGTTCTTGATGGATGGACAATAATCCTGGACGCACCAAAAAAAAAAAAATCAAACTTTATACGATTCACCAAAGTGAAAAAACAAACCAATCACGTAACTGCTACAAAGTAACAGACATAAAGATGTGCTCTAGCACTCTTGAAACCTCCATTATCCATGAAGGAATCACGAACCGTGCTTCTTGAATAAGAAATTGCGTTATGGTTATCGCATTCACTAGGCGAAAATAAAGATTTTTGCTTGCAAATTCCAGCAACTGATTTCATTCAAGGTTCTTGCTGAGAAAATTGGGGGTACGAAATTGAATAACAAGTCTCTTTCCATCGGATCTCATTCAAGATCCCTAGGTTCAAGCATTCTAAGAACTCAAGATCCAAAAACTCACAGCTTATTCCAAATCGAAGGAAGTATATTACATCGAAAATGCCCAGATCTCTACATGTTACCATCCATTTCAATACTTCCAGTCAAGCAAATGGAATTCGAAATCCACATAACCAGTGATGCCAAAAGGGATCGGATCATACAAACCCTAGCTTCAAATGATTCGCCTAGCAATAGATTAACGACAACAGCATCACAGGAAAAAGAGCAGGGCAAGGTTGCTCGTTACCATTGACGCCGATCTTGGAGAGCACCGCCACCAGATCCAATCGGAGAGAGAGAGACAGACAGCAGTGAGCCTCCCGGCTTAAAAAAGATCTTGTTGCTTTCTTTGGCACCTTAGCATCGACTATCGAGCGCGATCTGAATACAATGAGACTGGTAATAAATGGTAATATAAACGCCTGTTGGGCTGAGGGTACGCCATTGCGAGCGGATTAAAGTCAATTAGAGGGCCTTATGAAACCCGGCCCAAAACCTGTCCGGGTGGCTTCGAGTTGGACTATTCTGCCAAGGATCCACAGCAGGTTTTGTGTACTTTATGGCGCTTATCCTCCTCTTTTGATAATGTACTCTTTGTGCATATCCCCCGTGAATTTAATACGGATGCGAATAGACTTGCTTTTTCAGCCTGGGCTAGCCTTTTTAGGGCGCCTAGGTCTGTCATGTAATCTCTCTTTCACCCTAACCTTCCGGTTTAACTAATAATAAAAAAAAAGGACTATTCTGCCAAGGATGTCCTCATAGGCCCAACCAACCCTATCCAGTAAGCAATATTATTGGGCTCTAGATGGCATCTGGGCCGGATTAGCTCGGCCCATATCAATTCCGCAACGCATGAAATAGATACATTGGGCTAAATGCTGCGTTTACTAATGCATCTTTTTTTGACATACCACATCTAACAATGCTTGATGCACCTTATTTATTTTTATAAAACACTCTCGCTTATCACGTGATATGGTCAAAACATTAGAGGCTATTGTGCTACTACACACACCAATGCCGCTCGCGCTAATTAAGATGACCCAATTCACGGTCGAGAGAATCTATAAAGTCTTCCAAGTATTTAAGCAATATTCCAAATTTCAAGGTTCATGAATCAAGTTTTATCTTAATTAAATAATATGGTAAATTCAGGATGCCAAATCCTTGTGCGCCTCCTATTATCACTTAGGACCGGTTTGGTTGCCTGCACCGGTAATGCATGTATCACGGAAACCATTGAAATTGTTATCCCCTAATATGCGTGCACTAGGCGTTTCATAAGTGAGGCGGTGCCATACTTGCAAATAAACAGAGGCATTTTTTTTTATGATGCACCGACCAACCAAACACCTGTATCATCGAACACTCCATGCAAACCAAACAGTATTTTAGTCACTTTCTAGGTAATTTACATGCCGACAAACTATGATTTAGGACAAACTCTAAACTTGGAAAGATGGCATCAAATTCAGGATGCCAAATACACACCTTGTGTGCCTTGTATCACTTGGTCATCACTTTTCTAGGCATTTTACAAGCTGACAAACTATGATTCAGGATAAACTTGGAAAGATGGCATCCATCCAATGAATAAATAATTGCATCGATCTGTGCGTGATCAGTGATGTGTATTAATAAAGTCATTGTCATGTGTTGACTTGGATGAAAACAAGGAATATTCCGGAAACTCTCTCATCTGACAAATAAGATCAGACGAGGCGTATATGGAACTATACCGGGGATATCGTCCTTTAATATGATACTTAATAAGCATTGCTGTCAATGTCCACATGCTCTTCTATTCTTCAAATGTTCCTCCCCTATAAAAACATTTTATCCACCTCTGTCTGCATTTTCCAACAACATGTACATTATTGTTGAATTTTCTACAATTTCTCATGCCAAAGCATCACTCTTATAGCCTTAATATATCTTCGCGAAAGTTGACTATCAGCACTCGCTTGCATGCCTAATGACATAAGCTTCATGAATAAACTCATTCCTTCCTAACAGCTCAAGCTCTGGAACATATGGTTGACGAAGTCAAATCCTATCAACATCCTCTAGCTCTTTAAATTCAACATTTATATCGGAGAAGTTATGGTTATTCAAGTCCACACGAGAGAGCGTCATTCATGGAATCGGATAGTATAAGTCAACTAAGAGCTAGAACTTTCATATACTACTTGATAGAGTACTAGTTTTTTTCTCAATAACTAAATTTAAAAAAAGTTAAGAGTGTCACGGTGGCTGCCATGAAATTGAGGTGAAAAAAAGAAACAATTATATTATCATTATATGAGGTTATGATTATAAATGAAACTTTTGTTGTCTTTCGTGACGGGAGAATGTTTTAGGTGAAACCTATGTGTCGTTTATGTGGTATGATAATCCTATGTTAATGAGGATTTAATAAGAGAGAGTTATTAGATGGTTATTGGGATGGAGTTGGTGGTTACCATGCCATATGACAGGAGACACAACTAGTGGTATATATATATATATATATATATATATATATATATATATTAATTATATATACAAACTCTAGAAGAAGAAGAAGACTTCTATTCTATAGCAAAAAATCTTCCACGGCACAAGACGAGTGCAAGCAACCCATCTAACTTCCAATTGTTGAATTGATACAACTTGCATCGATCTATACCCACCCAACAAGGCTTAATTAATTAATAGAAACCATTTTCCATACAACTACCTGCTTCGTTAATTAATTAACATGCATCCATCCTTTTCTAAAGCTATTTAAAACTATCCTTCAAGTAGCTAAGTCATATGTATATCCAGCCAAATGCTGCGACTGCTGCACTACTAAAGTATAATTCGGATTAGCATAAGAGAGGGTGGAATAAGAGTTTTCTTCTTTGTGAAAACAGGAAGCTACTATGAAGCAACTAATAATTAAGAGCACGTTGGAAACACCAACTTTTCCTCATTCAAAGCGGTGTGGGAATACCATCTTTTCTTAGAAGAGTCAATCAAAAAGCACAGTTTGAAACGTGTATATATATGTGAACACCGGCAGTTTATTTGGTTAGGACTGTTCCAGGTAATTAATACTGCAGTCAAGATGAAGGAAGCTAATTTGATACGTTAAGCAGACATGCAAATCAAAGTTTTTAGTTCTCTGTATCACGTTAGCTAGCTAGGGATCGATGTCTCGATGACCACATGCATGATGATCAAGTTACTTAGTACTAATTTATACTACTAGTTGGGTTAATTGACTTTGTTTTTTGATACACGATTGATCATGATGTGCATAAATATTATATATATGGTTAGTGTCGATTAATGAATAATGATGTATGGCTTAGGAGTTAGGAGCTGTGTATGGACAAAGGGCGCCGCCGGAGTATCAAATTGACCATTTGAATGCAAGGTTTTGCAATCAGGGGTTGTTGATGCTTGTATAGCTGGGCTTAAGGTGTGAAGTGGGTATTTTTTTAAGGCAACACACAAAGCATGACCCATGCACTGAGGTCACTTTATTAATGTTACGTAAACCAAGATATTTATGCATCTCACTAGGAAATAAGCCGGCTATATATTATCTCGTGAGGGAAACCTCATTCATGAGTCACATGAGCAGCTCATACTGTCATACATCATGATCAGCCTATGTTTTCATCTTTTTATTTTGTGAGGTAACACACATCAATCCTTATATGATGTTATGGTAATAAGTGAAATTTTTATTGTCCTACGTAGCGAAAAAATGTCATAGGTGGAGCCTATGTGACACCTATGTGGTATGATAATCCTAAATTGAAGGGGGTTTAGTGAGAGGGAGTTATTGAGTGGTTATTAGGGTGGGTTTGGTGGTTACCCGATCATGTGACAGGGGGCACAACTAGTATATATATATGAACAATTTTGATTTCTACAAAAAAAGAGTTTATGCATACATAAATCAGGCCCTGACAAAAACATCAGAGTTAGTGGGGTAAAAACCAAAGGGTCAAGATTGTACATAGAAAAAAAAAAGAAAAAAAAACTTTGGTCAAGTCAGAGAAATTATGGGTTCATTTCTCACAGCTCCCAAATACTTTTATCACACCCTTTCCGAAATTAATAATATCTGAATTTTAATTATTTTTTTTTCTCTCATTTGACTATATTAATTAAAATGTATTTATATATATAATACGTACTCCTAATTAAATTATACATCCACCAAGCAATATTTTTCTTGTTCAACAACCAATTTAACATGCTAATTAAATTAATCAAAGTGGAATGACATACTTGCTAAAATATAACAAGATCAGCAGTTGAGTCACGCATGATGCTCTATAGATCAATCTTTTATTATACACATACAAGAGACAAACACAAAGGCAGCTCTTACTCTTATTGGTGTAATTATTTAAATTGTAAGCTAGTGTATTCTAAGTCAACACTAGATAGTGTTATTTCCAACTAGCTAGAAACAGACAATGCTTTTGACATTCAATGCAGGATTAGGTATAAGAACTTGTTCCTTCTCAGAAGGTAACTCTTGTCTATATATCTACTAGAATATGCTTCTTTTCAAGGTTAAATGCATCTTGTTTCACACTATGGGCTCTGGGTCTTTGATAAACTTAAGTCTCTTCTCTCTAGAATATATAGCATGTTAAGTATATAAGAGATAAAAGACTTAAAAATAAACAAGAACTTGTCAATTATAATTTTTTTTGCTTAAAGTTTCATATATATCACATACATCCTTCAAATAAGTGGTTTCTTATATAACTAATATCCATCATCTAATAAAAATACCAAAAATAAGCAAGAAATTAAAGCATATTCTAGGAATTAATGGTCCCGATAATATTTGAGGGATATGTATGATATCTGAAAGTTTTAAACTACAAATGCATAATTTGAAAATTTTAAGATAACTATATATAAAAAAACCCAAAGGTATAATGCGAACAAGTCCATGCATACGCGTGATTTGGTAGCTAACGTGTCAACATGGAGTTCTAGCAAAGCGAATGGAAGAAGTCGACTACTACTAACTAGTACTTGTAAACTAAGTCCAAATGCATGCTTATCTCTCTCTCTCTATATATATCTATCTATCTAACTATATATATTCTAGAAAGAAGAACAGATGGGAACGTAACAATAAAAAGGTTTCAAAGACGTGCAACTCATTCTCTCCTCTTCCTCATCACAAGGATGGTACGTTCTTATTAATCTTCAACAGCGACTGCATGCTCTTTCATGAGTTGACCACTATGCCACTAAAGTGGTTCTGGTACACCTATAACTCTTACGAGGACTCATTAACTCACTTGGAAAACTTCAAGTAACGTCCCCACCTATAATATAGGATGATATATACTATCAATCATTCATTACTTTAACGTGTCATCAGCTAGCCATTTGGAACTTGCTTTGCAAGTATACGTACCAAAACAACGTAAACTCACCCACCCACACACCTAAACATGTAACGTGTCATCAGCTAAAGAAAAGAAGACAACCTAAGATGTTGCCCACTGGAAGTGCATATATACCTGAGTGATGTTCTCAGAACCTAACAAATAAAGAGGCAAACAAGACAAAGATGGCGAATACCAAAAGCACTTGTGAGAGTATCTAATGAGTGTATATATGTGGCAGCCAATGACAAGAGTTTAAAACATATATTAGTACGTTAAAATAGCTTTTGTTTATGTGTCTCTTTCATTCAGACTAGATAAGATGATGCCAAATCGTGGGACAACTGAAAGGTGTCCGATTAATGCAGTTGCATCCAATTCACTCCATCCATGAGCTTGTTCTGAAACGATTGATCTGGAACTTTGCAGGCAGCTAGAGACATATATGCACCTACTGTGTTGGACGACTCATCTACCTCACAGGTGTTGCCCAGCTTGACCTAACACTTGTATTGACACAACACACCTCAACTTCCACAAGATCACCATCATCAGTGGAGAGACGCTGAGATCAGAAAAAATCAGAAACAGAGCAATCAATGGCAATCCAATAGATAAGGAAGCTTCATCATCACAAATCATAAACAGATCAGAAACAAAGCAATCAATGGAGAGCCGTTGATCCCTTGGAGCTTCCTCAACGGACTCTTGGAGCTGTCAAGATATTTGCTGTCAATGAATCTTCTCTTTTTAATTTATTTCCAAAGGAAGAGCTTTGTCTTTCCATCTTTAGTTGATCTTCTTCCTCTCGTGGGTTATTATAAATGAACCCATGTTTGGTCTTGGAAAGGTTAAGCCAGTAACAATAACAGAGTCCTCTCATTCACTTTTCTTCTTGGTATCAGACGAGGTTTGACACAACACACCTTAACTCCTCCACCATGTCTTCATTATCCCTCCACGTTGGCAACTTCATCACCCTCAAGCTCTCTCCAACCAACTACCCATTATGGCGTGAACAAGCCTTGGCTCTTGCAGAGAGCTAAGAACTGGTCGGCCACCTCACCAACGAAGATCCTGCTCCTACCCAATACAGCACACCAGATCCAATCAGTCCCCTGGATGCAGAACACTTCATACCCAAACTAACGGATGAATTCATAGCCTGGCGAAAGTCTGATCGTCTTCTTCGAGGGTGGATCATCGGCACACTCTCAGAGGAATCCCTTGGACTCGCTGTTGGCTTAGAAATAGCACATGCAGTATGGGAAGCACTCAAAGATGCATATGCCCAAGACTCGCAAGAGCGTGAATTCACACTACGCCAACAAGTCACATACCTTCGCAAGGAAGATGACAAAACCATTGGTGAACACATTCGGACCTTCAAAGGGTTATGTGACAGTCTTGCAGCCATTGGTAAGCCTGTCCCTGACAAAGAAAAGGTCTTCTGTCTTCTCACCAGCCTTGGGCCTCAGTATGAAACCTTCACAACAACCATGCTGAAGCCCCCACGGCCATCTTACTCAGAGCTTGTCTCGCAACTTCAAAATCTTGATCAGAGACGAAGTTGGTTCTCCAGCCATACAGATGTCCCAACTCAATTCAATCCTCAACTAGCCTTCTATAGCAAGCAGCAGCAACCACATCCTCAACAATCTTCGCCTGGATATCGTGGTCCTTCACAAAAATTCACGTCCACTGGGCGTGGATTCCAGGCGCAACAATCCAGGGACCATGATCGCAGCTACCCAGTCAACACACCACCTGCCGGTTTACAGCGGCGTTCAACACCACCAGGCGAACGCCGAATGACTCCTACTGAGAGAGAGCAATATCGTGGAGAGCAATGCCAGTATTGTGGGGTCAAGGGGCATATTGCTAAGATCTGTTGGTGGGTGCCCAAGAAACCGATTCAACATCATGATATGCCACAAGCTCTTGCAGCACTTACCTTGGACAACACCATCACAGACACTGAATGGACATCAGACTCTGCGGCTTCCAACCACATGACAGGTAAGCCAGGTATGTTAACCAATATTCGTAAATATTTTGGGACTGATTCTGTTCTGATTGGAGATAGGTCTTCTATACCGATTGTTGGCATTGGTGATTCTAGTATTAAACAAAAGCACACAACTTTACCTGTCACTGATGTTCTACTAGTTCCTGATTTAACTAAAAATTTGCTCTCTGTAAGTCAATTAACTACTCAATTTCCTGTCAACTGTGAATTTTCTAATGTTGATCTTTGTGTAAAGGAACGGGAAACGGGATGACCAGTGATAACAGGGAAGCGCAGGGGTGATCTTTACGTCATTTCTAACTCGCTGGAGTTGCATTTTTCCCATCGTTTCAAATCCGGCTCTGCAGATGTGTGGCATCAACGATTAGGACATCCTCAATCTTCAGCTCTGCGGTTATTAAAAAATAAGGGATTAATCGATGTCATAGGAGCGACAAAATCTCAACATATTTGTGATAGCTGTCAGCTAGGAAAACTTAGTAAATTACCTTTTTCTAGTTCTGATAATTCAAGTACTGATATCTTTGAAAAAATCCATTGTGATTTATGGGGACCTGCACCGGTTTTATCTATTGGAAAATTCCGTTATTATGCTTGTTTGGTAGATGATTTTTCCAAATATACATGGATCATTCCCTTACGACATAAATCTGACTTTGTGAGTGCATACTTAGCCTTTGAAAAGCATGTTGCCAGACAGTTCAACAAACAGATTCAAATTTTTCACTCAGATGGAGGTGGCGAGTTCATCAACTCGCAATTGTCTTCTCATTTCCTTTCCACAGGCACTACTCATCAGGTATCTTGTCCCTATACTCCTGAACAGACAGGTATGGTCGAAAGACGTCATAGAATTATTCGAGGACTTGGTATGACTATGTTATTTCATTCTGGCGCTCCTCTCTTTTTATGGATTGAAGCCTTCACTACAGCTGTCTACCTAATGAATCGCCTTCCTTCCTCTGCCATTGATTTTGAAACACCTTATTTCATTCTTCATGGAACCCATCCCGTGTTTTACTCTCTTCGGTTCTTTGGATCTAAGTGTTTTCCCTACACTTGGGATACACGTCGTCACAAATTTGATCCTAAAACTATTCCTTGTGTCTTTGTGGGTTACAGTGATAAACATAAAGGGTACAAATGTTTTCATCCTTCCAGCAAATTTTTTTTTATTTCCAGGCATGTTTTTGATGAATTAAGCTTTCCGTATAAGCCTGCTCGCATTGCTAATATTCTTCCGGTTACATCGCATGCTATCAGTATATTTGACTCTTGGTTGCCTCCTGCAGACATTTCTCCCACTATGGTGCCTTCTCCGCCAGCATCCCAACCACCATGTCTGAGCCCTCTACCACCACCTGCTGTTCATACCTCAAACCCCCCACCGACAGAGTTTCCTCCTCACCATTCATCTACTTCTTCACATATCCCTACAAGCTCCACCACTTGTGCAGCCTCTAATGACCTCACTCCTATTCCTTTGTCATCTCCACCCACTGCTGCCCCACAACTCCCTCATGTGCCATCTCCAGCACTTGAGTCAGCTCAAGCACCAACCTTGAACGATCTTGAGTCTTTCCAAACATCCTCACCATCGCTGACTCCACAAAGTGAGCCCTCTCCAGCTAGTCCACAACTCCCTCCCGCACCGCTCTCACACCCTATGATTACTCGCTCTCAAATTGGTGTTGTTAAACCCAACCCAAAGTATGCCTTGACTGTTGTCTCCTCTGCTCATATCCCTCGCACACCAACCAATGTTCGCTCAGCCTTAGCTCACCCTGGTTGGAAAGCTGCCATGGATGAAGAACTTGCTGCTCTCCATCAAAATCAAACCTGGCAGCTTGTTCCTCGCACTCCTGACATGCACATTATTGGTTCCAAATGGATTCTAAAGCCAAAACTCAAACCCGATGGATCCTTGGATCGTCTCAAGGCCCGTCTTGTTGCTAAGGGCTATCATCAGATTAATGGGGTGGATTACACAGAAACATTGTCGCGCCCCGACCCGCAGGACCCAGACCGGGCCGGGACACGAGGGGAAAAACCTACATCTACTAGCCTCAACTGGCGGAAACAGCTGAGACTAACGCACAGCTGGCGAAAACAGCTGACTGCAAGCACAAGCGGAAGCAAGCTACTGCAACATCTATTAACAATTATTACAAAACAATAATAAAGAGTTAACAAAAGTTTAGTACAACAAGCTACAAGGGATCAACAGTCCCCAAAAAGAAGCTACACTACCCACCGGGGTCTCCGCAAAAGCACAAACGAAGCCATCCTGACCCTCAGACATGGTCAGGATCCGGCACGCTGCCACGAGACTGCCGACGTGGAAGCACCGGAGGAGAACGGGGACCCGCACCTGCAAACACCACAGTCCAGGTAGGAATGAGCAACAACTCAGCAGGGTCCTACTCTACCACTCTCGCTAAGAAGGCAAATCCAAACGAACCAACTCTGGAGCCAAGTACCGAGGCTTGCCAAGGATCGCATAAATCCCGTCTATAACCCGAAGGACTCCTGTCCCAAGTACACCCCTCCGACAACCACTGCTCAAGGGTGGACATCTCCGACAATCCCTGACACAGGGTGGACATGACGCTACTGGTAGGACACCCTTCTCCAAGCGGGATCTCCACACTTGGCGGAACGACCGTGGTTAAGACTACCACCTCTCAGTACTCCAAGCCACAGAGCCAACAGGACCCCTAACTCCTGACCCAAGGACTAAGCCTAGCCAGGGAGTCCATCGATCCCATCGATGTCTCTCCCCCCAAGGGTTCCTGTCCAAACTACGTCTCTCCGATAGCCACTGTTCTAGGACTGGGCTACCTCCGACGGTCCTTGACACAGGGTGGGCCAGACGATACCTATAGGACACCCTTACCGGGGTAACGGCATCCCACGCTTAGCCTTAGATCACCGGAGTCCACGGGTCAACCCCACCCAGTCTAACCTAGCATGTCTAATGCTCAGGAAACAAGGCAGGATATGAATATGTAAAGTAGTAACAAACAACACAGCAAAGGCACACATTCGGCCCATTTATACTAACCACTCCCGATGATCATGACTTCCTTCGGTTCACCATAAAGCAGTAAAGGGCATAACCCATGGCCCAGCTATACTAAGCATTCCCGAGGGTTCATTACTCCCTCGGTTAACCACAAAGCAGTAAACAATAAGCATGATAGGCAACATGCTAAGCCCCGAGGGCAAAACCGCCAAAACCACTTGCAGGCGAAGCCCCGCGGGCAAAACAGCACTTAAAAAAATAAGTAAAAACCCTCTCTGCACCGAAGGAGATCGATCTCCTATAGCAACGAGATCGATCTTCTTCGAGGCTAGAAGCACCCGTCCTGGTCACCCCACGAGATCGATCTCCACCCATATGAAGATCGATCTCTTAGGTGACGTAAGACACAAACCGCACAGGCGCCAGCCGCCAAGAGATCGATCTCCCTCCCAGGGAGATCGCTCTCGCTCGGGCGGGCTGGGCCACCCCGACCAAGATCGATCTCATCCCATGAGATCGATCATGATTGGGTTCTCCGGCGGCCGGACGGCGAGGAACACCGCCGGAAACCTCCACCATACCTCACCAAACTAGGTGGGCTGGTAGATTTCAGTGCCACGAAGCTACTCATGACTTCAAAACCGGAAAACACTAACTCCACAAGGAGATCTAAGCAAAACAAAACCCAGATTAAACCCTCAAAGCAAGCCGGAGGTTTGAGTGGGATCCCTACCTCTTCAACGCAGCTTCGGTCCCCAAGGCCTAACCCAGGACCTTCCTCGCCTCGCCACGAACCCAACGAGCCTTCAAGCTCCAAGAAAGGTGGCCGGAGGAGGAAGAACGGCGAGCGGAAGCTCTCAGCCGGAACAGGGGAAGAAGCAGAGCCGGGGGAAGAAGGAGGAAGAAGAAGAAGAAAGGAAGGAGGAGGGGAAGGGGTAAGGCCGGGGGAAAGCCGGGGGAAAGCCGGCGAAGGCGGGGAAAAGCTGGGGGAGGGGAGGGAAAGTCTTCCCTCCCCTGACAGGGGAAGCGACGGCCATCGCTGTGGCCGTCCTTCGAAAGCCACCGCCAACGACTTCCAGGCATAGAGAGATCGATCTCCATGCCCTGAAGATCGATCTCCTTTGCCCAGAACGGCAACCTCCTGGCACAGAGAGATCGATCTCCATTGCCATGTAGATCGATCTCCCTTGCCTAGAACGACAACCCTGGGCTGAGACTCAGGCCCAAGCCCAGAACTTCCGATCTCGGGTCCACCTAACCTTTCTAACAAACACAAGCACTAACCAAGGTCTGTGTGTGCACACCCAGTGTGAAACAACCGCCAAGGCGCAATTTCCCAAATTGCCCTTGGGGTAAACAACAAGCCACAGGGATGGAGGGGCAGGTCCTCACAAACATTCTCACCAGTTATCAAACCAGGAACTATTCGCATGATCCTCAGTATCGCACTTGTTCGGCAATGGCCCATTCGTCAATTTGACGAAAAAAATGCATTTCTGCATGGTCGAATTTCTGAAGACATCTACATGGCTCAACCACCAGGGATGGTGGATCCTCATCATCCAACACACGTCTGCAAGCTCCAACGCGCCTTTTATGGCCTCAAACAGGCTCCCCGTGCCTGGTTTGATCGATTCAGTGCATTTCTTCTTAAATATGGTTTCTTCTGTAGTTTAGCTGATCCCTCCTTATTTATTTTTCACTCTGATCATGGGTCCCTAATCTTGCTTCTTTATGTGGATGACATTCTTCTAACAGGATCCTCATCAACACTTGTTGCATCTCTCATCCATCTCCTACACAGTGAGTTTGCGATGAAGGATTTGGGGCCTGTTCATCACTTTCTCGGCATTGAAGTCACAAAAACATCTGATGGCCTTCACCTATCTCAAACACACTATGCATTGACAACTCTAGAGCGTTCCAACATGCTGGACTGTAAGCCCATGAGCACACCACTTGAAGCTAAGCAAAACATCTCTGTGAATGATGCTCCCCTGGATGATCCCAGTTACTTTCGGGGGCTTGTTGGTGCTCTACAATATCTCACGCTTACACGTCCCGATCTCTCATTTAGTGTTAACTATGTCTCTCAATTCATGCATACCCCTACCACACTGCACTTGAAAATGGTTCGCCGTATCCTACGTTATGTCAAAGGAACCATTGCCTTTGGATTGCATTTTACTTCCAACTCTACACTTGATCTGCATGCTTTTTCTGATGCAGATTGGGCGGGATGTCCTACTACGAGACGCTCCACCACTGGCTACTGCACATTTCTTGGCAGCAATCTCATCTCATGGTGTGCCAAGAAACAACATACGATCTCCCGTTCCAGCACTGAAGCCGAGTACCGAGCCATGGCCAACACTACTGCTGAACTTATGTGGTTGGGTTTCATCCTCAAAGATCTCTGCATTCCAATGACATCTCCACCGACACTCTACTGCGACAATCTTAGTGCCCTTCATATGACTGTCAATCCTGTATTTCATGCTCGGAGCAAGCACATTGAACTGGATTATCATTTTGTGCGCGAACGAGTTGCCACTGGTCTACTTATCACTCGACATATCTCTACTGGTGATCAAGTTGTAGACCTCTTCACTAAACCCATGTCCAAGGCTGCTCTCAGTTATTTTCAACCCAAACTTTGCCTCCTTCCCCGGCACAGTTTGTGGGAGGGTATTGACACAACACACCTCAACTCCCACAAGATCACCATCATCAGTGGAGAGACGCTGAGATCAGAAAAAATCAGAAACAGAGCAATCAATAGCAATCCAATAGATAAGGAAGCTTCATCATCACAAACCATAAACAGATCAGAAACAGAGCAATCAATGGAGAGCCGTTGATCCCTTGGAGCTTCCTCAACGGACTCTTGGAGCTGTCAAGATATTTGCTGTCAATGTATCTTCTCTTTTTAATTTATTTCCAAAGGAAGAGCTTTGTCTTTCCATCTTTAGTTGATCTTCTTCCTCTCGTGGGTTATTATAAATGAACCCATGTTTGGTGTTGGAAAGGTTAAGCTAGTAACAATAACAGAGTCCTCTCATTCACTTTTTCTTCTTTGCACCATTATTATTAGGGAAAGTGTGATCATACAACATCTTAAGCTCGTCGCTGGACCTTAGGGTTTGTATGTGCGTGAATATATGTAAGGTGTTAGTCCTAACACGTGGTGGGGTTAAGTTATATGGATCACAGGATCAAGTACAGGTGTCATGCGAACATATAACAAGCGAAACGTCACGAGAAATTAAGACCGCATGTGGTCCAATAAACAAGGACTACGTATACGAGAAGTCCTCACCTGCGAACGTTGCGTTGTCCTTCATGCTTCTAGGAGAGACACGTCTCTTGATCGACTCTTTTTGTTGTATTTCGGGAAGTATAAAGTTTTGTATACATGGTTATATAGCATGTGTAATATTACACATGTTCTTTAATCGGTAGTGAGATACCGATTGATTGATATAATTCATCAGTAGAACAATATCGATGGACTAAATCAACCAATCAGTATCTCACTATCGATTTGAGAACATGTGCAATGTACATGCTCTGACCATATACAAAAACCATGACTCTTCGAGCAATTATTTCAACATGTCAGTACTCGATCGTGTGTGCGTGTCTTGCTAGACACCATCCGATCGACCCAGCAAGTTAGGAACTAAAACGTTTGAGATTTATTGGCAATTGTGGTTTTGTGCATCATGTCGGCGTCTCCCATGGTGTTGCTTAATTGGATCTCATTAAAAATAAAGAAAATAAATCTGTTCAGGATCCGCATCCTGCCGACTAATTGACATCATTCAAATTACAACTATATAATTATTAGAGTTTTAAAAATTTACATTTACGACGTTTTCAAAACTTTGATATAAATGTGAAGAAGAGTATACATATTTTCATTGAGAATGCAACTTAATCCATATTCTGTGCCAACATCTGCAGCTACTTACTCCACCTGAACTCACACCTTCATCTCAAAGCCTCTCAATTCGTCCTCTCCTTGCAAAGCCTATATTTATCATTTTTTTATAGACATAGAATTACTTTAAGGTGCCGTTTGGTATGGTAATAAGGGTGAAATAACCCCATTATTCCCCATTATTGTGTATTATATATATGTTATAGTATATATATTGTCTATATTATAATATATTTGTGGCACAAACATTGATGCATCTACGCATTGAAAATTATAATCGAAAATATAAATGAAAGTCTCAGTACTCATAAAATTAAAAATATAAATAAAAAATAAACTATATCTAACCCTATTCTATCTTTTACATCCAAACGTTTTTTTCTATCCCAAGTAATTATTATTTTATTCTCATATTTCCTATTCTAAAATTTCTCTGATCTGAGATAGACTAATCCTTCAACCAAACGGCGGCTAAATATTATGACACGACACACACACATGGGATGTACTGTTGAGTCGGCAAGAAACCGACTCTACATGGAGTCGACATCTACACCCATGTGGTGGAGTCGGCGTGTCTTAAAAAAAATACTTGAGACTAGTTTTAATTAAGATACACCTACAATTCGAGTACAAAGTCATAAGGTCACGGCTAATGCCAAGACGTATGACTCGGAATAGCACGTGAGCTGGTCTCCGTTACTTGGTGTGGAGGTAACTAAAAGCTCGCTTCAACCGCCGCCAGACTGGTACACGAGTGTGAAACGAGCCACCCGTGTTGTGCTTCTACAACAACCCACATACTAGATACGTGGAATTCGTTCCAATCTCGCACACGCGTTTCCCTTGTGGCTAAGCAATGGAAACTCGTCATCTCTCCACGCGTCCTTCTCTCTCTTCAACTACTACTACTTACTAACTAGTAGTATTCTTGATCACTAGCTCTCAGCAGTCATGTTTGGACAAAAGAATATAGAAAGAGAAACTCGTGTAGGTTTCTAGAAAGCAACGACCGCTGTAATGAAACTGGTGGCTTTGCATCGTGTCCATGCCGTCACTTCGAACTCATGCTTACGTGCCACAATCGTAAGGCCCCAGCTTGGTCACGCCACCACCATAGTAACCCCCGCCCCCCCCCCGGGCGGTTGCTTGCCACCTTGGAATACAAGAGCCATCCAGGTCATCTCATGAGGGCTATATATATACATCCAACTTCCTTCACTTCCTACAACCACTTATTCTTCTCATACAGTCATATAGCTAGCTATTGTCTTCTATATGGTTGTTTCCCAACTCTCATATAATACCATGAAGAGAGGCAGAGATGAGGTGGAGGTGGAGAGCTTCAACGACGTGGCTAACGTGTTGATGCTGTTGTCGCAAGGCGGCGGCGGTGGAGATGCTTGCAGAGAAGAGAGCGAGCGGTCGGCGACGTCGGGTACGTCGGCGTCGTCGGGGAAGGTGTTCGAGTGCAAGACGTGCAACCGCCAGTTCCAGTCTTTCCAGGCGCTCGGCGGCCACCGCGCCAGCCACAAGAAGCCGCGGCTTGTCGGCGATGGGCAGGGCCAGGCTCAAAGCGGCGCCGCGAAGCCGAGAGTGCATGAGTGCTCTATCTGTGGGTTAGAGTTTGCCATAGGGCAGGCGCTCGGCGGGCACATGAGGCGGCACCGGGCGGTGGCCGAAGGGCTCGGCCATGGGCTGGTGGAGAAGAAGGTTGGTGATGAACGGCGGGTGGAGCTGTTCGATTTGAACTTGCCCCCGGCGGAGGAAGTGATTAAGTGCCGGAAAAGGATTTTTGGGGTGGAGCTTGTAGATAAGATTCGGATGGTGGATTGCTTCCAATGAATATATATATATATATGCATATATACATGTACTATATCGACTCCTTTATATGTATATGACCTTATTTATTGGCTCATTTGTTAGTTCTTTTTCTCTTTTTTTGTTTCCTTTGTCAATAGATATATACTACTGCTTGTTGCACATTAAATTTAGAAGAGTATGCATGTTTACTAATTTTCTTCAACATCTTTATCATAGCTTTTGTGATTAAATGAGTTCTCGGGGACGGAACTGCTTAATAATTAACGCCGGTTGCTCATAGGATAAAGTCAATCCTAATAATTAGGTGTAGTATAAGGCGGCAAGCCATCTTGTCCAGAACCATCTGGGCTGGGAATAAGATTCAATGCGAATTTAGGAGAGTCAGCCAGCCTTAATCAAGAACACAGCTTGTTCTTCTTCTTTTGTCTTCTTTTGTAACCCAGCCCAAAGGGCTTATCTAATCAAAAATAAAAATAAAACAAAGCTTTTTCATCTCCAGTACGTCAACCCAAGATATAAAATGTGTGGCACATGCAAACTCTATGTTTGGATCAGAGAAGTGCTTCTTCTTGTGTCGCCGGCTCAGCACGAAATTCATGTCCAGTGTCGGCACGACATGTTGACACATGATCTTT